>JAKZAP010000003.1:12240696-12790244 GCA_023053575.1 Branchinecta lynchi
GCCTTGCAAGTTTGGCACTTCTAAACCGAAAAGGGAAAACAATAACTTTGACCACCACTTCCATCTGACCCAGCCTTGCAAGTGTCATATCCATCTCTTGTTCACAAACTATCTATCTGACCGAAGTAGACAGCACAGTGCCATCTACTTGTCGTCATTAGTCACCTAGCGGAAATCTAAGTGGATGGAAACGGCAAGGCCGAACTCAAATAAGAAAATGACCTGTATATCCCTGAGCGCAAAGGCTGAGGTCCCATATCTCCTTACAGTCATTAGGATTTACCGCCCATTTCATTCTTACTCCTGTTCGAAAATTTGGAAATAAATTCTATTCCAGGAATTCCTTGCCTTTTCGAACTTTAGATATGAAATATTCAAATTTCGCGCCTGAGGGACTTCGCAATGAGTTCAAGGCGAGTTAGTTGCATATTAGCCTCTAAAGCAAAGTATCAATAAAATAACGGGATGGAGTTTCAGGAGAACGTCGCTGTTGCTAAGTAGGCTGTTTCAGTCGTTGTGACTGTTTCGATGGATTGCGATTTGTGGGTGTGAATAAACTTGACAGAAAACTACTTGCCTTGAGGTGACGTACCGCCTTTTTGGATAGTAGTGGACTGAATGACAAAAATGCTCCTCAGCCGGGATTTGAACCTAAGACCCTCCCGCTTACAAGGCGACCACTCTAACTAGTCTGGGATCCAGGCCGGGATATCGTTCAAAAACAGGGGGGGGGGGGGGGGTAGCACATGAGCTGCAGAAGGTTTGAAGAATTTTTCTAGACAAACTGTTCTTGCTGAGAACGAAAATCGTACCGCACCACTCCGCATCGATGTACGTCACCGGTAAATCAGACAAACTATACATATTCTGAATCCTCATCGTGCATTTTTAGCGTTTTTAAACTAGCAAGTTTTTCTTAGAAACGGCTTAGAAACCAAGGAAAAGCGAAAATTCTTAAACTTTTCTAAATAAATTGTCATTTTTCGCGAAAAAACTTCAAGCAAACTGAAAATTTGTATTATTTCATTAGAAAGATAATCTCCTTAGCAATCGTTTGAGCTATTAAAACTGTAAATTAAAAATTAATTTGTTTTAAGAATTTCTGGAATTTTTTAAAGCAGAACATCCACGTTTTCATCAGCGGGCAACTGTGGATATTTCAAACTAAATATATTAGTCTGGCGGTAACTTTAGGGCCAATTTTTTATGTGGAGTCCTATTATGACATTAGTTTTCCCTTAGGATACGTGTAAGTCATGTAGGCTAGATAGCCTATAGGCTCAATAGCCTATAAATCCTATAATGATCTTTTTTTGGAAACCTACTTTTTTCCAGTCCTACTTTTTTAGCCGAGAAAGAAAAGTCGGATAACAGCACGTGTGTAGGTGAACGACATTTTCGCCTATAAGGGCAATTTAGGCCTATAAAGATCAGCTCTATGAAAACATTACCCCGTGGACAACGAAATAAGTAAAAGACAGGAAACTCGAAAAACTATATATATATTCTTGTTTGTGGGCTATCGAATAAAATTTTTCATATTTTTCTAAACTTATTAACATTTCTAAGAAATGCCTTAGAAAACAAGCAAAATCGGAAACGGTGCCTCTTTTTCTGTTGACGGTAATTTTTCGGTAAAGTGTCAACCACACTAGCCTACTTTTTTTTTAGCATTCCTTTCGAAAGACAGGCCTCTTGCCAATCTCTTAAATACTCGAACTTACGAAGTAATTGTTGTTAGGAATTATTATTAACCAAAATCAAGAACTAAATGTGTCGATTTAAAAATATAGCCTACATTGATAGTTAAATTTAATACTGACGATTACTTCATCTAAAACAAAATGTATAGCCTATCTTCCCTGTAGGCCAAAGTAATGGGTTTTCTTAGTAAAAAACTTGTTAGGTTCTTGCCGCCAACGTAATGCCATGCTTGCCGTTTTTTGGGAAGCTTTCGAACGCTGAAGCCGGTGACTCGCTGAACAACATCAGCCTTAGAAGACAAGAAGTTAGGGCTCGCACCACAAATCTTGGCCGGACGTGTTCTCAACTATTGTCTCCGCTTGCAACTCAGTTTTCTTTCACGACCATGGCAGCCACCAAGCGAAGCCATGTCTCCTTCCACCCATCGCATTCATGCCCAACTGGCTTAGTCATCAGGGCGAGCCATTGGGCCTCCCATAGTCTCTGACTCGTCCAAAAGACTAGTTGGTTCGAAATCCGCATTGACCGTCAGAAGCAATGTCTTTCGTTGTCCACCCCCCACCCCCCGGTCACTTCTTCCACCTTGGGGGCGGGAGGTTCACTCGCGCCATAATTCGGACAGAGCAACATCAGGTCGTCGGAGTACGTGCACGAACCGTCTTAGGCTCTGATTGAGGTCGACAGAAGCGGTCAGTGTGATGCCAGTTTTCAAACGTTCATTACCTGTGATCCTCAGGTTTCAGTTTCAGTATCGTTCGCAGGCATCTATGGCAGAATGCATTTTCACGTGCTTCCGGGGTTTTCAGTGGCGAAGCTTGGGGGTCATATAGAAGTATCGACAGGACAGGGCCTTCGTAGTCTGAGACAATATTTAGTATATTCTGTGCACTTTCGACTTAATCAGCGAGGAGGTTTGAATCCTCGGTATGGGAAAGCTTCGGATGACTTCCACCCCCTTGTGCTTATCCAATCCTTTACTATCGAGTCAGTGACTTCCTGCGGCCCGCTTAATTGTGCCTTTCTTTGCTGAGTCGAATGCAGAAACAAAGTCGATGAAGAATTGTGTTGATTCCTGTTGATGCTTGAAGCTGTGTTAAATTATGACGAAGTGAGAAGAGCTGGTCCATGCAGCCCATGCTCGTTCTGAAACCCGCTTTGGTTTGGTCTTGTGCGTCTGTCTGAAGTCTCTGAAGCTTCTCAGTAGGATAGTTGCAAAGACTTGTGTTGCACTTACTATCAGAAAGATACCACTGTAGTTTTTTACAGTAAACCACTGTATTTACAGTAGACCACTGTATTTTTTACAGCACCAGTTCTTTTAGAAGGGGAGGGGGTGGGCCATGATGGAGTTGCGCTAGTCTTCAGGGACGTATTCCAGATGTCAACGATGATGTTGTAGAGGTATGGCAGACGGACTATTCTAACAGATCGTCTGCGGTTGCATCATTATTGTCTGATAGGGATAGTCATAGATTTCCTTGACAGCGAGCGGGCTGAAGACTGGAGTGTTCCTCTAGAAACATCAGCAGAAATGCTGACAGTTTTGTTTACTTCTGAGCACCACCACATGACCACATGTATGCAGCATACATCTTGAATGTTAAGGAACGTTGCCCACGTTATCGTTATATATTGCAACCCTCCCGTTCTTGTTTCAGTGAACCCCCATTGCAACGCACACGGCGCAGTTTTCTCGGCTTCGAGTTAGAGCAAGCAGATTTATATGCAAATAGCCAAGATGCTGGAAGGGAACTCTGAATTCAGCAAAAAAAAACTGACCTGTGGGAGTAGGAAAAACTTAGTTTTGCGGAGACTTGTTCATTATAGGCTATTGAGCATGTACGCTATATAGCCTATACGAACTACGCTATCTTACGAGAGAAACGAATGTCATAACTAGATTCACCGTCAAAAACCGACCGTAAACTTGTCTTTAAACCAGTATATTTAGTATAAGATTCTACTGTAGCTCATTGACGAAACTTGGATTTCCTGCTTACATAAATTCCAGAAATCCTTAGATTATTTTGTTAAGTTTAAATAACTCGTCGAATAACGGTTGGCAGGGAGCTTCTCTTCCTAGTACAATAATTTAAAAAAAACGCAGTATTCAGGAATTTTTTCCGAAATTTATTTGACAGATTTGACGGATTTGGGCATTATAGGCTATTCAGACTTTATGTTATATAGCCTATATGATCTATATGCATCCCAAGAGAGAAAATAATGTCATAACTGGATTCCACGTTAAAAACTAACCATAAACTCACCTTCAAACTAATATATTTCGCTCTAATTTCCACTGTCGCTCATTGATGAAAACGTGGATACTCTGCTTTAAGAAAATTCAGAAATTCTTAAAACTAAATATTTCTGAAGTTTTAATAGCTCAAACGATTGGTAAGGAGCTTGTCTTTCCAGTGAAATAATAAAAATATGTAGTTTGATGGAAGTTTTTCCGAGAAAAATCACAATTTAGTTTAAAAAGTTGAAGAATTGTCGCTTTTTCTTGGATTTATAAGGCATTTCTAAGAAAAATAGGTAAGTTTAAAAAAAACAAAAAAATACACCATTCCATAGCCCACAGAAAGAGGATTCAGAATATGCATAGTATGTTTGATTTAGTTAAAGCTGTCTCACTAGGAAACTTATTTTTCTACAGTTGGTCTTTATAGGCCTATTCTGCCTTTGTAGGCTAAGAAGTCGGTGACGTACATCGGTGCGGAGTGGTGCGGTACGATTTTCATTCTCAGCAGAAAATGTTGGTCTAGAAGTGTTCTTCAAACCTAACTCAACAATTGAACTACACTGGAAACAGTTTCTCCGAGTAGGATTAAAGTTAACTGCAGTATTTGCTAATCTTATCTCTACTAATCTGAATTAGAGATAAGATTATCTTTTAGAGACAAGATCAGTCCCAGTAGAAAATACTGCAAACAAAAATGTTACAGTGTACCGAGGGGCTTGTGAACATATTTCGCAAACCACTACAGAAGTCATACACTTTCCTTATTCCGTTTCGGTACGGATAAAAGCTCTGTCAATAAGATGTTTTTTCGTGTGTTTGTCACTGTCCAGTTTGCATTCAGAAACGACCCACAATTTAGCGATCATGCTTCATTCCATTTGTCGGAAAAAAGCCTTGTTGGCTTTTTAAAGATTTAAAACTTATCTGGGCTCTCTATTTCAAATATTGTGAATTCCTTTTGTACCTTCCTCGTTGCTACAGAAATTCACGCGTAACACCAAACTTTTTACCATCTGACCCTTGTTGAAAGCTGTCCTCCATTTCTCCGGACCTCAACGTTTCCGCCCTTGACCATTTTCCACTTTCACTCTGGGAAGCAGATTTCTTAGACCAGATTAGTCCCTTTTCTGTGTTTGGCTTGTTTCTTTTTATCCTGTGCATCGAAAGCTCATGGTAACTTTTCCTTTCTTTGTTTGCACTGCGCTATTTCCCTTTCCTTATTTAGTGCGTTGATAAAAATCTCATCATCATCATCATCAGGTAGAAGCCGGCCATAGAAACAGTGATTACGCCAAAAGGTAAATTTATCGAATCAGTTCAAATCCCCATATCACGGAAAATAATAGATATTACATAGGTAGCGCTTTATATACAAGGGACTTGTACCGTGACAAATAAACCAAAGCAAATTTTTGAATTGAATTAGAAGTCTAGGACTCCCTCCCTGCTGAGGACCAGTTTTGTCTGTCAGTTCCAGGTCAGTTCACTACTATGAGCGTGTTCCACCCTTCTAACAATAGTAACTATTAGTTACTATTGTTACGTTCCGAGCGTGCTTACCACGCTCGGTAGCGTAGTAAGCGTGGTAACTACGAATCCCTGTGACGTGATTGGCCGGATTAGCATTTGGGACGATATTTTGCTGAAAATTGAAAATTGTGTTCCAACCTTGACGCCAAGAAGCCAGAATTTGTGACGTCATGAGTAGTAACTGCGGTAAGCAGGGTAGAACACGCTTTAGGGGAGACTGGGGCGAGTCTCGAAGATTTTGACTTTACGGTCTCTGAAAGTCACAGTTTTGAAGTTTGGCTTTCGTTTTTATCTCAATGGAAAGATAAAACATTGAGCACTGATTTTTTTCAGACTCACTCTTTTTTGTAGTTTTTTTTCTAGCTAGGGTACTTAAAGCAGACCCTGGCGAAGCGTCCGAAGTCGCCCCATGTATGGGGGGACTCCGGACATATTCTGGACTACTTTGGACTGTTCATTTTATGCATCGTAGACTAGTATTTTATTATATTCCGAGTTCAAAGAATAAGCTTTTAATAACCTAAAACAAACACATAATCATCCCCATAGCCTATAGTAGACACTTTAGCATGCCATCTGTTTTATTAGATATTCTGGGTAACTCCGTTCTCGCTGCAGTTCACTCCGTTACCGTTCTCCAGATGGAACTTCTTTTCTGATTCGGTGGGGGAGACGGGGAGGGGGGGGGGCTTCTGGTAGCGATATTTAAAAAAAGGTGTTAGTGACGGTAAAAAGGATTTCCAACGTCTTGCACCCGGAGATTTTATTTTAGTTTTAGTTTAAGCCTTTTTAGTTTAGTTTAGTAACCAAAAGTAAAAAAAGCATGTGATCCAAACTTGTCTCTGCACATCCAATCCTCTCTAGGAATATGAGATTATTTTTAAAATATGTTTGCTTAAGCGTCGTGTACGGAGGTAATTTGTGTGGCTACCGGCAAGTTCTCCGTTTCTCACCAACATAGTCACTGACAAGTTGTTCAGATAAAAACTTGAGCAGAACAAAGGCTTCATGTTCCGTGTTCATTTCCGTCCTCTATACGACATCATTTTTACTGTCAAGATACAAAGATTCAGCGCCATTGCAAGTTCTGACAGCTTTAATTGCTGTCCGAACTCGTTCCATGAAAATCGCCCTGAGTCTCCCAACGTGGACCAATTCTGATAAAATGGCCGCTAAAATTTAATGGCTCAACGAAGTGACTTGCGACTTGCACCAGCTCATTTAGAGACACCCTTCTAAGCACCATTGAAATTACGAACTTCTACGGAATTTTCTGCGAACTATCTGCCCCCGTGTGCCCCCGAAATTATTTACAGAAATCATCAAAAATTTAATTTTTTTTTCCCGCCGTTACGACTTACCTCCGAATGTGCGCTACTGTCATACCATCTTATGACAATTTTATGGTGGAAATAGCCACAGGCGTTTGGCACAAGAGCTCAATTTCCCGACTTGCCCCTGTCTTGTTTCGCCCCAGTCTCCCCTGTGCTTCCATCCCAAGGACGTCCTTCCGTCGGAATAATATAGGTTTTATTTGGTTTTCCCCATGAGGCCCTGGCAGGTGGGTCCTGATTTGTGTACGTGGCTCCGTCATTGGAGTCCTAGACTTCTAATTAAATTCAAATGTATTTTTGGTCATGGTACTATTCCCTTATAAAAAGCGAGATCGTCTTTTTACATATACTTCAATAATTACTTGGGGGACATCTGTTTTCAATAGCATTCGGAGATATGGACAGCTACACGCGTGTCTACTTCTTCGTGTGTGTTGCATGAGGTAGACTCGTAGTCCGGGTTCGGATCAGTCAAAAGTCATTTTGGATGGGACCAGTTTTCGCTCCTTTATTCTTTCACTGAATCCGCCAGAGAGGTAATCTATGAATCCCACGTCAAAGTGACAGAGGTGGCTGAAGTGGAAAATCTGCCATGTCACCCTTCCTTCTGTTCGAAAATTAAGATTTTGTATTTATTAATTCCCAAATCTTCTTACCACATTAGAACTTGAGCTCCCCAAATATTTAAACTCTCAAATCATTCAACTCTCCCTACAACTTTATCCCTCGCTCATGGAATTATAACGTTCCACCTCTCGCCATTTTTATGGCACTCGCCTTTCGGCCAAGGGCCGTATATCCATCGAAATTTCTGTCCGTCCGTCGGTGTGTCGGTCGGTCGGTCCGGGTTTTGCTAGTTTGGGCACTTCCACCTCAGCTAGGACGATGAAACTTGGCAGGCAGACCAGGGACCCAAATGATTTGGTTTGAAACAGTCACTTCCCTGATCCGAGCATCGTTCGGGGAGTGGAGGGAGGGGAAATCCGGAATTCAATTCAATTCATTTATTTGTATCCGGCAAAGCTGGCGAGTAGAAACAATATAATAAAATACACACAATCGGTCTGCAACTGACTAAGAACTAGACCATATACTTTCATAAAAATCTACGTCATTTAAAAGTAACTAGCTTACACTATCCTAAATGAAATCTACCTAACCCTTTAACCAAAATACAATCAACGCGACGCATCGGACAAAGTGTGCTTTATGGTATAATTTTTGAAAAAAAAAAATCTCTCGTTTCTTTTTCAAATTATCAATGTTCTTTCTTATAAAAGAAATGGATTGGTATTTCGAAACCGGCATAAGAATTCCTAAAATTAAACAAGAGCTGGAAGCTCATGTGGCACTTGGAAGACTAGGTCAGAGGATGAAAGTAGGAATTTGTTAATTCGTGGGTGTGTTGTGATCGGATGCATCTAGTTCTTGTCCTTGTTCTTCCCACCAAGTTTCATCCCAATCGCTCCACTCTAAGCGTATCACAAGATTTCCGCCCCCCCCCCCCCCCACATTCATCGGATCCAGTCCGGACTTAAAATGGGACATGTGAGATTCCAAATATCAAGGTTCGTTAAGGTCCGACCACTCGTTCAAAAGTTATACATACCTCAAGAGTCCAGATTCCCACTCCCTCCACTTCCCCACGATGGTTGGGTCGGGGAACTGACTATTTCTAAGCCATTCGTGTCAAGTTTCTAATGTTCAAGCCATGTTTCATCATCCTAGCACAACTGGAAATACCGTAACTCGCGATAACCGGTATTCCGGACTCACCCACACAGTGCCCAAATCAAATCCTCCGACTCTCCCCCCACATTCATCGTATCTGGTTCGGACTTTAAATGGGTCACCCGAGACACGAGATCTTTCCAAATATCAAGTTTCGTTAAGATCCGATCACCCGTTCCAAAACTGTACACTCCTCAAGATTCCGGATTCCCCCTCTCTCCGCTCCCCCCGCAGTGGTCGTATCGGGAACTTGATTATTTCCAGGTTGATCTGATCGGGTCCCTGACTTGCCTGCCAAGTTTACTATCCTACCCAGCCTGGAAGTAACTTAACTCCGTATCACCGGATTTCCGAAACCCCCCTCCACCCCACCCCACCCACAGTGCACGAATCCTATCCGGTTCTGTCAGTGATGTATCTAGGTCTTGTGCATTGTTCCTCCCAACAAGCTTCTTCCCGATCGCTCCACTCTAAACGTGTCACATGATTTCCGGTTCCCCCTCAGACTCCCCCCCCCCACATTCATCAGATTCGGTCCGGACTTGAAATAGGACATCTGAGACATGACTTATTTCCAAATGTCAAGTTTTATTAAGATCCCATCGCCCGTTCGAAAATTATACATGTCACTAAATTCCGGATTCCGGCCGCCCTCCCTCCCCCACGATTGTCGGATTGGGTAAGTTCCAAGTTGGTTTGGTCGGGTCCCTATTGTTTCATCGTCTTAGCACATCTAGAAGTACCTTAACTCGCAAACACCGGACTGACCGAGAGACAGACAGACCGACGGAAAAGTGATCGGTATATGGCACTTCGCCGGAAGTCAAGTGCCATGAAAAAGTAGTTTTAATACGAGATAAATTTATATAATAAAGAGATCGAGTAGTTTTAAAACGAGATAAATCTTGAGGTGCTTATAACTTTTGAACGGATGATTGGGTATTAATGAAATTTGATATTTGGAAAGATCTCGTGCCTCAGACGACCCGCTTAAAATTTGGACCGGATCCGGTGACTTTGGGGGGAGGTTGAGGGGGGAACCGAAAATCTTGGGGAACGCTTAGAGTGGAGGGATCGGGACGAAAGTTGGTAGGCAGTACAGGCGCAAGTCCTAGATACATCTCTGACATAACCGGACCCGATTCGGACACTGTGGGGGGAGTGGGGGGGGGGTCGGAATTCGGTGATCCCACGATTTTTGGTACTAGGACAATAAAATTTGGTAGGCATGTCTGGGACCCGAAAAGACTGCCTTGAGAATAGTCGTATCCCCGATCTGACCGTCATGGGGGGAGTGGAGGGATGGGGAATCTGGAATCTAGTGACAAGTATAACTTTTGAACGGGTGAATGGATTTAAATGAAACTTGGCAAGTGGAAAGAGCTATCGTCTCAGATGTTCCGTCGATCGCAATTTCTGTCCGTCCGTCGGGCTGTCTGTCTGTTGGTCGGTCCGGGTTTGCTAGTTAGGGCACTTCCTAATTTCCTAATTTATGTACGCACATAAATTAGGACGATGAAACTTGTCAGGCGTGTCAGGGACTCCAACTGATAAAGTTGGAAGTCGTCACTTCCCAATCTGAATATCGTGGGAGAGTGGATGGAGGGGTAATCCGGAATCTTGAGGTATTTATAACTTTCGGACGGATGATCGGATCTTAATGAAATTTTAAATTTAGAAAGATCGCTGCCTCAGACGATCAACTTAAAATCCGGACCGGATCCGGTGAATTAGAGGGGAGGTGTGCGGGGGGGGGGGGAATCTTGGGAAACGTTTAGAGTAGAGGGATCGGGACGAAACTTAGTGGGAAGAACAAGCACAAGTTCCTAGGTACATCGTTGACATAACCGGACTGGATTCAGGCACTTTGTGGGGGGGGGGGCGGAGGTGATCCCGCGAGTTCGGTACTAGGACGATGAAATTTGATAGGCATATCAGGAACCCGGACAGACTGCCTTGAGAACAGTCGTTTCCCGATCCGACCATCGTGGGGGGAGTGGAGGGATGGGGAATCCGGAATCTTGTACTAGACGAAAAATGATGACAAATTTCTGGGGCCTATAGTAGTATGATACTACTACCCCCATGAAGTGTGTGTAGCAGTACCAGTGCAACTTTTTCGTAGACTTCTATACTAATATACCAATTCGCAGCATTTGGATACTGCTCCTGCATACTGTACTTCTTTCCCTCGACCTGGGTTACCGTCCTTCGACCAGCAACTAGGTTGCCGATCGCTCTCAACGGGTTCAGAATAGTATAGTATTCCGAATCTTCCGGTCATAGCCATATATATGCCATATTATACCATATTATAGTGCGTTTGTATAGTCATTTCTTTTAGTTTAGTCGGATCTTTTTCTTTTCTTTTTCTTTCCTTTATTGTTTTTATGGCACCATATATCGATCCCTTTTGGTCTGTCGGTCTGTCGCTCCACTGTTCTCGAGTTAGGGTACTTCCAGAAGGGCTAGGACGATGAAACTTGGCAGGAAATTCTGTGGCTCGCATAGGGGTCAAACGACTGGAGCGATTTTAATCAAACTTGGAAAGTAGAGAGATCATATGCCCTAGGGGGGGGGGGGGGGTCCGGAATCTCACGAAAAATGCTCAGATTCGAGTGAAACTTGTTTAAGTGACCATTGATTTTGCGGGTAAGTACAATACCAAACGAGCCACTGACAAGGCGACGTATCCAAGTACAAGAACGACCAACCCAACCACCACCCTAGAACTGAAATACATGCTAACGAGCTCGCAAGTGTTATATGCGCTTCTAACTCTTGTTTCCTTTTAGATATTCCTTCAGCCCAAGCTGACTGCGAATCATGTTTGACAATGCAAAATGGACACGTCGGCTAAATTGAATTCTTTTTGTCTGAGCTATGTTTCGGCCCTTTTTGGCAAGGCTCCTCTTGAGGATCAAGCCGGCCGCTAACTCTGGAAAATGAACTTGTGGAAAAGCAGTTTAAGAAAGCCAAAATACAGAACAATCTACCTTTTAAAGCCTCAGTCGAGCAACAAAAAGCCGTGCCCAGAATGAAATCACAGCACCAGCTTTAACTCTAAAGGAATTTGTAGGGAAGAAATTCACAAAATCAGATATTTAAGGAAACGTCTTAAATTGTTTTTCCACAAGTTACTTTTCCAGCTTGAGCCTGAAGAGGACCATGGTCAAGAAGGGCCGAAACATAGCTGTAACAAAATGTAGCTGACGTATCCGTTTTGAATTGTGAAATATGCTTCCTTTTGTACCTACAACTATTCAGCACTTCTGCGGCCGAGCCGAGTTTTGCCAGTCATGTAATGCAAATTTCACCGAAAGCTTGAAGGTCTGACGGCAACTCTTTCACACATAAGGAGATGACATGATTTTTCAATGTTTTGTTTTTATGGCACTTGCCTTCCGGCCAAGTGCCATATACCGATCACTTTTCCGTCGGTCTGTCGGTCTGTCTGTCGGTCGGTCGGTCGGTCGGTTAGTCCGGTGTTTGCGAGTTAGGGTACTTCCAGATAAGCTAGGACGAGGAAACTTGGCCGGCATATGAGGGACCCGACCAAACTAAATTGGAAATAGTCACTTGCCCAATCCGACCATTGTGGGGGGAGGGAGGGGAGCCGGAATCCGGAATTTAGTGGCATGCATAACTTTCGAATGGGTTATCGGATCTTAGCGAAATTTGATATTTGGAAAGACGTCATGTCTCAGATGTCCTATTTCAAGTCCGGACCAAATCTTAAGAATGTGGGGGGGGGGAGGCAGAGGTGGGACCGGAAATCATGTGACACGCTTAGAGTGGAAGGATCGAGATGAAACTTGGTGAGAGGAACACGCTCTAGCCCTAGGTACATCATTGCCAGAACAGGACGGGATTCGTGCACTGTGGGGGGAGTTGGAGGTGGGGGGCGGATTTCCGGTGATTCGGAGTTGTTACTTCCAGGTGGGTTACGACAGTGAAACTTGGCAAGCATACCAGGGACCCAACCAACATAACTTGGAAATAGTCACTTCCCCGATCCGACCACCGTGGGGGGAGTCGAGGGAAGGGGAATCCGAAATCTAGAGGTACGTATAACTTGGGAACGGGTGATCGGATGTTAATGAAACTTGATATTTGGGAAGACCTCGTGTCTCGGATGTCCCATGTGAAGTCCGAACCGGATCCGAGTATTGTGGGGGGGGGGGGGGAGGGGGTCAGAGGGGGGAGCTGTAAATCTTGTGACACGCTTAGAGTTGAGCGATTGGGATGAAACTTGGTGGGAAGAACAAGCACAATCCATAGATTCATCACTGACAGAACTGGATCGGATTTGAGCACTGTGGGGGGAGTTAGATAGGTGGGGGTCCGGATTTCCGGTGATCACGAGTTAAGGTACTTCCAGATGTGCTAGGACCGTGAAACTTGGCTTGAACATTAGATACTTGACATGATTAGATCATTTTTGCCTCAAGGGTTTTGCTTACAACTGAATTTCTTAAAGTACAAATGATACTTGTGAGTAAAATATACATTTCATCCTCCCGATGAGCTCATCATCATTTTTGCTTCAAGAGTTTTTATTACAGACGAATTTCTAGCGCCCTTAAAGTGCGCATCGTCACAGACAAATGCATTACCAAACGATCTCTCACACATTTTAAATGTCCTACGATCTTTGCCTCCACCATATTGTGTCGTGAAGCAACTTATTTTGCTTGGGTCCGCCCGTGTGTCAGAACAACAGCTTTAAGAAGGTGCTTGGCAGCCTGGAATCGTCCATGCAGAGAGCACGAACTCCAGGAGCAGAAGGAGGAAAAAAAACGAACACATAAATTGTTGGCCGACCTTCTTCCTTCTACAACATAATTCGTTTATTTCGACTGTATCCCTTTCTTTCCTATGTAGACTGGAATCCCCATTGTTTATTCCTTGGAAACTTGACCAGTTCTAGTGAATTTGAACTCAATTACGTTAACATTGTTTGGTACATTTTCTTCTTCAAGGTCTGCTCTATTTTTGGGATCCCAAAACGTAAGTTTGCGGATACCTATGACATCACAAAAGTTTTCCGTCTGTCCGTCTGTGCGCACTATAACTCTCGAAAGGAATGAGATATTTTGATGAAACTTGGTGTGAGGATTCTGTTGGTCAAGAGTAATGTTGAATTCGTAGATGGGCTCTGTAGCCCTACATTTAGGGGTTGGGAATGGGGTTTAAATTAAGGGGCACATGAAATATTTTTAAACAGATAATGTGATAGTCGATTATGGGGTAAGAAGACCTGCTGAGTACGACGGTGAAAACCATTATGTCATCGGGTAAGTAGAATCCGGAATCCGGCCAAAACTGGAAAGTTTGTTAAAGTAAAAGTTTTATTTGAAGTTGATGAGATGTTCTATTTAAGGGTAAGAAGACATGCTGAACACGATGCTGAAAGCCATATTTTCCCCGGACAAGTAGTTAGCCCAGAATCTGGCCAAAACCGGAAAGTCTGTTAAAAGTAAATGTTTTATTTGAAGTTGATTAGATGTTTGATTTAGGGATAAGAAGACACGCTGAACAGCCCGGCGTGAACAGCCCGGCATGAACAGCCCGGCGTGAACAGCCCGGCGTGAATAGCCCGGCGTGAAAATGGTTTTCACCATCGTGGTGAAAACCATTTTCACGCCGGGCAAGTAGTGCGCCCCGAATTCAGCCAAAACCGAAAAATTTGTTAAAAGTAAAAGTTTTATTTGAAGTTGATTAGATGTTCGATTTAGGGGTAGAAGTCATGCTGAATACTTATGTGAAAAGTATTTTCTACCCGGACAACTTGTTGGCCCGGAATCAGTCCAAAACCGGAAAACTTGTTAAAATCAAAAGTTTTATTTGAAGTTGATTAGATTACAGATTTAGGGGTAAGAAGAGAGAATCTGTATATGACAATTTTTTTAACGGGGCATATAGTTCGTTCGGAATCCGGTTGAAACCGGATTTTTTTTTGTATAAGTTAAAATTTTACTTGAAGTTAATTAGATGTTCTTTATACGGATAAGGAGATACGCTGAATTCGTTTCTGAACTTTCTTTTTTTTCTGGTAGTTCGTACGGAATTCGGCCGAAACCGGTAAACATATTATAAATTACGGTAAACATAGCCTACATGCTGAATCCATATCTGAACTTGGCTTTCTTAGATGATCAGTAATTTGGCCTTACTCTGTTTCTATATAAATAAAAAATGTCCAAAAAATCCGGCGAACACTGGATCCGGCAAAACAAAACCAAAGTGTCTGCATCAAACATTCAATTTCTGGGATCCCATCGGAACCTTTGGTCTTGTTTTATCCAGAGAGAAAGTTCCAGAGAGAGAGTATTTACAAAAATACCAAGCTATCCCATTAAAAACTTACAAGACTCTGAAAGTCTCACGGACATCGGGAAACGTCAATATGTTCTCACACAAGCAATTCAGGACCGCTGGGACCTCCTCTCAATGCCCTTGTTTGACGTTCACTTACGTCAGAGCGCTAATCGCTTTTGTCAATTGTGGAGTGGCCACGCCTCTTTCATTCATCCGGGTGTTTGCTCCTGAGATGAGAATTGGAAATGTACCGGCTGTGGCAGAGAGATTTGTTTCAAGAAGATATAGACTGAACCGGACTCTTTCCTAAACTTCCGGTTTGATCTACTGAGAAAACTGATAATTGGCCATATTCCAGTTCAGCGCTTCCATGCGGACTAGTTTCTGTAAATCCCCCTATACTTCACCAACAGTATTTTCTGACAGACATGATAAAATAGATCCGAGTACTTTCTGACAGACATAGCAATAAAACATAAAACCTTGTCAGATTGGTGAGAAAGAAGTTTGGCACTTAGTGAAGTGACTGAATATCTGTTTTTCTTTTGGGAGACTTTGAAAAGTGCAATTTCGGCAATTGTCGTTTTTGCAGAGCAACCGTATATCAGATACCACGGTAACTGCAAAAACGACTAATGGCAGATCCAGTTACCGTGGTAACAGATACCATGGTATCCAGAAACGCAACTTATGTGTACACAAGCGTTGATTATGAGGCAGCAGGGGACTAGTAGAAACTAGTCCACTTAGATCGCTGTACTAGAATTTGGCGAATTGCTGCAGATTTAGCATGCATTTTACCCTAAGTTAAAGCTCTACTCGACTTAAGAACTAACTTTCACTGTTATGCAATTTCCGCGTTTGACCGGATTCCAGACTAATTCCTTGACCGGTGAAGTAAGAAGGCTCGGATATGGATTCATTCATGTGTCTTCAGTCCTACAGCGATCTCCACTCCTCAGAAAAAAAATACTTATCACAGCTAAATTTCAGGTTTTGGGCGGATTCCGGGCGAACGGGTTTGTTTGTCCCATATGAAAGCCAATTTCGAAAACGGATTCAGTGTGTCTTTTTACCTCTTTTGTATGTCTTGTAGGCTGGTTTGTGATCTTATCTTGCTGATGGTTGAATTACGAGCACTGGACTGAGTAACAAAAAGGTTAAAGTTTCTCTGCCTTTTACCAAAGTGAGATGTTACCTGTTTTAACAACTAAGAGATCATGAACGTGGCAGTGTGTATCCCATTGAAGTAAACGCGAAGTCTTGAATGACACGTCGTACTTATTGACAGTAAGTCATTCTACTTCTTTAGTATATCCATCCACTCTCCCCCCCCCCCACTCTTCGTAAGTGTATCCTATCTCCTCTATTATCAGTGCACTGATTAACATGCTTGCCACGTATGTTCTCTTTACGTGACGTTTCATTTGCTTGATCATTATTTCCGGGGAGCGTGTTAGTCTGGAGACCAGTTATGCAAATTCTCCCAAAATTGTCATCCTAGGCAAGGGACATGGGAAGAGGCTAAAAACAGCCGAAACCGTGTGTAATTTTCTGTAAGCATAGCTTTGTTGTAAAGTGGTCAAACTATTCCAGAACATCTGGGCAGAACACTATTTAGTGCGAGGTTTCATTCAGAAAAGAAAAAAAAATCAGCTGAAAAATTAGAAAAAATTAAAAACGCAAAACACGAACTTTATCTCAAGCTACAGGTTTCGAATTTGTGAAATGTTGTTGTTACATTTCTCATATTCCTACAAGATGGCGTACAAATTATGTCTTTTGCAATTTGTTTGCCGTCGAACCCTTACATTGACTGGACTATAATAGAAACAAGAATTTTTTTGATTGGTGATCAATTAAACGCCAAGCCTTGAGATATCGAAAATGTCAGATGAAGAAGCCAAAAAAAAATTAGAAAACGAACTTAGCGTCGAGCTAGGTTTCTGTCCCAAAATCGCTAGCATCTCTGGGGAGACGAAAAAGAAATTCCTTTCGTCGGCCTCTTTGTACTGGCAAATAATCAATCCTACTGCTTAATGAGACTTAAACGGCTTTGGGACTTTCGAGGAAGGATCATGAATAAATAGGTTGTTCTGAAAGTGCTCAGATTAACGACTTCTGGTCATGTTACTCAGGACTCAAACCATTTAAAGCTCATGATAAAGGGCAACCGAGTGGTTAACCACTCCCCGGCAGTTGGTTTAGGCCTACACCCTTTCCCGGAACTGGCCGAAACTAGCGGCGCTGGCCTTAAATTAGGCGATTCAGCTTTCAATCGCTTTAATATGCTGATTTTAATCAGGGTTGCCACACGTCACACGATAGAGTGAATTGTCACTCTATTTTATTTTTGTCACTCTTGTCTTACGTAGGGCATAAAATTCCTCTATTCCAAAAAACGTCAAGAGGTGTGATTTTCCAGCAGTGTCCTACCAAAGTGGACTATTTCAAGTTTTTTTTTCAAGGACACTAAACTAAGATTTATAATTTTTGCAGCATTGATTCTGACCACAAGTGACCGTTTCCCATTTTTTCATGAAAAAAAAATTTCACTCCCAAATCACTCTCTGTTTTCCACCAAAAGTCACTCTCTCTTATTTTTAAATGCGGCAACACTGATTTTAATATACCGCGGCGCATCTGGCACTTGGTGAACCAAAATTGATAGTGGGCAACCCCTCCATCGCCACTGAGTCGGCAGCTCTCGATAGTTGCGGATACAAAGTGGTCCAGCGGTGGTCGAGGTCCATGTACGTAGTTTTCAAGAGTCGTTATTTAGCCTACGTACGAAATCAGGCCCGTATCCAGGAATTTTTTTCGGGAAGGGGGGGTGCCTTTCGGGGGGGGGGGGGGGGGGTACCTGCGAGTCGGACAAAAAATTACAAAAAAGACATAGATCAGAGGGAAAAGCCTATAAAAATGAATATTTTTGTGTGTTTCGGGAGGGAGGGGGGTTCAGCCCCCTAACCCCCCCCCCCCTAGATACGGCCTTGTACTAAGTACTTTTAATGAAAGTAAAATGATTTATCGTCCTAGAAGGAAAGGACACGTGTGCTGGCCGACGACACGACATTACAGAAGAAAATTCACGTAAAGAGTGCAGGAAAAAAAGAAGAAAGAAATATAGGAAGAGGAAAAACCAGAAGGAAAAAGAAGAAATAATGTGGTTGTGAGGCAGAAATATTGAAAATTAATTTTGACACGGTTGTGGTTCGCTGACCAATTCACTACGTCTCTCGATGCCAGCAGATGTAGCAGCGGAGAGGGGAGGGGGGGGGGGGGGGAATGAATGCAGAGTCAGCACCATGCAGAGCTCGTGGATTCAAACTTGTCTCGGTCTCGTCGATTATTCAGCATGACTCGAACTCTGCTCGTCTCGAAATCCGGAGTCCGAGTAAATGCCTCGGCCTAGAAAATTTAAACTGAGACCAATAATGAGATAAGCCAATAGATTAGAGCAATTTCAAACGATGATACGTTTTGTATGTTTTCTGTATTTAAATATTCCATTCATTTCTTAAAAAAAACACACATCATGACTTGATCTTGCGAACATTTTTTTGTAGTTTCGTACCGAGTGATTTTGTCCAGGACTCGGCTTCGTCTTGACTCGTGAGTGTGACTTTGGTTGCCTCGGACACGATGGATTCTAGAGCAGCTCTGGTCGAACCTACTAAATGTGACTGCTTGATTTTTAAGTGTAGAAAATTAATATCTGTAAGGTTTTGGGTCTAAACGATATGATATTTGTTTGCCTTGAAAGCCCAAGGACCATGTAATATGAGTAGTTTCATGGTAAAGAAGAAAATATATTTAATAGTTGTGGAGTATGGCAGATTAAAGTTACAAAAAAGAAACAGAAAAAAAAGAGAACAGCTCTGGTACACTATTGAGAGAAACTGAGCAATTGACAGCCGTTGACCAATTGACCATAGCCTACCACCTCTTTATAAATTGTGTCTAGTGCGTCTAGACACGTACAGTAACGTACATAACGTACAGATATCTCTAACAAACTCCCGAAACCCATGTTTAGGGGGGAAGAACCAAATTGTAAGGACGAGACATTGATTCAGCCTTCTTTGGCCTCCATAAACGCGTGAATCTCTTCTAGTTTAGCTACTTTGGTCACGACCCTTGGCCATAAATGTTGCTGAATGCTCTTAACTATTTTTCCATTTTGCAATTTACCACTGGCTTTAATGCCGTCTTTACCCTTTGGCCGGTTAGGCCGGTGCTGTGGGGCCAGCGGAAACAAAGGCCAAACAGCCGGATCAAGTTTTTGAGAAATGAGGCTACGGTTGCTAGGCGCATGCCCTATTGCCTTGTTCATTCGTTCCAGGTTTACCAGCTACGTTGCAACGTCGTCGTTTACTTCTCCGAAATTATGCTCATATGTGACCATATAGTGTGTGACTCGACCAAGAAACGTGTGTACTAATGTGCTGGCGTATTTACGTTTTTGACTAGAACGATGCCAGAAATCCATGGGTGGCCTAGGGTCCACCAGAAGCCAAAGACCTGGCTTTTTTCAATATTCTTTTTTCTAGGCCTTCCGCATTCACTCCTTAACAGAAAGTTTGTTGTCTTTTTTTCTCCTTTTCTCCAACTGCGCTATTTCCGTTAATTGTGTGAATCAATCATTCCTTTATTTCTACCAAATTATCCGTTGAACAGCATAGACTGGCGACACTAAACGACAAAAGTGTGTAATAAGACTAATGGTGATCATCATCAATACAAATCTAAGCTGACACGCTGACTTTTCTTCCATTGTAAGAAGTTACATGAAATGCTATCACACGTGTTTAGCTCAGCCTTTCCCTGCTCGTCTGAAGACGGACACACCTCTGAGGATAAAGCTGGGAATTAGAAAAGATTCTTAATGCTCCTAGGAAAGATTAAAGGAAATTAGTTTCGACTACTAGGAAGCCTGTCGTTCAGATATAATCTACAGTGATTGGCGTTTCCAAAGTTGTACTTTGGAGGGGCGCTGGGGCTGAAATGGTGAAAATTTCTCCTTTGAAAGACCCGTCGCGCTTACAATGCTAATGCAGTCAACTACCGTAATAGCATCCATTAATTCTTAAGTCTGGCGACCCGAATTTCGTATGTTACATTCTAACCCGCCAACGCCACCTCACTGGTTTTCACACTTGCCGCGTTTCACTATTTTCCATGCGTATCATGCTCTCGACGAGTGTTCGGGTTATGACAGTATTGATGCGTAAAACCGGTTATCTGAATTTTGCCATCTTCTTGCTAGAAGTCATTGGGCTCAGGAAAAGACTTGTAACACCCAAAGCCGTGTATCATGTATTAAAAGCAGAGCCTAGTTTTACACTATTTAACTAGTTTTGGATATTAAAACATAAGCAAGAATTAGCGCGAGGTGTGCTTTAACGCCGAAAACTCCAATTTTATCAGTCTTTACTGGCAGTTTTATCCCTCTTTTTTTCAGGATATTTGTAAACGGGCTAATCCGAGTGTTGTGGGCAGAAGCTGGCGCAGTGTAGTGGAGTATTGGCTTAGTGCGTTGATTCTGCAGTGCGGATTTTGTGTTGTAATGGATAATTTCCTTTTTCTGCCGTATTGCCGTGATGGAGCACAGTCTTGCACGACAAACGTTGCTCTGGCGTAGTTTCTGGTTTATGTTGACGTAACCGTGTTCCGTCGAAGTCTTGGGTTTTAGATGGCGCTGGTACAGCGCCGTGAATGATTAAACCGATAAGGTAAATACAGGAACCCTGGGGGAGAAACCATTCCCAGCCGATAGGAAAGATTATGTAACATCACTGAAATACCACCAGCCAACATTATGCGCGAATAACTGAAACTTAATTAACTCTTTTTAGCAACGAGACCTGGCGGATTCTTGAAAGGGTCAGGATTATTCAAAGGGTGAGATAGTAAGGACTAGCCTAGTAAAAACATATTTCTTCTTTAGAATATAGCAGATTCTTAAAAACACGACTTATTCTTGTCCATTTCTGTGTGAACTAGTCCCGTTCTTGTTATCAGTCCAATGCCTAACTTTACTTTTACATTCCACCTTTATTTTTTCCTTCCGTAATCCATCGAGAAGTTTAACTAACAAGCGTCAGGCGATTTTGACTTGAATTCTTACGCTATGTTTACCTCCTTCTTATTATTCCCCTGGTATCGCGTCCTTTTCTTTTATGGACCTTAATGATCGATCCGAGTTTGACCAACTGTTGAATTTTGACAGTTACGGGTGGGCAAACTTACGGGTTGGTGAGCTTACGGGTGGACGAACTGACCCAAGGTGGCATTGGAAGGTGGTCGAACTGTTGGACTTCAGTACTCGGCAAATTTACGGGTGGCCAAACTGACGGTAGGACATTGACAGATGGTCGAACTGTTAGATTTCAGGAGTGAGCAAACTGAAGGTAGATGAATTGACAGACGGGCGAACTCACGGATGGGTGAACTGAAGGTAGGGGAATTGACGGGTAGACGAAGTTACGGTAGACGAACTATCGGATTTCTTGAGTGGGTAAACCGACAATGGGTCGAATGACGGGTGAGTCAGTTGACAGTAGGGGAAGTTACGGTCGGCAAACTGTCGGATTTATGGAGCGGGCGAAATGACGGGTGATCAACTGACGCTGGGAAAACATACGTGTAGGCGAATTTATGGGTGGGGAAATTTATAGGTAGGTGAACTTACGGTTGGACGAATTTACGCTTGGGCTAATTTACGGGCGGGCAAACTTACAGGTAGGAGAACTTAGGGGTGGGCGAACTGTCGGTTTTCGGAGTCGGTGAACTCTGCTCTGATCGAGGTGGAGTCGTATGGCTAAAGAAATCAAATTTCAGACGTGTAAATATTAGACGATATTAAACTTGCCTGTTTAAAGTCGTTCAAATCTGCTTTTTATGGCACCGGCCAAGTGCCATATAGCGATCGCAATTTCTGTCCATCAGTCGGTCGGTCGGTACGGGTTTTGCTAGTTCGTTCACTTCCACATAAGCTAGGATGACGAAACTTGGCAGGCATATCAAGGACCCGGAAAAATTAACTTGGAAACAGTCGTTTCCCCGATCCGACCATCGTGGAGGGAGGGGGAATCCGGAATCTTGAGATATTTATAACTTTTGAACGGGTCATCGGATCTTGGGGGGAACCGGAAATCTTGCGAAACGCTTAGAGTGGAGGTATCGGAGGACGAGAAGAACAAGCACAAGTCCTAGATACATCGTTGGTATAACCGGACAGGATTCGGGCACCTTGGGGGGGGGGAGGGGGGTATTGTGGTGATCCAGCGAGTTCTCTACTTCCCGATTTACTACGATATAAGAAGAATATAAGCGATCCGACTAGACCGACTTAAAAATAGTCGTTTGCACGATCCGAACATCGTGTGTGTGTGTGTGGGGGGGGGGAGGAATGGGGAATTCGGAATCTTGAGGTATTTATAACTTTTGAACGGGCCATCGAATCTTAAAGCACAAAGAACAGTATAAACGATAAATTCTTATCAAATAGCCGAAGAATAAAGTTCTTTAGAATGGTACGCGTCAGGTACGCGTTATCGTTTCATAAGGTCTCGTTCGTTCAAATTTTTTTTTTGCAGTTATTGCAGTATACAGATACTTCTCTTCAACTTTACATACTTTATTATGTGGCTGCATGATGTCAGAGAGTTTTATATTCCTCTGGTATTTTCCGACTGCATTGTCATGGGTTATATTTCATCATAAAAAGAATGCTGATCCACGAAATGTCTCTAAGATTTCAGGAAGCAACTTTCAGGAGGTAAGGGATCGCTTTGTCTATGGGGTGTTGCAGACGCGACAGTTGCTGACGTTTGTTGACTCGTTCAGTGTTCAAGTACAGTATCTCGGATTCACCTTTACTTGATATTTGGAAAGACCTCATGTCTCAGACGACCCACTTCAAATCCGAACCGGATCCGGTGACTTTCTGGGGAGGTGGAGGGGGGAACCGGAAATCTTGGGAAACGCTCAGAGTGTTGGTATCGGGATGAAAATTGGTGGTAAGAATAAGCACAGGTCCTAGATACATCACCGACATAACCGAACGGGATTCCGGCACCGTGGGGGTGGGGAGGGGGGGGGGGGAGTGGCGATCCAGGGAAATCAAACTCGGCAGATTATGAGGGACCCGAATAGATAGACTAGAAAATAGTCGTTTGCATGATCCGAACATCGTGGGGGAGTGGAGGGATAAGGAGTTCGGAATCTAGTGGCATTTATAACTTTTGAACGGGAGTTCGGATGTGAATGAAACTCGACAAGTGGAAAGAGCTATTGTCTCAGATGTTCTATGTCAAGTCCGGACCGGATCCGATTCTAGGAGGAGGGGGGGGGGGGAATTGGAAGGGAGCACCGGCATTTTTCTGAAACACTTAGCGTGGACGGATCAGGTTGGAATTTGGTGGGAAGAACAAGCATAAGCAGTAGATGCATTCTTGACAGAACCAGATCATATTGGGGCTCTTTTGGGGGAGTTGGAGGTGGTTCCCGGAATTTCTGTGATCGCGAGTTAGGATACTTCCAGATGTGCTAAGGAGGATAAAACTTGGCGGGCATGATAGTGACCCGACCAAATAGACCCGACACAATGCCCTATGAAAACTTCCGTTCCTGAGCCCAATTCTTTTTCGGGGAGTTGAGGGAGGGCGACTCCGGAAATTATTGACTTCCGTATAGGTTGCGATTAAACGGTTGGATTCAGGTGAAACTTTACGGGTGATAAGAACTGATGACCTAGATATGCAAAGCATGTGTCCAAACTCCACGTGGCCATGGTCGGGGGGTGGGGGGTCGGTCCGGAAACTTTGTGACGTGTACAAAAACCAAACGGATGGGCCGAATGGGATGCAAGTAGGACAGAACCAACTTTATGCGGCCTAAATTTGTCGTTTGGCATCCGAATCGGATCCGACCAAGCTATAGCATTATGAAGCGGGAACCGGAAATTTGCAAATATGCTCCGATTCGAGTAAAACTTAATGGACGGGAATAGGAGATGTTAGAGATGCAAAGTTTATGTGTCCGAGTCGAATTCGGACAAAGTGGGAGGAGTTGGATCAGTATAGTTCCGGAAATGCTGTGGCTTGCATAGGGGTTAAACGAGTGGAGTGATTTGAATGAAACTTGGAAAGTAGAGAGATTGTATGCCGGAGATGAGATATTTTAGGGTCCCGACCGGATCTAAGCACGGTCCGGAGGGGTACCGAAATTTCCGGAAAAATTCTCAGATTTACTTCCTCGTTTCTCACACCACCTACTCTTGACAAGTGCCATATGAGCTCTTAGCTCTTTTCTAGTATTCTTGTTATTTCAATATATTTTATCTGGGAATTTTCCAAATATTCAAAGATAGAGGCATAAGCACATAGATCTACCAAAAATGCCAAAGCAAAATTTATTAAGTGATCATCGACCGTTCGTCAAACAACAAAGAATCGCATGCTTTATCGAGCCTTCATTCCTTTTTCGATTAAACTTCAAAGACCGGCCCCTTTTTTATCTCTTCCTCCCAGCCTTGAAATATCACTATGGGAATTTGCCCTCCCTCAGTGAGACCTAACCTAATTTGTGGCTGTTCATCTCTAACAGAGAGAGAGAGAGAAGAAAATTGATGTAGCAAAGCTCTCCCTCGGCAAAGCCTGGAGAGACCAAATCCCAACCAGTGTTGCCACTTTTCTCTGATGGGACCTGTGACATTTTGCCGCAAAAACCGGTGAAATTCTAGCGCCCTTGAAATTTTTCAGATTCATCACCATATTTTTTTTTTTTTTCGTCTGTTAAATTTTTGCCATGGCCCCTGGGGCTGCTTATAGCAATAAACTATAGATCTATCTATCTATGCTTTTGTTATTTTAGTGATCTTACAGATCGCAAAATTCTGGATCGCTTTGTCGAAGTAGTCTGTGACAAATCACAAAATTCTGCGATCACTTGCAACGCTAATTCCAACGGAAATCTCTAAAGGGCTGTTTGTAATAATCCTTCTATGGTCACTGAAAGGTTGAAACGTATAGGCCTAACATCGTGGAAGTGTTTTGTAACTTTCATACACAATTAACTTAAAGAGTTAACTTTCTTTTTACGTTCATTATAGAATAGAACTATTATAATGAAGACTACATAAAAAAAAAACATTTTTAACACACTGTTAGTATTCTATAGACATAAAGTCAATAGTTTTGACTGAATGAAAGCCCGAATGGGCCTGTGGGGTCAGTAAATTTAAGTCGTCACTTTAGATAGTTACATAATCTATGTACTAATGTAAAAAAAAGAAAAGAACACTGAAGACAAGAACAACAAATGAAAAAACAAAACAAAAAAAAACGGAGAATCTATGCAGCCGTTTCGTAATCATCCGATCAAGAAAACAAATAAAATAAAATCATTCTCAACGGTGGCATGTCAAGAAATGTTTCTTTAGTCGTTCAGCCGTGGATTTCAGAAATAAAAAGAAAATCAAATTAAAAAAGAAGAAAAATCGACTTTCCTTTCACAGCTGTTTCATGCTCTTGCTGTCCATCAAAATCTAACCTTCCCATTTTCAAAATTAAGCCAATGATATTTTAGAAATCATGCTTCTGAGAAATTACTGAGTCATTATATCGCGAGAAGAATTATTTATCATACTAGTTATAATAATATTATGTCAAACGTTTTCGCATGTAAACGCAGGTGCCATTCTCTTGATACTCTGCCTTCGGTCGGTAGTGCGCTGCGTGGTTGGGGGCAAATCGTCCGGTGTTTTCGTGCTTTTCCCTGGATTTCGCCATAGGTATCCATTTCAAGCTGGGTAGACATTTTTCTCTCCTCACAGGAGAACGATAATAACCCTCTCCTCAAACCAAAGGGTAGGCACCAGTGAGGCTCGAACCATCGACCCTTCGGTCTTCGCTTGTGAGTGTGACGTGTAAACCATTCGACAAGGACAAACACCAGTATTACAGACAGTATTACATCAATTTACCTTCTAGCCATTCTGGCGCATCGTTTTAGATTCACTGTTGGTTCTTATTTTTCTTTTCTTTTCCAATTCTTCCATTTTCCAGCATCTCCGAATTTGCAATAGAATCAATGTCGGTATCCAAGTCGCTTTAAATCTTGACTTGGTCCGACCGTCGGATGACCTACTGGTGTGATTCGGAAGTACATTTATTCGGTTTATTTGTTTACAATTCTTTCCCAGCAGAAAAACTAAACAGCAAGAAAAAGATTTAGCTGGAACCCGAAGAATAAACCATATAAGCTGTCTACATTTCTTTGAAGATTATTTGTATTTTTGATCTGAATTGTCAGTTCTCAGTCCTCGCTTCTCAATTCTCGATTCTCGCACAAATTTCCGTTTTTGCTCTTCTTGCTCCTCAGTTCTCGCTTTTGACAAAAATATCAATTTACCCACCCGTTCATACCTATTTTTACGGATTGAACGTCCGCCCTTTGTTGACCAATCAGGAAGTCGAACGAGAAACGAGAAGTGACCAACAAAGCAACTTCATGATTCTGCAGAATTATGACAAAAATCGATTATGACAAAAACACAAGAAAAAGAGAACTTGCTTCATCACAATAGCAAAAAAAAACACGAAATACGACATTCGCGAGGAGGATTGAAAGCAGAATTGAAGTCAAACATATTGTAAAGAAGAAAACGAGAAATAGGAGAATCGCAAAGAGGATCGAAAGGCGAATAAAACGCAACTAAAGTTTTTAGGTTTTTAGTAAAGAAGAAATGGTCTGTCCACTATGCACAGTTGGTATGGAGACGAGTCCGAGACGAAGTCCCGATCACGAGTCAGGACTAGTCGAGTCCTAGAAAAAATCCATCGAGACGAGACGAGACTACCAAAAATTATTCTCGAGCTTAATTCACTTTCAGAAACAGAATGAAACATTGGGAATAATTAGTCTCTTTTTGCATTTTTTGCTTTGTTCTTTCTCGATATCGGTTTCTGGAAAGTCGGATTGGTCGTTACTACTGCCCCATGTGCGGGGATGTGAATGAGAATGTGGCGCACCTGATGTGTGCATAAATGTAAAGAATTGGATGAGTTGGGGGAAGAAGTGTTTGGAGAAAGAGTGAATGACGCGGAGTGAATGGTTGAAGTGATGAAAGACGAATGCTTTACGGGACTTCTCCAGTTGGGAAGATTAAGCTTTAATGAAGCATCGAGAGGGGTTTATCTAGTTGGAATTTGGTAAATAGGAACTGTTTTTTGTTTTGTTTTGTTTTTGAATTGTATATTGACATTGCCCTCGGGCTGTTTGTGTAAATATGTATCATATGTATCACCTGTATCTGGCCCTCGGGCTTTTTCAAATACAATTATTATTATTATTATTATTATCATACCATATATATATATATTTATACGTGTATTAAAAGCCAGTGGCCATATACACAACTATATACACAAGAATGTTTCCTGCCTGAGATCTTGGTTGATGTTGACCGTGATACACAAGAGAGGGTGGGTCGGTGTCAAGCATTGGATTTGTATTATTAGGCTCATGTTTTGATACGAAGGTGTTTTAATCGTAACCCAGTCTTTTAGCTTAGGCTTGATACTTTCTAGTGGGTCACTACCAATATCGACCAAAATGAATGAAACATTCTTCTCCTACATAGCAACCCGTTTTGAGCAAGAACAGAAATAAAAGTGAAAGGAAACATTCCATTCTACCACAAACCCCTGATTTTTGGATACCCTAGGCAGACACTGGAGACCTGTTGGTACCCTAACCCTGAACTACAATAATATAAAGGAATTCTGATTGGTTGATTGGAGCTTCACGCATGTGATCGATATTTTACTGAGTTGAACTATCCAGCATTTGGCACAGTGTATCCAGCACTAGGCATTGGGTATACAAAAACCAGGGGTTTGTGGTAGGCTCAGGAATTCAAAATATTTTGAGGCGAAGGATGAGCTCATGAAGGGCAGATATTTAATACTCTCGGATTATGACATTACTTATTGTAGTGCGAGAGCAACACTTTGGTTTTGTCCTCGTTTTTTTTTTTTTTTTTTTTTTTTTTTCCTATGACTCCGATTTCATTTTATTCCTGGTAACTGAGAAGGGTCTAACCTGTGCGGTTTTTACGGAAAGTGTGGACCTTAGGCCGGATTGATGAATATGACATTACATTTTGGAAAGCTCCGTAGAACTCTTGCCTGGGGCCAATAAGGATGGTTTTTGCTTGTCATCGAGCCAGAGCCTACGGTTTGCGAAGTGAAGTGGAGTTGTATAGCCTATGTCAGAGAGGACTATCTGAAGTTGTGTAGCGAACCTTTCGTTTCATCAAAAGATGTTTCTGCTTTCGAGTGGAAAGCTCCGTTCTAGCACGCAAGCAGGCAGGCACCAGTTTCAAATTGAAGATGGACTAAAATCTATAAGTGTTAAATATATGCGGCAGTTACCCGGCCCCACAGCCAACATATCTTCTTTGAGTGATAAATAGAAAAATCTACAGAGACAAAAAAGTGGCTTTTTCCCACGGGTCCGAAAGTGCTGCCATCTATTGTTTCTGTCCATGTCTGCGACGATTTCAGCTGAGTTTATAATTTTTTTTTTTGCACTTTGGTTTGTGGTAGAGTAACGGTATCAGATGTGCCTCTTAAACTTTAAAAGTTCTCTCATTGCTAAAGAAACTAGAGCTTATCCTTTGCTCCTTTCTAAGTCGTGACGTTAGAAAGTTGGCCTACGGCAAAAAAGTCAACTTTTGAACTAAGACAGGTAGAATTTTTTTTTCGACGGCAATCGATAGCCATTGATGAGCCGATCAAAGTATATGCCATCCATTTTTTGGTACAAAAATTCCTTCATGAGATACACCAGTTTGAAAATTTCAAAGGGGTTGACAACTTCATAGTAAGGTACATTGAAACCAAAAATAGGCGATACCAGTTATGATACATATAGGGGACTTTTAAGCAACAGTCGACTGTTAGCCCATAATCATCTTCGGTAATGAGGGGTTTGCAGCTTTTGCTTGTTGGTATACCTGTTATTTGTTTCCGGTGTATTCGATGGTAAGAACAATTTGGTTCCCAATGGTAAGATATGCAAGGGACTTGTAAGTAATAATCGGCTGTTATGCTACAATAATCTTCTGCGATGATGGGTTTGCAGCTTTTGCTACCTGGTGTACCCATTATTTGTTTCCGGTTAACTTAATGTATATCACGGGAGAGGGACTTGTTAGTAGGAATCGGTTCACGAGGGGCTAGGAATTTTTGCAAATGGGTGCACATTGTATTCGATTTCTATAAATCTGACGGTAAGAAAGTTTGTGTCGATGGTCTATCAATGTAACCGAGGATTAACTGTTTACACAACGGATAGAAACGAAAATGTAAAGCAATGAGGTAGTTTCATAATAATTAATAGGGTCATCTATAGTATTTTAATCCTGAAAAGTTACGGATAGCTTTCTATTACCAACTAGATTATATAAGATATTGTTCCAAGTTTTCATCCGTCACGATGTCTACGATTGAAAAGGATAAAGTACAACTGACTGCAAAGTTAATTTAGTCCCTTCTTCCTATATTATTTTGTTGTTGTTTTTACAACGCTGAAGAATACCTTTTGATCATATGATTATTTTTTTAGAACATCCCGTTTAAAAAGCTTATGCTATAATCATCTTCAGCGATGAGGGGCTTGCAACTTTTGATAGCTGGTATATCCATTATTTGTTTCCGGTGAATATGATGTCAATCACGGGAGACGGACTTGTAAGCAAGAATCGGTTCACGAGAGGCTAGAAATTTTTGAAAATTGGTGCACATTGTATTCGATTTCTGTAAATATGACAGTAAGAAAGTTTGTATCGATGGTCTATCGCTATAACCTAGGATTAACTGTTTACGCAACGGGTACAAACGATACGGTATTGTAAAACAATAAGGTAATTTTGTAATAATTAATAGTGTCATCTATGGTATTTTAATCCTGAAAAGTTACGGATAGCTTTATAATATCAACTAGATTATATAAGATATTGTTCCAAGTTTTCATCCGTCACGATATCTACGATTGAAAAGGATAAAGTTCAACTTCGACGGCAATCGATAGCCGCTGATGAGCTGATCAAAGTATATGACATCCATTTTTTGGTAAAAAAAATTCCTTTATGAGATACACCAGTTTGAAAGTTTCAAGGGGTTGACAACTTCAGTAGTAAGGTACACACTGAAACCAAAAATAGGCGATACCAGTTGTGAGACATTTAGGGGATTTGTACGCGACAGGCAACTGTTAGCTCATAATCATCTTCGGCAATGAGGGGTTTGCAGCTCTCGCTAGTTGGCGTACCTGTCATTTGATGAACAATTTGGTTCCCAAATGTAAAACATGCAAGGGACTTGTAAGTAATAATCGGCTGTTATGCTACACAAATCTTCAGCGATGAGGGGTTTGCAACTTTTGCTAGTCGGTATACCCATTATTTTTATCCGGTGAACTTGATCACGGGAAAGGGACTTGTCAGTAGAATCGGTGCACGAGGGGCTAGAAATTAGTGCAAATTGTTGCACATTGTATTCGATTTATATAAATCTGACGGTAAGAAAGTTTGTATCGTTGGTCTATCGCTGTAACCTAGGATTTACTGTTAACGCAACGGGTACAAACGATACTGTAATGTAAAACAAGGTAGTTTCGTAATAATTAATAGTGTCATCTATGGTATTTTAATCCTAAAAAGTTACGGATAGCTTTATAATACCAACTAGATTATATAGGATATTATTCCAAGTTTTCATCCGTCACGATGTCTACGATTGAAAAGGATAAAGTTCAACTGACTGCAAAGTCAATTTAGTCCCTTTTTCCGATATGCTTTTGTTGTGGTTAGGGCAATCGATAGCCCTTGAAGAGCTGATCAAAATATATGCCATCAAATTTTCTGAACAAAAATCCTTCATGAGATAAGCCAGTTTGAAAGTTTCAAGGGGTTGACAACTTCAGGAGTAAGGTACACACTGAAACCAAAAATAGGCGATACCAGTTGTGAGACATGTAAGGGACTTGTAAGGAACATTCGACTGTAAGCAACAGTCGACTGTTAGCTCATAATCATCTTCGGCAACGAGGAGTTTGCAGCTTTTGCTAGTTGGTATACCTGTTATTTGTCTCAGGTGTATTCGATGGTAAGAACAATTTTGTTCCCAATTGTAAGACATGCATGGGACTTGTAAGTAATAATCGGCTTTTATGCTATAATCATCTTCAGCGATGAGGGGTTTGCAACTCTTGATAGCTGGTGCATCCATTATTTGTTTCCGGTGAATTTATTGTCAATCACGGGAGACGGACTTGTAAGTAAGATCGGTTCACGAGGGGCTAGAAATTTTTGAAAATTGGTGCACATTGTATTTGATTTCTGTAAATATGACAGTAAGAAAGTTTGTATCGATGGTCTATCTCTATAACCTAGGATTAACTGTTTACGCAACGGGTACAAACGATACGGTAATGTAAAACAATAAGGTATTTTTGTAATAATTAATAGTGTCATCTATGGTATTTTAATCCTGAAACGTTACAAATAGCCTTCTTCCGATATTGTTTTGTTGTTGGTTTTACAACGCTAAAGAACAGCTTTTGATTATGTGATTATTCTTTTTAGAACATACCGTTTTAAAAGCTTCGATAAGTTGACAATTTCAGCATTTAACCGACAGCGAAGAAACAAAACCAAAGTGTTGCTCTCGCAACACTTTAGCCGGCGAAGCCGGACAAAGGTTGCCGCAACACTTCACGTTGCCCGGGCAACGTAGGTCTAGTTATTCACTGATACGCGCATGGGACGAATTTGAGAATCCCGACGTCGCTGACTGTCTCAAGGGGCAAGCAAAGGCGCAGTTGTGTTCTTGCTTAGGTAAGTACCACGAAATAGAGCTGAGTTTATTTTAAGCAGAAACATCATATTTCGAGGCCCTCTACACGAACCGTTTATCTTGCGAGCCAATTTTCCCCTTCACTTACCTGTTCCTACGCGAGCTCCCCTAAACGGGGAATTAATATCCGGTTCCGGGAAGGCTATTTTAAGCTCGGACGAACTGGTAAACAATTAACGTCAAGAATTACTAGGCCACAGGCTTCCAATATCCGGCAAGGAGTGTAAAAGGATCCCTTATAAGTGCAGGAAGTAATCCCTCGTTGGAACGATCGTGTCTGTATCTTCTTCTGCAGCCTGTGGCATGTGCAGAGTGCAGTGGTTGAGGCGAGGGTTGAGGCAGACGATCAGGATAGAAGGTTGTGCGGAAAGGACTTCCTGCCAAGATTTGGACAACATCATTTCTTCCGTTAGCTATACCTACCTTTACTCCACCATACTTACCGTGGTATATACGCATCGTGTCACGACTTCTGGCTTCTTGGCGTCAAGGCTGAAACGCCTTTTTCCACGTTCGGCAAAATATCGCGCCACAGAGATCGTAGTTACCACCAGGGGAGTCCCGAGCCTTTCTTCGTTGGAAGGGGGAGGGGGGGGGGGGGGGGTCTGGTAGAAACTTAACAAATCGGTACCTGAATTTGATCGAATTTGTAAATTTTTTCTAAAAACACAGCGGGTTGCCTTCAAGAAGGTACAATGTAAAAAGTTGCATAGTATGTACAAAATCAAGTCTAAAGAGAAAATTGGACGCGTTTTGACGCTCATCCCCTCCTAGCCTTTTACATTTGGGGGACGTCCAGTTTGCCAACAGGACCGGAAAATGTGGCGACAAGAAACGCCGTTGCTGCAAAGCGAAAACGTGGGTAGTCTGGACGACAAGGGGCTGCTGTTGGAATGATCCTTTCTTAACCTTCCTCTGGAGCCTACGACAAGTATACGATACTTTGTCAGGACGTCGTCATCAAGTAAGTACTCTTAATCACTACGTGTTTCCTCTCCTCTGAAAACCACAAGTTCCTTTTTCCACAAGTTCCTTTTCCAGTCTGAGCGGCTTGAGCCAAAATATAGCTCTAATAATATTCAGCTGACGTATACCGTTCTGCATTGTCTAATATCAATCGATTTTTGCCGTATCCTGCATTCGTCCAATCAGTTTTATGCCAGAATTTGCTCCAGATTATTCCCGTAAAGTGTACTAGTGTACTTGTTGTCTGTTGTTGATACTTGTTGTTGCTGCCCGATGCAAAATTTGTCTCAAAATAGTACGAAAAAGTAGCATGCAGTACTAACGATGCTACTACATGCTTCTACTACAGGCTACAGTGTTACTGCATACTACTATATGCTACTATTAGCAAGAATGGATGCTACTATGGCAAGACAGGATGCTACTAGATACTACTACATAAGATTGGAAAAGTCCGAGGCACATTAAATGATAGTTTTCTTTGTTATTACATAGTATTACATGCAAAGTTTTCGTACCACCACCATACTACTACGCAGGCTACACATTTTTCATCGGGTTCCAATCATTCTTTGTCAACCTCTTTTAGCTTTAAAAGACAACTCGCATTCCATATTGTTTCTGCTAAGATATTCTGAGATTCCACTTTAAAACTCAGCAATACTTACTGAAAATTACGCAAGGCTCGGCTGTTTAACCTCTTTCTATGTACCTTGCCTTGATGGCAATCTTGGCAAAAATGTGCATAACCGATCTTCGGACCAATAAAATTCATCAGAAACAATGGCCAGGAGCTTGGAAAGACACGTAAAGAGAAGAAAGGGGGCAAGCGTGATCCTGAGTGTAATGCTAATAGACGAGATAGGATACACTCATGAAGTGCAGAATCTCGGGGACGAGAATGGATGGACATTTTACAGAACAGAGATGAATTAGTGTAATGATCACGACGTGTCTTTTTTTTTTTTTTTTTTTTTTTTTTAACACTCGATCTTCTCGAAGGTTTTAGTAGTGGTTAGACGAGCGTCAGGAGATCAATGAATAGTTAATTACCAATGGCGGATTGGCGTTCAGGAGTGAATTGTGTTCTTTGTGGATAACGTTGGCTATCATAAGGATTTTGGGGAAAACTAAGGTAACAGTGTGTTCGTTAACATCCGATCCATCGGCAAATGATGGTGTCTCCCACCTTCTCGGCCTACATGAATCAAACACTTTAAAGAAATAAATAATGAGGACTAGAAGCTGAAATTGCACTTGCAGGGCTGGGTCAAAGGCTGAAAGTAAGAATTTATCCAATTCGTGGGTTTGTTCTGATCACATGTAAGCACCTTGAGATAAGAATGATCACGATTCTAGAATGTATGTTTTTTTTTTTTTTTTTTTTTTTTTTTGTCTTTAAGCCATTTTGTAAATAAAGTTCATTGATTGTCTGGACTTAGTTCCCGGATCGGAAACAAGAAGATCGGAAGAGAAACCCTCATTTCGCTTCGTTTCAAGCAAACAGAAAGAATAAAATTTTTCCGAGAACGTGCTTGCGAAATACTAAATTTGACATTGCAACTGCTGGGAACTTTCAAAAAGGTCTGAAAAATAACAAGGATTGTCTAGTGCTTCTGAATTCCCAAACACACGAAGGACATAAACTAAGCCAATAAAACTGCACCGGTGTCTTCTTTCCCCGGAAATCATTTTCTGTAAGTTCTTACGGTTGGAAAGTTCTTGCCCTTCAGCATTACCTATTAGTTGAAAAAAAAACCTTCGCCGTACCAGTCGGATCTCCACAATATCAACGAGTCTATTCAGCGCGAATGGGAAGATGTATGGGCAGCGGCTCCATATGAGAGACGTCTGCTGGCGGCTATTGTTGGATGCGCCTCTGGTGGCACAGGAAGAACTGGCCTAAGGTAAGGTAACTTGAATAGACAGATTTGGTGCACTCGCCTGCGGTGGAAGGGGGGTCGAGGGGATACTCACTCGCCTGCGGTGGAAGGGGGATACTCACTCTTCAGCACCCGGTGTGCACTCATTCCCGGCACCCTTCCGGCATTGGTACCCTGTGTACATGGGGAGTGAGTATCCCCTCGGGGACGGGGGATATACCTTTCTTATGTATTTTATTTATATCCGGTTTTCCGTGCACATGTGTGCCACACGTATTTTTAATGTCAGTCATGGAAACAGAAGAATAGTTGACTGTATTATACGAATCCGTCTGCTGATTTCATTATAACGATATTTCGGCTCTTCTTGGCAAGGGTCCTCTTCAGATGTTCCTTCTACCCAAGCTGACTGCGACTCATATTTGACGGTGCAAAACGGATAAGTCAGCTACATTTTATTCGAGCTATATTTCGGCCCTTCTTGGCAAGGGTCCTCTTCAGGCTCAAGCCACTTAAGCTGGAAAATTAATTTATGGAAAAACAATTGAAGATTCTTCCTTAGATAGCTGATTTTTGAACTTCTTCTCTGAAAATTGGTTTGAGCTACAGCTGGTGCTGTGACTTCATTCTGGACACGGCTGCTGTTTTTGCTGTTCGAGTGGGTCGTCGAAAGGGTAGATTCTTGTGCATTTTGGTTTTGCAGTCGCCTGTCTCTTCTTCAGGTTCAGAGTCGAAACTACGAAACGAACAATGGGAGACACACTCGATTCAAACATTGAAAATCGCAAAAATGTCCGTTAATAATAATAATGCCCGCAAATAAAATACGGATAAAAGTATCAGTAAATAGATAATCCGGTTTACACCCATGCCATTTTGTACTAGAAAGTTCTTCAGTTTTTCTTCTATCTTCTTCCGAGCCATAAAATGGAAAATCACCTCTAGTTGCTCACCAAATTCCAAGTCATAGTATGAGCCACATAGACCATTTTTATAGTGGAAACAGACGTGTTGCCCACATAACTATCGCGCTCTTTCCTATAGCCGTGACCTTTTTGTGGGGATTATGAAAACGCCTAACAAAGTGTTAGTGCTTCGGTTGTGGCTCGAAAAAAGTTTTTCCACGGTCGTTTGTTTGGCCCACAAGTGTATTTCCACCACCAACAAGGCTTTTGTGGCTCGACTTTGACACATACCCAGTATGAATGAATGTGTGGATGAATTTCTACAAAATATACCCCCTACTAAGATTCTGTTCCAGGATAGTATTGGTAAAATTGAAAGTTATGGTAAATTTAGATGAGCGTTTTTTAGTTGCCGTGGCCTGATAAGTAGTACGGATTTCACTTCCGACCTAGAATCACATGGGATTTCACTTTTTGGTCTTTGCGAAACGTTTCTTAATTCAGCAACGGAGAAATTGGCTAATATCGAAGGGTTTCAGTTTGTTGGAAAAATAAAGAAACTCATAAATGAGGTGGTATTGGTTTGTTTGTTCGAGATGATATTCCATTAGTTATAAACTCTTCTCTTTCTCGTAACGATAAACCTATGGTGCTGGAAAGTCAGTTGAATGTTCGTTGGAGGGGTCTAAGGTTTTAGTTAGTGTAGTGTACCGATCACCCTCGTCGTCTGTAATGGAGTTTATTGAATGTTATGAACGTTTGATGAATGAGATCCAGAAGACAAATTACAATCAACTAATAATAATGGGTGACTTCAATATTGACCTTCTTGCAATTAATAAAACAGCCCAAAGTTCTTCAAAAATGCTGCATGTGACGGAGCTGCATGTGACAAACAGCTCTATCGAGGTGGCTTTCGATGTTGTGGCTCGATTTTTGCGGGAAAATAGAATTTAGCATCAAATTTTTGTCCATGTATTAAAATTAGCTATTTGAACAATTAGATCGACGTAAAAATCAGGATCTTTTAGCACAATATGGAAAGGACGACATCATTAAATAATAATATAAGGTAATTATATCTGGATTTTATTTTCAGAAAATTGAAATTAGCGCCCAAAAAACAACAGACAACGGTGTTTCCGCGTTCAGCTTGTGAGTCGGGTGAGTGGCACACTCTTCTGTTTACGCGACGAATACTCAGAAATGTGTGGCACACAAAAATGCCGCCGAAAAATGTCTCTTATGTCATCATAAGGATAGGTTGGCAGGATGGGTTGTATCAAATTACCATGGTCACGGATATGACAATTTTATTCACATGTCTAGTTAATGCGCAAAAACTAATGTTACGGAAAAGGATGCATCATTTATAACACTGAATCTTAGATCTCATTGTTATCGGTGTCGACAAAACCTCAGCCGATTATCCGAGGTCGTGACGTCACATAAAGTTACTTTTCTATTTCCAAACGTAACTGATTGTCTCTAGAAAGGTTTATAACTGTAACGACACAAATACATATTCAACCACATATATTATCGGCTAATCGGCTGAGATTTAGTCTATACCTGGTTATCCTACTTGACGAAGGGGCAACAAAACTTTCCTCATTGCTTCTATCCCAAAGGGCAGACCACTGAACAAAATTACAGTACAAAATAGACGCTGCTTCTCAAGATACTGCGGTTCTGGTAGCGACTGAAATATAAAGAGAATATATTCTAGGCCCTTGTTCAGTGAATGAAGAACGGATGTTTGGCGGTAATCAATCAGTACGTAGCCGCTCAGTAGACCATACTACACTGTAAAAAGTTTCTCCGAATAAGGATGCAGTATTCACTACTGGGATTAATCTTATCTTTATTCAGATAAGATTTATCCGAATTAGGGGTAATCTTATCTCAATAAAGATAAGATTAATCCCAGTAGCAAATACTGCAAGATTTTTTTTTACAGTGTAGTACAACCTCCAGTCTAAATTCTAAGATTCCTGACATACTGAACTCTAAGAGCATCTCCAAATAGGCAAAATAAAAATACAACAACCAAACATAGGAACAAAATGGTTAGACAAGATGTTATGTACGAATAGATAAACGTCTATGTATAATAATAAAAGGTTTCGATTTGACACTCAAAGACTATGAGCCTCTATCACGTCCTCCATCTTTTTATTTAATACAACAGTCTCGATCATAGAATTCAGACGAACGAAAAGATTCATTGATGTCTGAATAGGAGAACACAAACTTGACAGTTTTCCCGCGTACCCACTCGAAAAATAAACAAGAAAGACGCACGAGTTATTTAGGGCCAACCACGAACTTCAGTCATCGTATGTTTGTTCTTCGGTGCCTGCAACGGCCTCGACCTCCTCATTGACGGAGTCAATCTCGTCTTCCGTGACAAATGGAACTTCCTCATTTCCGGTCGGAATTTCTTCCAGGGGAGTTGCAACTTCTTCAGGCTCCGTAACAGCCGGTTCATCTTCCGTGATAACTGGAGTTTCCGGTTCAGCTGGTGTTTCTTCCGTTACACCCTCTTCCTCAGCTGTTTCAGCCGGAACGTCTTCAGACTCACCAGCAACGTTTCCATCCTCATTCGCAACCTGGACTAGCTCTTCTTCTATTTCTTCAACAGCCGGGATGGATTCTACAGGTATTTCTTGGATTTCCGGCTGCAAATTCTCTACCGGTAAGCTTTCGGTGACTGCTGCAAGATCGCTGGTTTCTGCAACTAGTTCGATGGTCTCCTCAGCCTCAGGGACTTCCGCTTCCTCTGGTGCGACAACCTACAAGAATAGGAGCATAAAGCTGCAATTCTTGGATAAAGAACAACAGTGACGAATCACTCTGACACCGCTGATTTGTCCGTCCGTCCGTCTATCTCTGTTTGTAAACAAATCGCTTGCACTGTCACGCAGTAAGGGGTCAAGCGACATTTTTCAAAATGTTCAGGAGAAGAAAAAAATGTTTTAAAACTAAATTTCAGCGGATCTTAATGATTTTTATGTCGAATAATACATTTCTAGCGAATAGAAGAAAGGAACATTTAGTTTTTGGGATCCGAAAACGTAAGTGGAGGGATACCTATTACTGAAGTTCATCTCTGAAGCATCGGTGAAGCATCTCTGAAGTTGTATGGTATGGCCAAAGAGACATGGGGAGAAGACTTATATTTTAAGTTGGGATTGGGGGGGGGGGGCAGAACTGAAGTGGATGGTGAGTCTTAGGTCGGACGCTCTTCCGATGGGGATGTGGAAAAACTATATTGGTAGAGATAGGAAAGGTACTGGTCCTTATTTTTTTCCAATGTGTGGACGGAGAGGATGCGGTACATTTGATATGTTATGTTCAGGAGCTGAAAGAATTAAGAAAGGAAGTGTTTGGTCGGGAGGCTTGGGAGGAAAGAGATTTGGTTTGAAGTATGGGAAGTGGTGAGATCCGAAGACTAGGTAGATTCCTCTTGCTAGCTGTGGCCCACCGTGAACTATTTTTTTTATAGAAGTTGATTTTTTGGTTTCTTGTTGGTGTGTATGATATTTTTTTTTGTTATTGTGTTATGTTTCCCGCCATGGCCCTTGGGCTTTATTGGGAATAAATTCATTCATTCATCGCAAAAGTTGTCCGTCTGTCTGTGAGCACGATAACTCTCGAAGGGAATGAGATATTTTGATGAAACTTGGTGTGAGGATTCTTTCGGTCAAGGGTAAAGTTAAGTTCGTAGATGGGCTCTGTAGCCCTATATTTAGGGGTGGGGGAGGGGGTTCCAAATTAAGGGGCAAACAACCATATTTTTTAAAAGCTACTGAAGTAGTTGATTTAGGGTAAGGAGACACGCGGAACCTGAATATGGAAGTTATTTTCTTGCCGGACAAGTAGTTCACCCGGAATCCGACGACCCGATACAAAATTTGTCGACCGGTTTTCGGCTTTAACAGTCCTTACCCCTTTATTCACAAACTAGTACAGCTCGGCGCGTGGATGACGGCATTCATTTGTTTATCCTGTGTGACGTCGGAGAGATTTAGTGTAATCGAGGATCGAAGGGGTTGATATATAATGTTCAAACGAGGAAATGTCAAGCGAGCATGTTGTTCAACGAGGATTCACTCGTAAAGTACAGGTCAAGATCGTAGATGGGTCATTTAGTCCTATCTTTAGCGGCAGAGGATGGGGTTGGAATTTACGGTAAAAACATGTATGTTTTATAAGCTAATAAGATATTCATTGAGGGGGTAAGGATCCATATCTGAAGTCTGAACTTGGTTTTCTTGCTGGACAAATGGTTCATCACGAATTCGGCTGAAACTGGAAATTTGGTTGAAGCTCAAAGTTGTTTCTGAAATCGATTAGAGATTCGGTACCGGGGCAAGGAGACAGGCTAGTCCATTTTTTAACTTTAACAGTAAAAATATTCAAGGAATCTGACGACGACTCAATGGCGAAGACATGACCCAATTGTTTGAACCAAATGTTAGATTTTTGGGATCCCATCGAAACCTTAGGCTTGTTAATGTATGTTGATGTGGCATTCTTCTTTCGTATTTGGATATAAAAATTGATATACCCGTGTGCTGTGATATGTTTCTAGTTATATTCTGGAAAAAATGAGGCATCCATGTGAGAGAGTTGATCTGATATGATCTGAACTGCTCAGGGTGTGTATGTCTTCTAATCCGGTTCGTTTGTTCAACAGGCAGCCAGGGGCGTCACGACGGGGGGTGGAGGGGGGCTGTCGGCCAGTCGGTAAGAAATAACCGAGTCGGCTCGAAGCGCCGCGAGTTTTCGTCAAAATAGTTGATTTTTTCATGAAAACAGTCGGTTTTTCTGAAAATTGGTCGATAGTCGGTTTTCTGAAAATCAGTGGATTTTTCTAAAAAAAATCAGTCGATTTTTTTCAAAAATGTAATTTTTGTTGTTGAAAACAGTCATTTTTCTGCAGAAAAAGTCGGTAAAAATTACCAGCCAGTCGGTAAATGCCTCGTCCTCCCCCCAAACATTTGGCTAGTAACGCCTCTGTAGGCAGCTAATACTTTGTATTTGTTGACATTGTATGATGTTCGTTTTCTCAGATGTCCAACTCAGTCGCGTTTGCTTTGTGTGATTCCTGACTGATTCCAGATGTTTTCCATATGTGCCTTCACATCGAGTTACAATCTTCTCGATGTTTTGTACAAGTGCCGAACTCATTATTATACACGCTTTCGTTTGTTCACTCAGTCTTCCCGGTTCACGATCTAGTGGCTTCCATGCCTGTCCAGCTTCTAGTATAGTGGCTGTGACCCGGAAAAGATTTATTTTCCGAGAATCGGTTACAATTTTAGATTATAAAATATTTCTGGCAAAGAGGTAGCCTACAGGCTCATAGAGCATCACACATTCAAAAGAAAAAGTTCTTTCGATGAGAGTCGTTCAGATCGATTATACGAATAACAACGAAGTAACACGTTTACATCTGCAAGCCTGTTTTAGAGCACGGCTCTTACTAGAAATGATCTTTTCACACTGAAATGGCTCAGAAATGTCGTCTATCGAAAATATCGTTACTTTCCACGTCGAATTGTCGACTACATCCGTCCTGCCGGGTCTCCGACGCGACGGATGGAGGCAAGATATTTGGAAAACAGAACGCGCCGTGGTTAAAAAGTGGGAAAATCAAGCAAGACAAAAAAAGTCTAAAACAGAAAATAGACTTTAAGGTCTACCATGTCTTCGAAAACGAAAAACAAGAGCTACAAGCCCATATGGCATTTGTCACGAGTAGGTGGTGTGGGAAACGATAAATTAAATCTGAGCATTTCTCTGGAAATCCCGGTACCCCTTCCTACCATGCTCGGATCCAGTCCGGACCCTAAATATGTCATCTAATGCATACAATCTCTCTACTTTCCAAGTTTTATTCAAATCACTCCACTCGTTTAACCCCTATGCAAGCCACAACATTTCCGGGACTACCCATCCAACTCCCCCCACTGTGGCCGAACCGGACCATATCTGCAGATTTCCGGCTCCTGCTTCATCATCCTCTACCTTGTCCGGATCCGGTTTGGGCGCCAAATGGCAAATCTAGGCTGCAGAAACTTGGTACTGTCCAACTTGCATCCCATTCGGCCCAACCGTTTGGTTTTTGCGCATGTCACAAATTTCCACCCCTCAACTCCCCAACCAAGGCCGCATGGGGTTCGGACACATGCTTGGCATATCTAGGTCATCAGTTCGTATCACCCATAAAGCTTCACTTGAATCCAACCATTTGTTCGCAACCTACGGAAAGAAGTAATTTCCGGATTCCCCCTCCCTCAACTCCCCGCAAAATGGTCGGATCCAGGAACGGAAGTCTTCCTAGGGCATTGTGTCGGGTCCTTAAGTCTATTTTGTCGGATCACTAACATTACCGCCAAGTTTTATCCTCCTTAGCACATCTAGAAGTATCGTAACTCGCGATGACTGGAATTCCGAAAACAAAAACCTCCATCTCCCCCCAAAGAGTTCCGATATGATCTGCTTCCGTCAAGAACGTATCTAATGCTTATGCCTGTTCTTACCACCAAGATCCGGTGCCCCCTTCCACCCCCCCCCCCCAGTATCGGATCCGGTTCGAACTTGACATGGAACATCGGAGATAATAGCTCTTCCAGTTAAAAAGTTTCATTCAAATCCGATCGCCCGTTCAAAAACTGTAAATGCCACTAGATTCCGGATCCGGATCGGTCTATTCGGATCCCTCATATTCCTGCCGAGTTTTATCATCCTAGTACATCGGGAAGTACCAAATTCGTTGGATCACCAAAATCCCCCCCCCCCCAACTCCCCCATAGTGCCTGAATCCGGTCCGGTTATTTCAATGATGTATCTAGGGCTTGTGCTTGTTCTTGCTACCTAGTTTCATCCCGATCCCTCCCCACTAAGCGTTTCCTAAGATTTCCGGTTTCCCCCCTCAAACTCCCCCCTAAGTCACTGGATCCCGTTCGGATTTGAAGTGGGTCGTCTGAGATATGAGGTCTTTCCAAATATCAAGTTTCACTAAGATCCGATGACCCATCCAAAGGTTATAAATACCTCAAGATTCCGGATTCCCCCTCCCTCCACTCCCCCCACGATGGTCGGATCGAGGAAACGACTGTTTCCAAGTTACTCTTTTCGGGTCCCTGATATGCCTGCCTAGTTTCATCGTCCTAGCTTCTGGAAGTGCCCGAACTAGCGAAACCCGGACCGACCGACCGACCGACCGACCGACGGACGGGCAGAAATTGCGACCGCTATATGGCACTTGGCCGAAGGGCAAGTGGCATGAAAACGTACCGGTTTCAAGAGAAATCGACTGTTTTAACAAAAGATCGACTGTTTTTCTTACGAAAAATCGAGGAACTTCCCCAAGTCAGATTTTTTTTTTTAAGAGTGGACAAGAAAATTGGGTGGAGGGGAGTCTTATTTGACAGTGCAAAACGGATACGTCAGCTGCATTTTATTAGAGCTGTATTTCGGCCCTTCTTGGCAAGGGTCCTCTTTAGGCTCAAGCTGGAAGATGAACTTTTGGAGAAAGAACGAATAATTAAGTATCCAACAATGCAAAATAACACTAGAGAATTGTGCTAAGACGTGCCCCAGTTTCCTCGATTTGTGCAGACCGCATCTTGGCTTCACTAGAAATTTCTAAACCCACCAGTTTGTCTCGCTTTAAATGTCGCGAGCGTCGTGAGCGGCACTATGAGTATGGCCCGGCTGGGAAACAATGAAAGCATAGGTCTTGACGCTACTTCCTAGTGTTATTTTGCTCTGGTATGAAAGAACGAAAGCTTAAGGATCTGTTTTTGTGAATTTCTTCGTGAAAATTGCTTGGAGTTAGAGCTGGTGCTGCGGCTTTATTTTGAACACTACTGCTGTTTTTGTTGCTTGATTGGCTAGCCGAGAAAGTAGAGTTTTTTCCGCATTTTTGTTTTGGTACAACCTCTCTCGCCCCATATATATTTGCCCCCCCCCCCCCCCCCATATTTGACACTCTAGCCTGCGGGGGCTCATAGGCGGATTCCTATGTTACTCTGCAGATCTGGTAACCCGGCATTGCACACAGGCCTGCATCGGGATGTCCTCAGCTGAATTCTATTAGAGCTATATTTCGGCCATTCTTGGCAAGGGTCCTCTTCAGGCCCAAACCCGCTGAAGTTGGAAAAACGAACTTCTGGCTTTTGAGCTCTAATAAAATTCAGCTGACGTATCCGTTTTACACTATCAAATATGATTCGCAGTCCCTTACCCCTTATCACTCTAAAGCAGGATTAAAAAAAGAAGCAATTTGACGATCAACAGTCAATCCCCTTCCCTCATTTCAAAACCATTCACGGAATGCCAAATTCGTGAGCACCGTTTTTTTCCACACTAAACCGATCTAGCAGAAAAACATAATCAAAGAAAAAGCGAAGAGGGTCTTAAAAAAAGCCTATGGGGTATTTTCTAGGGCAATATAACTTTTTCTCGTTCCCCGTTTCTGACGTCATTCCTTAATCAACGGAGGAGATTAACAGAAGACTTTCAAAAGTGTCTATTTCGGTAACGAAGGAATCGACAACTGAATTTCCCACGTAGAACACCTTATTGCAGAAAATGAAGAAATGTGAGTGTGGCTTATGAGCTCTTTCATTCATAACGCGGTATATATAGCACTTGAATGATACGTCACGAGACACGTCATGACAGTGAGTAGGATGGGTATCAAGCCCCGAACGAAATTATAAATAACCAGACAAGCCTTCCTTCAGGAATGTTTCTGGCTTGCCGGTCGCTGTACTTAAAAACATTCCATCTGCACATGCCTAAGAGTCTTTTGGTAAGGTGTCGGTAGGTTTGTGGGGCAACTGGTGAGTCACGGAATACTTCTTATTTTTTTTTTTAGGATATTACTGTACCAGGTTTTTTTGGGGGTTTTTGGTTTTTGGTATGCTTCTCTAGCTTTAACCCTCCAATTCTGTTATTTTGTGCAGAAATGACATACCATACCTTGACCTTGATTGTATCGCAACTTACAATATAACGGTGGCATTCTTTGCTTAGTTGTCGTTGAATTTGGTGTGTGTGTGTGTGGGGGGGGGCGAGATCTCTGGAGAAACAATTAAGACCGCAAGACCTTAAATTGGGTTCTTCCTTCTATCCCCGTAGTCCTCATTGATTTAATACTATTACAAACCGAAAACGAAGACTGGCTACGGCGCTCATTAGAATTATTCAGAAGTTCTGTGTTCATGATACTTTAGAGAAATTACTAGTACTATATTATAGTATTTGAGCGCCAGTTGTGCGCACGCTCATCACATATTGACAAGAATGATGAAACAGGCTACCCGCGACAAATCTTCTATACATATGTTCTATAGATATAGCTGGTGCTTTTGACAATATAACGCATTCTCAGGCCCTATTTTCTCTCATTACTTCTGGCGTGAATCTGTCTGTTGTCTATTTGTTAAAATTTTGGTATGGTCATTCTTCAGTAAGGTTCAAATGGCAATGTAGCTTGTCAGAGAGTATTCCGGTCCGAACTGGTGTTCGCCAAGGGGTAGTCTTATCTGTCTACATCTTCAAATCGGCCATTTCTTCTTGTCTCGATTCTTTGCATCCTGCTTACTTCTATAAAGATTATCCCTCAGCTACATAGCCTACGCGGACGAGTTGCTCTTAGTAAGCCGTAGCCGATCCACACTCACAAAAAAGGTAAGTAAGCTGTCGTCGGAACTTCTCAAAATTGGCCTTGAACTTAACCTGTCAAAATGTGAGTACCTGCATTTCAACCCTTCGTCAAATGGTTCGAATGCATCCAAAGCTTCTATATCTCTTGGATCGTTCATCGGCAAATCAACAGACTCTCTACGTTGGCTCGGCATAACGTTCAAATCTTGTCAAAATTTTGCTCTTCGGTTGTTCAAGAAGTTTTTAAATCGATCCGTAGCGCCTATGGGCGCATCGTCCCCAACCGGGAGCGCTATAATCGTAAAGTCTTGGGAAGTTTGTACAGCACCTTCTGCGCTCCTTCTATACTATTTCGCTGTGGCGTCCCGCATGTTCTGCGAAAGAAGGAGATTAAAAAGATGAGATCATGTTATTTTAAATATGCGAAGCACCTGCTCCACTTGTCGAAATTATGTCATAACCATACAGTGACGGAGAAATTCAAAATTGAAGATGCAAGTGTTACCCTTCTGGATGTTTCCTCATCGCTTTCAAAAATCATGGACAACAGGGCCCAACCAGCGCACGACTTCGTCCACTGCTTCCTGACCCAAGATTTAAAATTAAGTGTATTTTTTTGTGTGTTTATGTGTTTTGTTTACTTTCTTCATTTACTCCGCCTTTTCAAAATGGCGGGTCATAAATAAATTACTTACTTACTTACTTACTTATATAGACAGGAAGCTTTCGGGATCAGCCTATTCCTGGTTATCGTCACTACGGCTCCTTACCATCTCCTAGTTTTTGGGATCCCAAAACGTAAGTGGAGGGATACCTATGACATCGCAAAAGTTGTCCGTCTGTCCGTCCGTCCGTCCGTCCGTCCGTCCGTCCGTCCGTCTGTAAACACGATAACTCTCGAAGGGAATGAGATATTTTGGTGAAACTTGGTGTGAGGGTTCGTTGGGTCGTCGGACCAGTCAAGTTCGTAGATGGGCTTTGTAGCTCTACATTTAGGGGTGGGGGAGGGGATTCAAATTAAGGGACAAACAAAATATTTTGAAACAGCTAATGTGATAGTCGATTATGGAGTAAGAAGACATGCTGAACACGATGGTGAAAACCATTTTGTCATCGGACAAGTAGTTCGCCCGGAATCCGGCCAAAACCGGACAGTTTGTTGAAAGTAAACGTTTTATTTGAAGTTGATTAGATGTTCGATTTAGGGGTATGAAGACATGCCGAAGACGATGGTGAAAATTATTTTCTCGACGGACAAGTATTTCGCCCGGAATCCGGCCCAAACCGGAAAGTTTGTTGAAAGTAAAAGTTTTATTTGAAATTGATTAGATGCTCGATTTAGGGGTAGGAAGACATGCTGAAGACGATGGTGAAACCTATTTTCTCGACGGACAAGTATTTCGACCGGAATCCGGCCCAAACCGGAAAGTTTGTCAAAATTAAAAGTTTTATTTGGAGTTGATTAGATGTTCGATTTAGGGCAAGAAGACATGCTGAACACTTATGTGAAAACAAGTTTCTACCCGGACATGTAGTTCGTCCGGAATCCGGCCAAAACCGAAAAACTGTTGGAAGTCAAAGTTTTATTTCTAGTTGATTAGATAAGTGATTTAGTGGTAAGAAGAGATGCTGAGTCCCTGTATGACAATCGTATTTTACCCGGACATATAGTTCGACCGGAATCCGGCTGGAATCGGAAAATTTGCATAAGCTAAATTTCTATTTGAAGTTGATTAGATGTTCATTACTGGAGAAAGAAGATACCCTGATTTCTTCTTTGAGCTTTCTTTTTTCGCCGGACAAGTAGTTCTGGAGTTCGGCCGGAACCGGGAAATTGCAGAAGTGGCAGGAAGTTTTCGTCAAAACAGATATGACTTATAGGGGTAAACACACATGCTGAATCCAATCTGAACTTGGTTTTCACAGATGATTAGCTATTTGGCCTTAATCTGTTTCTGAATTTTGATATTAAAAATGTTCAAGGAGTCTGGCGAAGACTGGATCTGGCTAAGGCAAGACCCAGTTGTCTGGATCAGATATTGAATTTTTGGGATCCCATCGAAACCTTTGGTCTTGTTCCCTAGGCAGTCTAATTCAGGGGCTCCCCTGCAAATTTTCTCGTACTAGTTCGCGAGTCAACCACAGATAGAGGTAGAGATAGAGAGACAACCCGTAATTTACATGACGCGTATGTAATTTCGCCGAACAGCTTGCCTATAATTTCCTCCAAGACCAATCCAATTTTATTTTGATCTTTTATCGTGAGGATGCTAAAAGGACCGGAGACCAGAGGCAGGTGCTTACTCTGGTAATGCTACTCCGACTAAAGTACTCACCGGTTCTTGAAGTGTTGCGCTTTCCGGCACCTCTTCCGGCAGGGGTGTGACTGGTACTGGACTGGCGGCGTCGTCACTATAAACGAACCTCCTGTCTACGTTGAAGACTTGTTCGCAGTCTGACCGGACGTGCTCATCGTAACCTTCCGCATTCTGGTGATCCACTATAAGTTCTTCAATGTCGGACTCAATGTTCAAGTGCGGAATCGACTGGGTTTCCGGAACTGGTTCCACATTTTCCGGTTCAACTTCCGTATTGATTACTATGGCTTCAGATTTTTTATTTGAAGCTTCTGGTGCCTGATCGATTTCCGGTTCCGGGTTTTGCTCAACCCTAGAATGCTTTTTCTTCTTTTTGTCTTTCTTCACAACAACAACCTCTTCAACCTCATCAGCAAGCTCCTGTGCTCCGTTCACAACGGGTTCTGACTGGTGGTCAACTGGTTCGCTGACCACTCCGAATGGTTCCGGAGCGCTGATTGGATGAGGAGTCGTAGGCTCTTCGCTGTTTGGCTGAGGCACTTCTGGTTCGGAAATTTCCTGTCTGGTTTTACGTCTAGGAATTACGACTTCCGGAATTTCCCAATTCCGATCAGGGTTGTGGACTTCCGGGGCCGGAATTTCTTCGCGAGGAGCCGTTTCCGGAGCGACGTAAGTGAGATCTTTGGCAAGGCGTTCACGCCAGGGAACATAGCCGTCCGCGGCAAAAATGTCTGAGAGAAAAAAATGATGAGAAACAAGAATGAATAGATCGAGATTGGGGTCAGAGTTGCAACATTTCCAGAAGGATGATCAATTTTGTCAGATATGAGATAAGGCCAAAATGCTTTTTTGAATGAGTCAACTTCGACCGGTTGGAGTTTTCGGCTAAATGGATAAAACGACGACCCAAAACACCCTCTCAGGTATTCTTAGGAGCCCTTAACGCTTAACTGAAACGCCAACTTATTTGTATATCATTTAGTCGAAAATACTGAATAATTTGGATTCTGCTAAGTGGATTTTTTTTTATTTTCCGCTATCTGCTCTAGTAGTGACGTTTATGATATCCACAATACTATGACGCGCAAAATTTGAATCTCAGCATAAACGCGGCTTTTAATGGCCAATGATGAGCTTGGACTGCTTAGTGCCTGAGCACAAATTTTTCGGAAATCTTTTTCATCAAGCATATACAAAAGACGTACAAGCGCTCTCAGGTACCACAAATCCGACAGGTAGAGTCCATTATTCGGAAATCGATTATTTGTGAATGGCGGAGCAATGAAGGAAGGCATTTTCATCGGTCTTAAAGCGTACTTAAGGAATTAAGTGATGGGTAACTAGACTGTCCTATGTCAGCCCATTTTGGTTAAACTTTGTGGCCGGTTTGTCTCGTACGAGGAGCTCGTGTCATTTCTGGGTATTAGAGGGGAGGGCTTAAGACAGACTTGTTTGGAATGAGAGCGAGTGTGAGTGAGTGAATAATTCAGAGAATAAAGTAAAAAAGTCTCCAGGTTACTAAACTGTTTGGAAGGTTCCTCTGGATGGGGCTACACTGTAAAAAAAAGTATCTCCTAGATCGTACTTCAGTTACTGTGCATCGAAAAATTCGGAGATATTAATTCCGAGTTCGGAGAGTGAAAAATCCGATGCAATGGAGGTTTAAAAGGCTATAGAATGCAAAATACTGCAGATTAGTTAATCTGATAGCGGAGAGTTTGTTTACAGTGTAGATCATGGGGAAAATTGCACATCCCTGGTTATAGGTGTAGTGTTGTTTTTTCTTTTATTTCGCTGCGGCGGCCCTTGTTTTAGTTTGTGCATTAGGTATCTATCTATATAGATCTCTATCTATATGGGTAAGAAGTCACGCAAAATTGAACCCCGAACTTCGTTTTCCTACCAAGTCGACAATTCGGTCGAACTTACAACGATCCGGCGAAAACGCTATTCCCGTAGGTATAGACATGAGGAAGGAATTTATTTCTTCAACATTTCTACAACATACTGAACATATTCTTAAACCAATAGCCCGTCTGAATATGTGATTTTTTTGGATTTTTTTTTTAATACACTCAGTGAGACTTTAACTCACTCCAAATCAGCTTTCTTCACTCAAAAACCCCTAGCCTACCAAATTCTTATTCCCCTCCCAAATCCTGCCCCAATCTTCATTAAACAACCAACTCAATTACCCAACACATATTTTTTTAATCTGTTCTTAAACAATAAATGATTATCAGACTCCCTAATGCTTGCTGGTAGATTATTCCAAACATTCACACCACTATTTCTAATTATAAATGACGCTCTAGTACTCTTACGCGACTCACTAACAAGCATATCATTATTCCTCGTATCATAATCACGGTAATCTGAATTCAGACTAAAAAAAATTACTAAAATACGGCGGAGAAAATTTATTTAATACACTGTACACAAAATTACCAATTTGCTGATCTCTTACATGTTTAACTTTCAACACATTAACATCTCGCTAACAATCTTCTGTATGGCGACAATTTTTTAACTCACCGAAAACACGGAGAGCTTTATTTTGCAGAATTTCAACACGTTTAAAATTAGAATTAAAGTTACTGGCATACCCAGAACATCCATATAGTAAATATGGATGAACAACTGAAAAATAAATGTCTCTTAATGCTATTACCGGTAATAAACTTGCCGGGGAATTTCCAAGTAAAACGTGTTGTTGATCATTTATAATTCGTTCAAGTCTACTAAATATCATATAATTGGTTTTCGACGGATTCACTGCACTTCGACTTCATAACAATTGATAGGTTCACATTCACAAGTGCTGCATTAGCTTTACAAATTAGCTCACTCGGAAAGAATACATCTGTATTCTTCCTTTTTCTTGCCGCATAAATGGTACGATCGGAACCTGATTTATGACGAAATTTCCGATGGAACAAAGTCACAACAGGCATGAAAACATTTTAAATCAGGGTATTCTGCGAATTTATCGAACCGAACCGGATCCGGCTGGGGTATGATCTCAGGTTAGACCTTAAATTCAAGGTTGAAAAGAATCACGTAGCGGGTCTGGTGAAGGGGTCAACTAGGGATAAAATAACAAGTTTACAGGATTAGTCTATAAAAGCAGATTGTCTGAGAAGAAGTCCAATAAATATCCCTTTGAGATCCCACTTCTTTTTCCCCGGACCTTTTCAAACCTTTGAGGAACTTGTTTCCGTCACGGCTACGGCGGTTCAGAGAAAAGAAAATGAAATTAATATGGAATTCGCCCGAATAATAGTCAGGAACAGTTCAGTCACCATTTTTCCAGGAAATTGTTGATGGGGCTTCTTTGAATTCCCTTTTGCCGAATACATAAAATAGGTCTTCAATATTCTATTATCCACGAGATACTTATGATATGAATCCATAGAGCTAGTTCTGAGAAGGGTAGGGGAGATTGTGATTGCCCTTTTATTCCGGATTTCGGAGAAACTCTTGACACGGACTTGGACTGCTAATATTCAAATTAGAGGAGAAATTATAAAAAGATTTACACCATCTTAGCTTCTGTCTTAGGAAGGCGGAGGATGGGGGGAGGAGGGGGGGAGGAGGGGGGGGGGGGGGGTAATAATGGGAGTAGGACATTACGGCGAGAAGACTGTGGTGAATTACCGCTGTAGTTGATAGTGACACGACCGACTGAAAGGAGATAATCATTTAACTAACCTAAATGGTAAAAAGGCAGAATTCTCCTGGTATTTGGAAACCTGCATGATACTCGCACTTGCAAGTAAATTTAACAGGCTCAAAAGTTTTCTATTTGTTTACCAAGTAAAGCGAAAGTTGCCGCATATCTGTGTGTAAAAATATGTTGAACAAATTTGGGGAGGGAGTGGAAGTCTGGGACACTGTCACTTTCAAGTGTACATCCTCGCATCCAGCTGATAGGGAAATTTGAATATTCGACTGAATGAGCAATATCTAGTGGCCATTTTAGTCAGATAACATTCAGTAGGATTATGTAACTTTCATTTCAGAAATTTATCAAAATTAAGTTTTTGGCGGTCGTTTCCTGGATCTTGTATTGGTTTACACACGAGGCAAACCCTTTGTTTGTTTATCGACTCTGGACTTTCGTTGGTGCTTTGTTTCATAGCTAGGTCAATGCTGCAAACACTATTCCCTTATTTTGAATGTGATATTGCCATCTTCGGATCTTTTGTGAAAAAAGTGAAATTTGACCGTCCGAGGAGGAATGAGACACGGTACAGTAAGAAACATTGGGACACGAAGCCCCAAAACCAAAGCGATTGGGTACTGTGTCCCATACCTGCTCAAGGCGATAAATTTATCGGGTATAATGTTAATGTTTAAAGCGGTTCTTAAGCGGGAGGAATTAAGGATAATTATTGAAATGTTGGCGGATACCATGCCAATTGGGCCTAGAAGACGATATATTGGTAATTTTAGGCAGAAATTCCGTCCTTACTTCTGACCGATGTGCGGATGCGAGAATGAGAGTTTGGTTCACATGGTTTGCGAGTGCGCTGAGTGAATGGAGGAAAAAACAGTGCGTGGGAGTGAGTTTGATGAAGAATGGTTAATAAGAGTTGTTAGGAATGAATGTTTTACTACGATTGAGAGATAAGGGCGATTCCTGAGGATAGCGATGGAACATAGAAATAGATTTTTGGATTAGGGGAATAGCAAAGAAATATTGGAAATGGTCATTAGTGAAGAGAAAAATTACGGAGGAGTTTTTTCTTTTTTTTTGTGTTATTATTTTGGTTTGTGCGTTTTTTCTGGTGCGTGACACTCTTTGTGATTTTTTGTTGCCATCACCCTCGGGCTGCTTAGCAATTAATAAATTTACCTATCTGTCTATATATCTATCTATCCCTCGATGCTAGGCTTGAGTTTTTTTTATAGTTTTTTGTTGAAAATTAGTGATTTTGAGGGATCGGCGTAGACCTGGAGGTGAACTTCGAGGATGGAGCGGTAAGTAAAAATAAAATTCTTCAATTGTTCTCTTTTATTTTATTGTAATAGTTAAGAGACTCGTTAATTTGTTAATTATTGTGGTATTAACCCCTATGTAACGGGCCATGGAGCTTTGTAGGGGGCGAAATTTATTTTGTTCCTTTATTTTGATTTTAATAAAACTGAACTGAACTACCTATCTATCTATTTATGTCCGTCTCTGCTCTTACTTTGTACTTTTATTGGTCATTAAACAAGCTATGACTTACGAAAAATGCTTTGAAGGTGCTATAAAAAAAAGCAGCGCTTGCCGCTGTAATATTCGGAGTACGCTTGGGGGCTCAAACTAAATGGATTTCTGGGATTAGCTCGCTTGAAGTACAGCGTTTCGAGTCAGCATGCACTGAAGTATACTGTCAGAAGTTTCATAACAGTTAACACAAGGATGCGCGGTTTCAACAGATAATGCGTAACAGATAACACTTCTGATGTTATCTGTTGTGTTTTGCATAATAAGCATTACCATCAGGATTACCAACAGAAAAATCGCCAAAAAGTATCTGCTGAGTTTTCCGAGATCACGGCGATAAGGAATAAAGTTAGTAGATACTTTTTTGGTTCTTCCATAAAGCTTGTTATGAATAACGTTTCATGTATAACGTTTTCAAACTCAACAGATAACATCCGAAGTGTTATCTGTTACGCATTATCTGTTGAAACCGTGCATATCCTCGTGTTATCTGTTATGAAACTTCTGACAGTGATAGTATTAAAGTTGTGATGTTTCAAAACAACTACAGCTCTTACCTGTGTTCCTGGCTTTCGGTTCGACGGGCCCTCGTCTTTCGTGTCTGGGCTTGTTGTTGTAGTTGGAGAGAATTTTGATTTCTAGTGGTATTTTCTCGTCGTCGTAGAACTTCTGTCTTCGCTTCAGAACTGGTTTCCCTCCAGCGTACTCGAGGCAAGCCAGGTGACCTTTCCCTAGAATAATATTGTTCTATTCTCAGAAAATTGTAATCTCCACGATCCAGCCTAGATCCCACCTGGATACCAATGTATCTAATACGGATGTCAGGAATGGGGGAAGAATATGATATAGTTCTAGTCTTAGAAAATCACAATTAGTCATACCGAATTCTAATTTATACGCTCCTGCCTAGATGGCACCTAGACAACAGTGTCTTCCCAACGGATGGAATGATTCAGAGAAGAAAACTATATTATTTGGGTCTTCCAAGATTCTAATTTCAACCATCTCGTCCAGATCCTGCCTTCGGCATGAATGAATGAATGAATGATTTTTTATCCATAGACCAGGGCATAAGTGCGGTAGACAAATAATAAAAAAAAGACAAACAAATATCAACCTTATACCTTATCTTAGCTTTTCATGAGCCGTTTGTGACGTACAGGGCGTCGAAAAAGACTCTCCACTAGTCCCAAACTGATGCCGCAGCATTGACGTTCACCCTATAAGGTACTAACGAGGTATCAGTCGTGGTTGAATTTTTCTTTTGCAGTTGTTGTTTTTGGTTGGGCGTCCCAGACCCGGTAAGTCAAGCTCTATTCTGTTGTTCAAGTCTTTTGTTGTGGTGGTGTTTTAAGGGTAATAAGTCCCTTACAGGCTAGCCTCTGCGCATTGCAGAGTTTCGTCTTTTTTTAACAAACTCTTTATTCTATCAATTCTCTCTGAGCCTCGGTCACAAGTAGGCTATTTCTGAGGCGGGGGAGGGGGGATTCGAGAAGCGGGACTAAAATCCTTTATTACCTATTCCAATCTTTTTTCCAGGGTCTTCGTAGCGAGAAATATTGTGAACGTCGTGGTGAACGTCTCTCATTGGTCCTAGAATGCGGCTGTCTGCGAAACCGCCGGTTCGCCCGGGACGTTCCGTTCCGGTTCTTTCACCCCTGAAAAAACGGAACTGGTATCTGCGCTTCAAGGACCTGTCTTACCTTTAATACTAACACAACCTACTTCCACAGTCACTGCATATATTTCTAAGCCCGGATACCCCAATTTCGTATGGTAACCCTAACATAACCACAATGATTTTCTCACTTGCCGTGTTTTGCTACCTTTGATGTGTGCCACGCTGTCGACGGTTGTTCGCGAGAAGTTTTTTCATCGCAAAAACTGGTCATGTAAATTCTTTCCCTGTCTTCACTGTTAGTCAACGGGTCTCGGAAACGGCTTAAAACAGCCAAAACCGTGGGTTATTTATTGAAAGCACAGTATAGTTTTAAAGTATTCAAGTATTTCAAAATACTGCAAGTTGAATAGTAAATAGTGCGAGGGGTCCTGTAAGCGAGATTTTGAACTAGCGTCAGCAAGATTTGAGTGAAAGATCATGCATAGAGTGATTAATAAAACTCATTCCACCTTATACTGAAAGTGACGAGCTGACAGGGCTAAGGTATAGCATCTCTTTGGGAGTGAAATACTCTTGATGACTAACTCTACATGCCGATGAAGAATCACCGTATGCCCAGCGAAGAGCTAGATCGAAACCAACGAACGTTGTTGATTGGTTTACATACGATCTAAATCAATTTTGAGGGTTCGTTTGGGTGAATCGTCTTGTTCTTCCCGAGGTTCATTGGCGTGCTTCGGACTTGGTCATATAGAGTATTTTAGGATAGGATGGGCTACTAATCGGGGATCAATTTTTCGGGACAGTAAATCACATAGCGAGCTTTATTCGAATAGCAGGGGTGTACATTCTTCTTTACGCGATTTGTTCTTCTTTGTCTGTGTATATTTTGCTGTTGCTATTGCCAGTACATATCATATAAAAAAAAAAACACCTTATCCCTCTCTTTCTGCGATGCTCTTTAATCGAAGAAAGATCCGAACGAAAGCAGCGTGGATCAATCTGAGAAAATACGACACATAACCAGGTGATACCGGTAAACTTGACTTTCCCAAATCGAGCAACTTACGGAGCTCACTTTCCAAGAGCTCCTCAGACCCCCCCCCCCCCCCCCGACCCCACCCGTGCATTGATCTGAGCGTGATACTTGCAAATTGCCACGAGTTGTCGAATATTTGTTTGGGATTCTAGAACGTTAGTGGCGGATACCTATGATTTTCCATCTTCCGTCTCAGTAACACTCCGTCCAGGAACAAGGAAACCTTCCATTTATGACAGCGCTGTATGGAGGCTTTTTGATTCTATAAATCGTGAGGGTCGGTTTCTTGAGTAAATACCTTTTACAGATTTTATACGCAAATGATTACAAAAAAGTAGCCTAGCTGAGCGGAGCGAGGACCGTTCACAATTTTTGCGCCTATTTAAAGGATACAGAACATTAGTGACGGGAGCCTCTGAATTCGTATAGCTATCGCGTACGCGTTTAGAATATCTTGTAAAGATCCATGGCATGTGTATTGGCTCAATACAGTATCGTATGGCCCGCCAAAAGCTGTTTGTGAGGACGGGGGGGGGGGGGGCATAAATCATGAAGTTTTTTTTTGAAAAAATCCGTTTTTATAGATATGTGTATACGCAGCGTTGCCGACCGTACGGATTGCACCCGATCGACTGACATACTAAGCCATTCAGCAGCAATCCCCGTTACGGTGTAGACAGATTATCGGGGTCTGGCGGTCACAGACTGGAGTTCCTACAGGATTTTCGGTTCCAATATACGGAAAAGTGGAGATCATCCAACTTCGCGATGAAACTGCAGAAAATCAGACCGAAAAACCTGATAGTCTGTTCGCAGCTATACAGTAGAGTGTATGCTTATTTTGGTCGGCGAAGAAAACAGTAAAACCCATTGAAAAACTCTTTATGAAAATGTTTATTTCATGTCCACGTTATCCTATGTGAGCTGGATTTTGAAATGTTTGACCTTGATTCTCTTCTGTTTCTTCTTTCAAACTATGTATCTGTTGCTCAACGGCGCGTAATTAAAAGAGGACGTTCAAACTAAATAGTTAGCATTTCCTAATGGAAGAAGAAGTAGCAGTTCTAAAAGGAAAAATAAAACAAAAAAATACTCTTTCTGCCACAAAAAAGTGAGGCAGTCGACTATTTCCTGATATCAAATTTGCACTTTTCCTTTTCAATTCACTGTTTTATAACCAAGAAACAAAACCAAGGTAGTGAAACATTTAAAGAAATGCTCAAATAAGCATGCTCTACTCTACATTGCTTAAAATATTGAACCAAAAACGATATACGCCCCAGATATCCACGAGTACATCCAACACTGATGGATTTGAAGTTTAATGGGGATTTAGGAGGTCGTAAGTCGTAACGTTTATTAAACCTATACTCGCACTCTAGTTTGTTCGACTCTATAAAGCCCTAGGGGATAGACCCCACGAGCCTCCTCCACGCTACTGAACACAGTACAGGACCAGAGGTCCAAGGGTACATCTTCCTTCAACCCCCCCTGTATTACATCTACTCTACATTGCTTAAAATATTGAACCAAAAACGATATACGCCCCAGATATCCACGAGTACATCCAACACTGATGGATTTAAAGTTTAATGGGGATTTAAGAGGTCGTAAACTTCTGAAGAAAACAAACGCCACATTCCAGCCAGTGATTCAGTCCGTGCAATTTGCTGGAAATAAACTCCTCCTGGGATCGACGCTATTCACACCTACACATCCTGAACAGCTGAAGACTCGAGAGATAAGAAGCCAAGACTTCTCGTCAATACAGAACGGAGGCAGTGGATAAGAACTGACAGAACCCGGACCTGAAGTCTAAAACACCCCTGGCTTTTGCCTCGTCCTGAGCTGTCAAGTTTGCGTTTTTCAAAAAGAAATACAATCTTGGTAGCATTTGTACTTATCATACGAGAGGTGCTCACTCGCAACTTTAGTGTACAGCAAGTGCCCGGTGTCGTAGTGCCCGAGCGGAGCCGGCACCGGCTGACACCAGCCGGCACAAATTGCCACGCTTCAGAACATTCAAATTAGCATGTTTAGAAGAGTTTGAAAGATCGATCGCCTAATTTATGGCCGGCACCGCTGATTTCGGTCATTATCGGGAAAGGGTGTACAGCAGGTGGAGGAGAGTGGGTAACCCCTCCTATTATAGCAAACTTCAATGTGCAACTCCAATAGATGCCCTGACTATGAAAACCCACCAATGTTTCATTGTAACACGAACAAACTGTCTCTAATATATATGTGTTTACTGGGTACTGAAGAAACAATAAATTACCTTGCAGAGAATCCTGGTACTGTGTAAACGTTGTTCATGCCATTCAAGTGCGATCTGTCATGAATTTTCGCATTAACGGTGTTAATCTGAGCTCGAAGACCACTCATGTCTTGTTCCAATTGCTGCAAGTAAATCATCCAGTTTTATTCAGGTACAGTAGAGGAATGGTGAGGAAGAAAACTGGGGGAAAACTTCTTAACAGCTGACAGGACTAATTATTGTGAACGGATCTGTACCCTTTTTTTTATGTAAGACCTGAGCACCAGGCAGCATCATTCGCAAGTACCAAAATCAGTTAATCTGATTTTCAGCAAAAGACTGTGACATCCTATCGCCTACGAAATCCAGTTATTTTCGTAGTTTCAGCTCGTAGCTTCGTCAACCTTTTAACTCACATCATAAATTGTAAACAGTTTTGAATATTTCGTGTTATGTTTGACAAGTCTTTGTTATATCCAAACTAGTGTAGAATTATCTTTTGTATATAATTGGACGAGAACCACCAAATCGGCTTGAGCGTTGTATTGGTTTTGAAAATAAACCGAATTGAATTGAAACTGAATCGAAGTACAGCTAAAACGGTAGCAGGTTTTCAATTTTCGTTTCTACATCGCTTCCTATTCAACTGAAAAGAGAAAAATACAAATCCGAGAATAAATCGAAATACATAACGTTATCAAAAATAAAAATCAACTGGTTTCGAAAACAAATTTCCAGTGTCATCTTACAATACGAGTTTTTGATCCTACAACAAATAAATACCCTTTTCTAGAGGAGAGTTTCCGTGAACATGGCAAAAAAAAAAATTCTTCGACAAGTGGCGGCCCGCCAGTCATTGGATTGTATTCTGTCAGCTTAGTTGAAGTACATTTTCTTCTTTAAAATATTGCTAGAAACAGCTAAGAACACATAACCCCGTTTGTTGCATCTGATATGTGAATATTGCGAGTTAGAGGACCTATGGGTGGAAATATTTGTGAGTGCGATTAGGATAGACGATCAAGTATGGAGATTGGATTGATTGGAAGTGTGTTCACGATCTAGAGGGATTGGAAGTTACCCTGCTAAACGGATGAGTCGCCTGAGATTTAGACGCTGTCACATCATATGGTACTCAGCGACATTTTTTTCTGAAAATGAGTTACTGATTTGGTTCGTACCTAGAGCCCAAGCTCCACATCCTGTAAAATTTTCATAGCTGTGGGACTTTCCGTCATCGAGATACAGGGATATTTTCTTTTTCTATCACCTTCGCGTATGGGGATCTCACTTTGAGCGTGTTCCATCCTACATACCGTAGTTACTACGCATGATGTCACGAATTCTGGCTTTTTGTCTTCAAGGCTGGAACGATTTTTCTATTTTCCAGCAAGATATCACGCCCCTGGTGAATCCGACCAATCACGTTACAGAGATGCGTAGTTTCTACGTTTACTACGCTCCCGAGCATGGTAAGCAAATAGTAACTATTAGTTACTATTCCGAGAAGGGTGGAACGGTCAGCGTAGTAACTTTTCGTGAGGATGGAACGGAAATAGTAACTATTGTTAAAAGGGTGTTATGAGTTAGGGGGTTGACCCCCCCCAGAAACATACAAAAATAACGATTTTTATGGGCGTTTCCCTGTGATCTATGTGCTTTTTGTACTTTTTGTCCGACCAGCTGGTACCCCCCCCCCCCCCCCCCGAAATAAATTCCTGGATAAGGGCCTGCTTCACGCCCACCGTCCTGCCGCCTGTTAATCAACTTTCTGGCACCGCTCATGATCCTTCTTTCTCTTAATAGTATATTATGCCGTCTAACTCGGGTTACCGTTACCATCTCCTTTCCCTCAATTCGCTTTGCCCTCCACATTCGCCCCTTACATCCCATAACTCAGGTCCTAAGTACCATGTTAAATAATAGATACGTAATTCACAAATGTGTCTCCTGTAAAATTTGAAAAATATCACTTAGTACCTTGTGGTCTGACAGCGTCGATTTATTCTAGTATATTTTGGCCCTTCCTGGCAAGGACCCTAGAAAAACAGATCTATGTTAGATCACGGCTAAATCTGGAAACTATACGACCGCAAAAAAGGCACGAAACTTCGTCTGTAACGCGCTTGCAGCGGGATAACCGGCTGTTATTCTAAAGGCAGGTGTGGAAGTTTGTCTTTCATTTGAAAACAAGAGAGAAAGGATGTCGCGAAGGATTGGGTGGTCCGTAAGGGCTCGCATAGACTTTAACGACACAGAGTTAATGTCCTAGTTGGAAATCCTTGGCATTTGCATGTAAGGGACCTTAGGTTCCTTTTATCAAGAACAAATACACACAATTCTCCCTATTTTTGTAACACGACCATGCAGAGTCGAATAGATTCCCGATACCTGCCCGATGTAAATGAGCGGATAATAAGAGATACGCGGAACATCACAATTCGTTACCTCCTACAGATTACAGCCGATTGGTTATCTACAATGTGAAATCACATGTGACGCGCTGCAGAACGGGTCACGGAGCGCAGCAGCCAAGAAGGGAGTAGATAGGCAGAAACAAGCTCAGCAGCATAGTCGCTGCATGGGAGGTTCTATTGGCTTACTTGTTCTTGCTTTTATATAATTATTAAGGCTAACGAGCTGAAAGGTCCAAGGGAGGGAAACTCCAGAGGATGAGATGATTAATCTAATGGAGGACACATGTTTCGAGGTAGCAAGGCATTTAGCGAGGTTCATATTCTTGATGATTAACTCTTTGTGCGGATGGAAGATAGCCCTGTGTCCAGCGAAGAGCGAGAAACGTCACGACAAAAAGCGTTGGTTATCAGTTTGCACAGGGTTTGAATCAGTTTAGAGGGTTCTTTTGGTTGACGTTTCTTGTTCTTCCCGTGGTTCAAAGGCGTGTTTTGGACTTGGTTATGTAGAGTATTCAGATCATGGTGAAGCATCGAAAAGACTTATGGTCTTTATGTAAAACAACTATGTATTTTTGGTTGTGTGGATTGTTGTTCTTTTTATGTGTGTCTTCTGTTGCTGAATTAGGTTTTACAATGAATCTCATGCAAATTGGTGGTGAATTCTTTCGAACGAATTACTCTGCTGGGCTGGGAAGCCAGAACGAACAAGACCAAAGGTTTCCATGGGATACCAAAAATCTAATACTTGATCCAGACAGTTGCGAACGAACTACCATTCTTATCCAGAAAAAAAAGTTCACAAGCGAATTCAGCGTATCTCCTTATGCATATAAAAAACATCTAATCAACCTCAAGTAAAACTTCTTAAAAAAAAAATCCGGTTTCAACCGGATTCCGAACAAACTACATGTCCCAGTAATAAAAAAAAAGATTGTCAGATACAGGTTCAGCATGTCTTTCTGTCATCTAATCAACTTCAAATAAAACTTCGATTTTAACATGTTTTCCGATTTCGGGCTGATTCCGGGCGAATAAGTTGTCTGGGTAGAAAATACTTTTCAAATAAGTGTTCAGCATGTCTTTTTACCCCTAAGTCGAACACCTAATCAACTTCAGATAAAACTTTTACTTTTAACAAACTTTCCGGTTTTGGCCGAATTCCGGGCGAACTTCTTGCCCTGCGAGAAAATGGTTTTCACCATCGTCTTCATCTGCTGAACATTCAGCATGTCTTTCTACCCCTAAATCGAACATCTAATCAACTTCAAATAAAACTTTTACTTTTAAAAGACTTTCCGGTTTTGGCCGGATTCCGGGCTAACTACTTGTCCGGCGAAAAAAATAGTTTTCACCATCGTGTTCAGCATGTCTTCTTACCCCTAAATCGAACATCTAATCAACTTCAAATAAAACTTTGTTTTAAAAGACTTTCCGGTTTTGGCCGGATTCCGGGCTAACTACTTGTCCGGCGAAAAAAATAGTTTTCACCATCGTGTTCAGCATGTCTTCTTAACCCTATATCAAACATATAATCAGCTGCAAATAAAACTCTTACTTTTAACAACGGTTTAGGCCGGATTCCGAGCGAACTACTTTTCTGATGACAAAATGAGTTTCGCCATCGTGCTCAGCATGTCTTCTTACCCCATAATCGACTATCACATCATCTGTTTGAAAATATTTCATTCGCCTCTTAATTTAAACCCCCTCCCCCACCCCTAAATGTAGGACTATAGAGCCCATCTACGAACTCGACCTTACTCTTGACCCAAAGAGTCCTCACACCAAGTTTCATCAAAATATCTCATTTCTTTCGAGAGTTAGAGCGCGCACAGACGGACAGACGGACGGACGGAAAATTTTTGCGATGTCATAGGTATCCCTCCACTGGATACCTAAAACCATACGCACGAAACCATTCAAACTACGAGGAGTGAAGTTGCCCACTCTCGATTTAGTGTACAGCAAGTGCCAGGTGCTGTGATGCCCTGCCGGTGCCGGCACCGGCTGACACTAGCCGGCACCGGTTGCTACGTGTTAGAACATTAAAATTAGCATGTTTAAAAGCGAAGTTGCCTAATTTATGGCCGGAACTTGTGCTGGCATCGCTGGTTTCTGCCGGTGCCGGGGAAGGGTGTACAGCAGGTGCCGAGGAGTGGGTTAACCCGAGGAGTGGGTTACCCCTCGTCAGAAAAAAAACAAATACTTTGACAAGAACGTCCCTGACACCTAGGACAAAAGACCCGCACCCGAATACTGAATCGCGTTACTACAGAGCTGACCGCTTTCGGTATTCATGGTGATATTCGTGTTTATGTTTTATCCATGCACCATGGCAATTATTCATTGCGATTGGCATCCCCTATTATTCCAGCTGCCTGCCAAGAACGCATCCATTCATCATCACATTGTAAATAAATAGCCAAGACGGTGAGTTCCATCGTCGATACTTTATAAAGCCGGAAGAATTTTAACAACGCTATCGGAGTTATCACTGCAGTCAGAGACCCAGGGTTGCCACGGCGGGGATTCATCAAAAAATTCGGCGCCATAACCGTCAATTTTACAGTAGAATCGTCTGCGGCTAGTTTTACAGAATCGTACCGTTAGTTCCGTCGCATGTCGAGAGCCTAGGGAAGGATTCGAACTCCTGGCCCAATGCCGCCTTAGCGAATTACAACGCTATCAAGGAAGGCTCTTACTAGAAATGCCTTGGCGGTTCGCATGGTAAAATGGTTCAAAAATATTATTTTTTAAAAATATTTTGCTTCATTAAATTAGGGATTCTGGCCGAGCTTCGCGCAAAAACCCTCATTTTTGCGGAGAAAAATTTAAAAGAAATGCGCGCCGTTGTTAAATGCTGATGATCGTGTGCTAAAGTAGAGAAATCAGGTTTGGCAACGCCTGTTCGATGACGTCTCGACGTAAAACAAATTTGTATTGTCTGGCAACCATGAAAAATCTGGGCTGGCACTGAAAAGCAGAAATTTCAAATAAAGTTACTCACACGGGTTTTGCAAAGAGGGAGATATCGGAGGTTAGTAGACCACGAACTTGGTCACTGGGGGTGAAAGAACAGTGAAAACAAAGAGGGGTCCTTTAACCACTCGGCTATTGATGATTGACTTTATAGCAAAACCGCCAAGGCCCCACGCAGTGATGGACATCATAGTTGTCCAGAAAAGCATTCCGTTAGTATGAGACCTTGTCGTTTTCTTCTTCATTACAAGTAAAAGAATTTCCCCTGTTTTCGCTCGAACACGCTTTCGCTCGAACACGCGCAGCCACTCAAACATGGTGCTTAATGCTTAACAGATGGAAAACTGATTTGATCTTACTGAAAAGAAAATGACTTCCTGAAATGAAGTAGGCTACTTTTATGCTCTGTCTGACCTAGAAACTGTCTAAAAGTTATCTAGTACAATCGCGGATTTTTGCCCTGCAGCAGTGGATCAGACAAGTCAACGTATTACCCAGTAGGTAGAGTAGGTACCTAGGCGAACGAATCATTTTGTAATGCGCAGCCTAGAAGTTTGGCATGACACAAACAAAATAAATAAGCGCTTACGAGAAATGCAGAACGGCATTTGCACTAGCCTATATTTACAAAACGAAAAAAAACAACATAATCAACGCAAAACAGTCACTCCTCCTCCAAGGCGGGGCCACCTGTCACTTGTCACCACTTGCCTAAACCCGAAGGAGGAGTTAACTCATATCCATCGGCCAATCCTGGGCCTTGCACGGCTCTGACCCCTACTTTGGACTTGGGTAAAATATTAGTTAACGAACCCGGCTCCGACCCCGACTAATAACACAATACACAAGTATAATACACAACAAAAGACGAAAAGAAGAACAAATTTACTGAATTAGCTGGCGCATTGAGCAGTGGGCAGGAAGGCGGCTGGATAAAGATAGAAGGTGTTCACTTAGGTTGCGTTCCGCCACTTAATGATTGTTAACAAATTGTTAACAATCGTTAACTTTTTGCGTCCCAGGTTTCTAATTTCGAAATTTAAGCTCCCGCCCACCTACAATTTCCGTTCCAGAGCTTAACGATTGTTAACTATTTTGCAACGATGGTCGGTGAGCATCGTTACAAAATAGTTAACAATTGTAGAACTGGGAAAAGTTAACGATCGTTAAAACTGCAGTTAGCTCCGCCCCGAAGCAAAGTTAACGATTGTTAACAATTGTTAAGTTGGGGGAACGCAACCTTAATTAATGTCTGTCCGACTGCTCCTTCTTAGGGCCGTACGAAAACGAATGAGTTTGTCTTGAAAGAGAAAAGACTCAAGCTTATACAATCAAGCTTCAAAGCTTAATTTTTTCGTGTATGTAATGTATATCTGTAATATACTACAGTAATGTATTTAGTTGGTAGATTTTCTCTATCTAGCGGTGGATTCCTGGGAGATAATTTGTGAAGGGGCCCCGAAATTCCGACTACCTAGGTGCCTTCGCAGGGTTTAAGCCGGAAATGTATAACACACAGAAAATATGAAAGTGGTTAATGAAAAGTTTTGAATTGGTAACTGGAAGCATAAAGCATAGTGGAAAATTGAAAGTTTAAAAATAAAGGAAGAAGAGATAGTTAAATCTTGGAAGCTAAATATATATATCAGTATGTTCGGAATATGAAGGCATTGGACTTAAATTTAACAAGGGAAAAACGGAATTCTTGAGGTTTAATAACCATTCGAGAAGGCAACGGTCACCGACCTTATAGGATGCCAGGTCAAGAGCAAATCTAGTCTCGCGTACCTAGGACTGCCGATCGGAGATTCAGTTAAAAGCACTCCAAAATTACTGGTAGCCCATTTGCTGAAGCGCATCAGTAGAGCTTATGGCCATATCGTTTCCCAAAAGCTCCGATTTAACCTGACGATTCTTGCGTACTCCTATAATGCCACGACTCTTCCCCACATTCTGTAGCTTTCCCTTTTCTGGACCAACTTCAGTAATAAATCTTCGTTAAATTCGTTCAATTTTCTTTCGGTTCTCCAAATATCTGCTACGTCTTCCCCCTGGGCAAGGAACAGCCATGTCATTGAAAAATTTCCGCATAGCTGATCCGTCTGCGTCTGTCCTAAGATCCATGAACAGAATAAATCAAAATTGTAATCATCCATGGATCTCCACGATTTTTCATCGGTTTAGTGACTTTTAATTATTTTGTGTGTTGTTGCTGTGTAGTTTCTTTCTTTTTCCATTTTTTACCATACGTCGTCTCTAATTACACGGCTTATGAATAAAATTCAATTCAATATGTGGAAGAATTATTAAATTATGTTTCCATTTGTTTTGAATAGAGCGGTGACGCAGGAGAGTTTAACGTAAACAAAAAGAGCGTCATCGATTGGAGGAGTCGGAGCCGAAAGAGCAAAAATGCAAAAAAAAAAAAAATCCAGGACGACGGACAAAAGGGACGTTTAATTCCGCCCTCGCAACGCCAGTGACGGTACAATCTTCTCGGAAACTTGTCTGTCCCTCAACAAAAAAATAGTGATGATGGTGATGAACACACAACTTGGATTGATAGACTTAACGCGGGTCCAGCAGGTTTGTGTGCAGCTGAAACAATTGAAAATTCTTGCTGCGGGTGCACTGAGGTTTTTGGGGCGCGCTACCAGATTGCGTGGACATGAGTAATATTTTCAGTTCTCTTCCTTCGCTGCTGTAATGCACTGCAGATCAAACAATGAGCTCACTTTTTCGTAGCTGTGTCCGCTAGCTATACTAGATTTAATATAGTTATTTTTTGCTGCCCCATCTGTCCTATACCACACACTAGGGAATCCAGGATCATCTCGTAACCGAAGATCCACTCGACCCAGCCTACGCTACTATATTAGATCACAATCCCGGCAGACATCTAGTATCGTAAAAACACCTCTGATTAAAGGAGTTATATCATAAGCATTCTAGCACTTGCAACGTCTAATTATTTGCATTACCAATTTCTTTAGGTATTTTTTGTTTCTGTTTTTTCTTGTTAATTCCCGTAAGTCCAAAGAATTAAGGATGTAAGCTAGATCACAATAAACAAACGCCGTAAATTATACTAAATTCGTTATAGTGATTTCTTGAAGATTCTAAAACTGAGCTAAATAATATTCAGCGTCCGAGACCAAAAAATGTCAAACCGGCCGATGATTTCTTCTTCCGACATATCTAAACGTCCACATGTTGATATACTTAGTAGTTTTAGTCCTCTTACACGCCACTCGATCTTCTCGAAGGTTTTAGTAACTTTTCACCAGCGTCGGGACATCAATGAATAGTTAATTAGTAATGGCGGATTGGCGTTCAGGAGTGAATTGTGTTCAAGTAATTTGTGGATAAGGTTCGCTACCGTGAGGATTCTGGGGAAAACAAAGGTAACAGTGTGTTCGTAGAAATCCGACCCATCGAAAAATTATGGTGTCTCCCACCTTCTCGGCCCACATGACTTTAACATAATAGTTGCATTTTAGTTCGCCTTTTCACTCGCCGTTTCGACGGATTTTTGGGATCCCAAAACGTAAGTGGAGGGATACCTATGACATCACAAAAGTTGTCCGTCTGTCCGTCCGTCTGTCAGCACTTGGTGTGAGGATTCTTTGGGTCAAGGGTAAGGTAAAGTTCGTAGATGGGCTCAGTAGCCCTATATTTAGGGGTGGAGGAGGGGGTTCAAATTAAGGGGCAAACAGAATATTTTTAAACAGCTAATGTGATAGTCGGTTACGGGATAAGGACACGCTGAACAAAACGATGAAAAACATTTTCTCGTCGGACAACTATTTCGCCCGGAATTATGTCCAAACCGGAAAATTTGTTCTCGCCTGATAAGTAGTTCATCCGGAATCCGGCAAAAATCTGAAAGTTGGTTAGAATTAAAAATTTTATTTGAAGTTAATTAGATGTTCATAGGGATAACGAGATTTTTTGCTGGACAAGTAGTTCGCTCTGAATTCGGCTGAAACCGGAAATCTGGCAGAAAGCAGGAATTTTTGGTCAGTATCGTCAAAATAGATATGGCTTATTCCCTCACATCTTTTATCAATTTACCCCAAAATCCAGTAAACGATGGCTTTGAATCAAAATGATAAACAGTACTTGTCGACTCTCCTGGACTTAAAGATGGGCAATTTACAGTACCGTACAAGTAAATTACACGTAAATAGCATTTGTCAGTGTAACATTATATCTAAGAAAGGCAACAGTATAAGATATTCAAAAAGACCTGAAAAAAGGCTAAAAGCTAAAGCCGAAAAAGAAAAGGCAAAACCCGAACAAAAACACAATTAATGCTTGGCACCATTAGGGTGCAAGCATTTTGCATTTCATGGACATTCTTGATTTATTTTCGAAGGCTCACCTGGATAAGGGGAGTTGCAAGATCGTCATCATATCTGCTCAACGACGTCACAGATTGACCGTTGGTCCCAACTAAATCGAAATCATCTAAATACGAATTCGAGGATCGCGGGACTACCGATGAACGGGTGAGGCGCTGGTGGGCAATATGGGGGATACTAGGACTCATCTGACGGGCCTGAAACAAAAAATTAAAAGATTTTTTTTTTTAGAAAGCTTCACCAAAATGCGGGTGACTGAAGTTGTTCTTGCCTGTGTTCCCCGTCCGAATCCGGATAATATTCATCGATTCTTTACCACCCTCGCCCCACACAGAAAATATCACCCTATTTAAAAGATGGACAAATTTGAAGACAAAGAAAGACAATCCGTCAATAACTCTAAATCTCTAGACCTTGAAATCACCCACTTCTGAAGTCAGGAGACATTCACGAGACGAAAAGTCTGGACAAAGTCGACACGGGCTAACAAGAAAATCACTAATTCCATAGGTCAAGTAGCCTACTGTTCTTTTCGATAAAAGATATCTCTATACTATCTTATCGTGAAACGATTATTCCTACAGTGTCAGAAGTTTCATAACAGATTACACAAGGATGCGCAGCTCAACAGATTAATATTTGGGATGTTCTCTGTTATGATTTCACAAACGCTATGCATTTCGAGCATTACCACGAAGAGCCAAAACAGCGACTTTTCAAAGATCATGATGACGAACAAAAAAGTCAGCAGATCTTTTTTTTTGTGTTTTTTCGGCTATTCTTGTATGCATAATGTTTTAATGCTGAAAGTTTGGAAAACATAAGATTTAACATCCTAAGTATCATCTACTGACACCGCGCTTGTGTTATATGTTATAAAACTTCTGACAGTGTAGTAAGAGATAGGATTTACCAAATCCAACTCCGACGACTATCAGGATACTAGGACTCATTGTTTTTCTTTTTTGTTTATTTTTGTGTTTGTAGTTGTGTATATGGCCATTGGCTTTTAAATACACGTATATATATATATAAGGAAAGGCAGCTAAATTTAAACCGCTTCCAACTTTCCTCCCACATGTACTCAAAGAAAAGTGTTTGCTTACAAAGTTCCGGAGGACTAAAACGCCCTTGGAATATCCTAGAAATACCATTTACCTTGTATCGACGCATTTGTCTTCGCATATTTATGGAACTGTTCGAAGGCGGTTCATGTTCAAACTCGTGCCAGAGATAGGAAAGAAGGAATTCGTGTTCAGGGTGGGCTTATTTGTTGTCTGCTGGGGGGGGGGGGGGTAGGGATTGGGGTAACATTCATAGAAAGCACATGCTAAGCTCCGTCTGAGAAACCGAACGGATAAGATTCGCAGGCTCTCACGCTGGTTCACACTGCAGCGTAACAAGTGACACAGTTTTTTTTTTTTTTACTTTTTCTGACGTACGACAGAATCGCACGATCCACACGCGACGGGGAACTGAGCTATTCTGTCAATATCATTCTGCCGCGGACAAAAGTTGCGTTTGTGCGGTTCCCGGGTGTCTGAACTCTGACTAATTGTTGTTTTTGCAGTAACTGGGTATCTGGTACTCCGAGAATTGCCGTTTCTCAGTCACCCAGTAACATGTTGGTAACCCTGGTATCTGGTACCGAGTAACCCTGCTGAAACCGGGACTACCTAGATTCAGTAACCTAGTAACAGACCAGTAACCGAGTGTCTGAAAAAAAAATACAAGAGTGCCCTCAGTTATCGGGGAACAGTAGGCCCTAGGCTACCGCGAAAACGCAACTAAACAAACCCACAGGAAACAAACACACTTTGAAGAAAATCCACTCCTCCGGAAGTTTGGTTAAACTTTACAGATCATAAATACTCCTTCGACCTAAGCTTATTGTAAATCATATATAGAAAATGACACCATCGTCGTGTCAATAGTTCCATCTTGGTGAGCGTCCTCGTCAGAATGTGGCATTTTCCAGCATGAGCGGTTTGAGCCTGAAGCCAAGAAGGGCCAAAATGTAGCTCTAGTACAATTAAGCTGACGTATTCGTTTTGCACTGTCAAATTTGATTCGCAGTCAGCTTGGGCTGAAGGAATATTTATTCTCGAAGAACCGAGCCTTCGATACGAAAGAACCCAAAATACCACTGGAGCAAATCTTAGCTGATTAATCAGTTCAGCTCCTTTCTTTCTACATCACCTAGTTCAAATCGGGTTGAATGAAGGCTTACTCAAAATATATTTGGGTTCGACCATCCAGAGATTAGAATATTTTCTTTCATAAAAGGTAGAGGAGGAGTTGAAATTCTTTGACACATCCGACACTGCGACAAAATGCATGTTTGCCTGTGCTGTAGCGCAATTTGTCTCGTACGTCGTGAAACGCAGAACTGCGCAAAATCGCAGCAGTGTTACCAGGTGTAAGGGGTACTACCATGCAACTTGTAATCAACAGAAAATATGGGAGTTTACTATCATTGGGAGTCTTATACTGTAAAATCACAGCATGCCAGTGTGCCACCTTACGCACAAACGAAGTCGCAGCGACAGAAGAACGGATTCGTACATTTTTTGGTTTCGCCAGACCAGACTGAGCAACCTTTAAGGCTCCTTTACTATAAGGACCGTCCCAGAACAAGTCTACCCAAATTCCTGATGCTTGAATGTGTGCTATTGCAAAGGTTTGATATACCCGTAGTTTGGAATAGCCTACGCCGGTTAACATATGCCAGACGTTGGGTAAACCCACAATTTGGAATATCTCCCTCGCTCAAACTCCGGTTATACCCTATGTGAAATGCTGAGTACTATCCTCAATTTCAATTTCAACAACTTGCGTGGCCATAACCTCAAAATCACTGGAGGTTCTATGAGGAAATTGGTGAGTGGAGCCACGGAAATCGTGTGGCTCTTCACCGGAACCAACTGCTCGAAGAAACAGCAAACTGCCCATCACTGAGACAGTTCAAAGAAGAAATTGACGAAATGTTTATTACCCAAATGTATGACCCTAAATGTTTTAAAATAGTTTTGTAGAGGCTGTTGCCTTATTGTTTTTGCAATATATAATTATTATTTTGTTATTAAGTTGGCCTGCACTGGCAATCGTAACCAGTCAGAAGACATTGTAACATGTCGTAAGAAGCCATTTTGGCAAATTTCAGCCAATGAGAGCTCACCGGATCTGGACGAGAACGGTGACGACGGCGTTGCGATTGCCAGTGGATGAACATTTTAATGTTGGTGATTTGAGTGAAGAGTTCAGAAAATAACCAATTAAAATGTTTTTATGTGAGTTAGGTACACAGCGCTTGGCACAAGGAAACCGGGGTTCGGCATTTGCTATTCTAAACTGTGGTTACACCCAACGCTTGGGATATCTATCTACAAATCAGAGATTTCAGGTAGACTCATGAACCGTTCTTTCAAACTTAGATCGCGTTAGGTCTTGTGTCAGAAAATAGCGCGAGTTTCGCATCTTCAAACTTTTTACGACTCTTGGAATAGCTTTTAGCTTACCGTTTTTTGGAAATAAGAAATTAAAAATAAGTATGGTTACTAGTTATTCCTGTCTCAAACTATTTACGACGACTTTAGCTGCTAGGATAGAACTGGAACATCTCTTATTTGGCAAATCACTGGAAGCCTCAATACAAAAAAAATTTCATCAGAAACCGTTAAATAGGAACTTAATCACAACCATAAATAATGAGAAAGTAACGAATCGAAAAAAAAAAATACAGTAGGTGGAGACAGAAGAAGCAGACAGAGCATGCGCTAGAGCAGACTAAGGAGGGAGGGGAGGGTTCAAAAGAGGGGGAATCCGGGGTCTCCATTCTGCCTCCACCTACGCTGGGGACGCTCCACGCAGACGTACTGACGGACCTAACAAAAACACGGGTCACTGCAAATCGAACCAAAAGGGACGGAACAGCAGCCATCCAGCACTAAACTGTGGGAAGTTTCATACCATGTAAGCACAAGGGTGTGTGGTTTCATCAGATGAAGCTGGGTGTTATATTCAAGTTGCATTAGTTGCGTTTTTGCTCATACCATGGTATCTGTTACCACGATAACTGGATTTGCAATTAGTCGTTTTGCAGTTATTGTGGTATCTGATGCACGGTGCTCTGCAAAAACGACAATTGCCGAGATTGCGCTTTTCTAAGTCATCCCAAACGAAAAACTGATATTCAGTCACATCACGAAGTGTCATAACTTCTTTCTCACCAATCTGACAAAACTTGATGAAAGTGAGAAAAAGTTTCAGATACCACGACCAAATACCACGGTCGGACCGTAGTATCTGAATATCAGATACCACGCTAAGTGGCCAGATACCACGATAATTGCAAAAACGACTTTAGACCGTGGTATCTGCAAAAACACAACTATTATTTGCATGTTACCGTAAAACGTAAGACTAAGCATCGTTTCAATTGCTACTTTTATCGAACAGTATATCAGTAGTTGCGTTATTGCAGATACCACGGTATCTCTTACCACGGTAACTGGATCTACAATTAGTCTTTTTTGCAGTAACCGCGGCATCTAAATATCAGATACCACGTTACCTTGCCAGATATCATGGTAACTGCACAAACGCCTTTTCACCGTGGTATCAGATACTACAATAACTGCGAAAACGGCTTTTGATCGTGGTATCAGACACCATGGTATCTGCGAAAACGCAACTAAGGTCTACGATACTACTTTATAGTAGGAAATACGTCTTCCGCTTCTCACAATACGTGCTTGCTCCGACTATACTCTTGACGACTAAAGTAGCGTTCCAGTGAAGTTATTACAAGTTACGATGGTAAGAGGAGGGGCGAGCGCCATGTTGGGGTAGTTAATTATCACGCTTTCTGGAACGAAAATAATAACAACGCGAACATACGTCATCACTCTTTACGGGAGTTCCTGCAGAAGCGATAGTTATTATCACTTATGATGCTCGCGACCATCATAAGTAAATTGTAACGATCGTAACAGCCGTGGAACGAAAATAATAAGTGGGAGGAGCCAATTTACTTATTACGGCGTGCTCTGGAACGGCGATAATAACAAGAGTAGTAACGATTGTAACTAATAATAACTCGCTGGAACGCTACCAAAGAGCGGGTTCCACCCTACTTACCGTAGTTACTACGCATGACGTCACGAATTCTGGCTTTTTGCCGTCAAGGCTGAAACGATTTTTCTGTCTTCCCTCAGAATATCACGCCACGGGCGAATCTGACCCATCACGTTACAGAGATGCGTAGTTACCACGCTTACTACGCTCCCGAGCATGGTAAGCAAATAGTTACTATTTCGAGAAGGTTGGAACAATCAGCGTAGTAACTTCTCACGAGGTTGGAACAAAAATAGTAACTAATGGTTATTATCATTACAAGGGTGGAACATGCTCTAACCCTTCGTGCCAACGAAGAATCGCCGCGTGGCAGAGCCAGAAACGTCACCAGAACTGTCTACAACAAACGTTGTTGATTGGTTTGCCCTGGACTTGAATAAGATTTAAGGATTCGTTCGAGTTACATTTCTCTTTCTTCCCGGGGTACACAGACATGTTTCGAATTTAGTCATATAAGATATTCCTCTGACCCCGACCTGAATGAACACTATCAATACCCGAAACGTCTGCATTTTCATGTCTCTACAACGTCCAACACACTAGCTCTATGGTACTATGCAATTTGGATGTTCTGCAAGCTAGCAGGTACAACAAGCGCCAGCTAAATATGTACGGAACAACGCGGATTGTTTGTCGGCCTATTGGCTCAGAGACAGAAATTTTAAAGTTTAAGCGGAAAGGGCTAAGATAGGATAGTCTAGTTACCCATCTAGTTACCATTCACTTAAAGAGGCTTGAAGAACCGAAGAAAATGCGTTACTGATTTGCTCCGCTATACACTAATAATCGATTTTCCTATAGTGGAATTTCTCTGTCGGATTTGTGGTGCCCCTATGCGTTTACAGCTATGTTGTATGCTTGGTGAAAACGATTTACAAAAAATAAGTGTTCACGCAGTGAGCTACCCTCCGCAATCTGATTACTGGCTACTGAAAAGCCGCGTTTGTATTGGGATTCAAATTTTCTGCGTCATAGTAGAATTTTGAGTTGTGAGGACGGCCGTAGATATTCTGAACGTCATACTAGAGTGAATAGGAAAAAAAAACCCTTTAACGCAATCCAAATAATGCAGTGTAGGCTGTTCAGTTGAATAACAACAAAATAAGTTGGCTTTTCAATTAAAGTTAAACCATTATTCGTTCTCGATTTTAGTTAACATACGACTAAACTTCAACATTCCAAGAAAATCGTCAGAAATCCTAGAAATGGTAACGCATCAGCATCAACCCACTATCGATCCATTGTTTCGTTACTGTTCGTTACTGTTACTTCTCGTCCTATTTTTTAGTTTTAGTTTTTTTTTAATTTCACTATTTAAAATGCACAATTCTCTTCACACACCAACTTTCCAACTTCAACTAAATTACTGGATTGAGAAAACAAAGATAATAATTTGATGAAAATCAGTCTTATTTTTTTTGCTTTACTTCAAATATGCAGTCTTTCACATCCATTCCAACAATGTTCACAACGGATATACGTCAGCTATGATTCTTCATCAGCGATATTTCGGCCCTTCTTGGCAAGGGTCCTCGTCAGGCTGTCAATCCTCTGGGTCAACGTCGGAGAAGGAAATATCGCTGATGAAGAATCATAGCTGACGTATATCCGTTGTAACCATTGTTTGAATAAATGTTTCAAAGTCAGCTTGGGCTCAAAGAGTACTTTCACATCCTCCATTTAAAAACTTTGACACACAAACTTTCCAACCTTAACTAAAACAAAGAGAAAAATGTTACGGAAACATCACATGCGCCATGGGCTATTTGTTGTTTTGATTTGATTTTTAACTTCATTACTTTAAATATACAAAATTTCACATCCTCCATTTAACATCCTTGACATACAAACAAACTTTCCACCTTAACTAAATTACTGGAGAGATAAAATAAACAGACTACGAGATCATTTTCAGCGTACATAACACGGACTTGCTCGATAGCAAATGAAAACAGCAAGAATAGAACCATAGCCATGGTCTATTTCTCGGCTTGGGTTGAACGGGAAAGCTTGAGACAACAAGGCGGTAACCGCTGAAAACCATGAACAAAAAAGGTTACCTTTTGTTGTAGCATAACTCATTAAATTTCCTTATTTCTTACTATCACCAGGGACCCATACATTTCCTGTATTGACTCGCCATTCAGGGGGCTTGTCATTTCCTATGCTTCTATGTTGCTATGTTGCCCGAGCCTCACCTAGTTCCCAAAAATTCCGCTTGGGTCGAATTGGCGTTCTTGCTCAGATAGACTGAATTGCCAGCATGCCACCAGGTACCTAAGCTAGGATAAAAGATCCAGAATACTCTTCCATTACAGATAAATATTCTTAGTTCAGCACAACAGCTGCGAAAAATTTTGTCTATCTGGATAGTCGGGTATTTCATCCCTGTGGGTATTTCTCGAACTATCTGACGCTCGGTCAAGAGCGCATCAGAAATCTCTTATTGACAAGCCCCTTGAATGGCGAGACATCACAGGAAATTTATGGGTCCCTGCTATCACTGCCAAACGCCCGAACACACTGGTCAAATGTTAGCACCCAACGCCCAGCTACAGTCCCTCGAACGACGATCCAGTCGGCCGGAAAAACTAAATAACTTCTGTATTGGCTCCATGCACACTGCCGCTTGCGGAAAAAATGAAATGAAAACAGCCAGTCTGTCTCTCTCGGTCATCCCTTACCATTCGTAATTTTTTTAACGGTGACATAGTGGTCCCGAAGTGCGACTTTCATTAATCCTTTTTTTGCTAATTTTTATCATAATGGGTTATAATTTAAAAATCCCTGAAGAATTCCTAAATGTACAGCCGTTATTATATAGACGTTATATCAATACGCTTGATGACAAACTCTTCATGCTAATGAAGCCGTGTGACCAGCGAAGAGCTAGAAACGTCACGACAACAAACGGTGTTGTTTGCTTTATACGGGGTTTGAGTCAATCTAGACGTCATATGAACGGTTTCTTGTTCTTCCTGAGGTTCGCTGGCATGTTTCAAAAAAAAAGTTGCGTGTGTCCAGTCCTGATCAGGAGCGTACCTATAGGGGGGGGGGGGGCTCCAATGTTGCCGGCCAGTTGGTAAACAATAGCCGAGTCTGCGCGAAACGAGGCGATTTTCCGTAAAAACAATCTTTTTTTCTTGGAAACAGTCGGTTTTTCTTCAAAACCGTCTTTTTCTAAAATAGTCATTTTTTCTTGAAATCAGTCGATTTACGGTCGGTTCTTTTGCAAAAATAGTCGGTAAAAATGACCAGCCAGTCGGTCTAGTGACGCCTCTGGTTCTGCTGTATCCACGAATCCTGTCAAAACTGCAGCTATTAAATATTTCTTCAGGCCGAGCTGACTACGAATCATGTTTGATAGTGCAAACGGATACGTATCCGTTTTGCACTGTCAAATATGCAGCTATTATCCATTAATACGACAATACAAACAACAAGAAGCGCTTACCCGTACAGTAGATGGTGCTACCGACGTTGAGCGTGTTGTACGAGTCGAATAATTATAGCCAGGCGTGTGGTAGCTCTGAAATAAGAAAATAATGTAAATAACGATATCAAACAATATTCTGTGCGTTATAGTGTTTCAGTGCTACAGCGGTAAGACACAAGAGCTACGATGCACAATCAGTTCAACGGAAGTTCGGCATTCTCAGTTTACCCAGCTAATTTCCATATCTCGTACCAACACCTGGAATTCGTCAAATTTGTTGTCAGTCTTTCCCTCGTTAGTCTAACCTATCAATTGAACTCCCACTTTTCATTCTGTTTTTGCCAAAAGTTCTCCTATTTGTTTGGCCAGCAAGCGCTGGAACTCTCTTCCATCGGATGTAGTATCTGACAAGATTTTGCAATTTTATTTCCGAATGCCAGTGAACTACTCGGTTTGAAGTAATTATTTCCATTTTTCCCCTTTTTTTTACATTATGCCCTGATCAAAACGCGATTTCAAACTCTCTCGTAATGTCTACATTTGCAGAATGCCGTTACGGCCGTTTCCACCGCCTTTTCCGTCGAGTGTGGTACGCCCTGAGCCAACGAATGGATGAAACAATTGTGTATTCATGGCACTTGCCTTCTGGCCAAGTGCCACATACCGATCACTTTTCCGTCAGTCTGTCGGTCGGTCGGTTGGTCGGTCGGTTAGTCCGGTGTTTGCGAGTTAGGGTACTTCCAGATACGCTAGGACGATGAAACTTGGCAGGCATATTAGGGACCCGACCAAACTAAGTTGGAAATAGTCACTTGCCCCCCATCGTGGGGGGAGGGAGGGGAGCCGGAATCCGGAATTTAGTGGCAAGCATAACTTTCGAACGGGTTATCGGATCTTAATGAAGGTTGATATTTGGAGAGACGTCATGTCTCATATGTTCCATTTCAAGTCCGGACCGAATCCCGATGAATGTGGCTGGGGGGCGCAGGGGGGGGGGGGGACGGAAATCATATGACAAGCTTAGAGTGGAGGGATCGGGATGAAACTTGGTGAGAGGAACAAGCACAAGCCCTAGGTGCATCATTGGCAGAAGCAGACGGGATTCGTGCACTGTGGTGGGAGTTGGAGGGGGGGGGGCGGAATTCCGGTGATATGGAGTTAAGTTACTTCTAGGTGGGCTGGGACAGTGAAACTTGGCAAGCGTACCAGGGACCCGACCAAACTAACTTGGAAATAGTCACTTCCCCCATCCGACCACCGTGGGGGGAGTGAAGGGAAGGGGAATCCGGAATCTAGAGGTACGTATAACTTTGGAACGGGTGATCAGATCTTAATGAAACTTGATATTTGGAAAAACCTCGTGTCTCGGATGTCCCATGTGAAGTCCGAACAGGATCCGGTTATTTTGAGGGGGGGGGGGGTCAGAGGGGGAGCCGGAAATCTTGTGACACACTAAGAGTGGAGCGATTGGGATGAAACCTGGTGGGAAGAACAAGCACAAGCCCTAGATCCATCAGTGACAGAACTGGATCGGGTTCGAGCACTGTGGGGGGAGGAAGGGGGGTCCGGAATTCCGGTCATCACCAGTTAAAGTACTTCCAGATGTGCTAGGACCATGAAACTTGAACATTAGAGACTTGACATGATTAGAATATTTTTGCCTCATGGGTTTTACTTACAACTGAATTTCTTAAAGTACAAATGATACTTTTGATTAAAATATACATTTCATTCTCCCGATGAGCTCATCATCATTTTTGCTTCAAGAGTCTTCATTACAGATGAATTTCTAGCGCCCCTATAGTGCGCATCATCACAGCCAAATGTATTACCAAACGATACGCTATCGTGATTTCCAAGGACCCATTATCTCAAGGGTTTTGCTTACAAATAATCATAACAAACCCACGAACTGAAGAATTCCTACTTTCATCCTCTGACCCAGCCTTACAAGTGCCATATGAGCTTGCAGCTCTTGTTTTGTTAAAGAATAGTTCTGTTTTATTGTCATTTTAATATGTGATGGGTAATATCATGAAGTAAATAAATTTATGTTGGCAAGGTTGAAGGCAAGATTGACTTCCGAAGCCGCAGTATTTGTAGTACGTGTGTTTTCATAATTATGTTTACATATATTTTATTCATGATTATATTGAATTAGTACTACACAAAACAAATGACTCGAGTTTAAAAGAGCAGATAGCGCACTCACCGAAGATCAAGGCCGTATCCAGGATTTTGATAGCACTTGCCCTTCGGCCAAGCGCCATATAACGATCGCAATTTCTGTCCCTCCGTCGGTCTGTCTGTAGGACCGGGTTTTGCTAGTTTGGGCACTCCCACGTGAGCTAGGACGACGAAGCTTTGGCAGGCATATGGGGGACCCCAAATGTTAAGTTGGAAATGGTCACTTCCCCGGTCCGAGCATCGTGTGGGGAGTGGAGGACGGGGGGATCCAGAATATTGAGGTATTTATAACTTTGAACGGGTGATTGGATCTTGATGAAACTTGATATTAGAAAAAAAAACGTGTCTCAGACAACCCACTTCAAATTTGAACCGGATCCGGTGATTTTGGGTGGAGTTGGAGTGGGGCAGAATTCTTGGGAAACGCTAGAGTACAGGGATCGGGATGAAACTTGGTGGGAAGAACAAGCACAAGTCCTAGATACATCATTGACATGACCGGACCGGTTTCGGGCACTGTGGGGTGAGCTGGGGGGGGGGGGGATTCTGGTTGTCCGGCGAGTTCGGCACTTCCTGATGTAATAGGATGATGAAACTCGGCAGAAACATGAGGGATCTGAATTGACTGTTAGGGGGGTTCACCCCCCCCCCCCTCTGGATACGGTCTTGCCGAACATACAGCAGTTAGTCAGTAGCTTCACAAATCCATAGATCCGTACAGCAATTGCGTACAGTTTAAACTGCACGTTTTATTCTGCGTTTCTTGTAATTTAAAGGACCCGTCTTACCTATCTTATCTTTTACTCGACGTTCTTAATCGTTCCGTCATTTTCGATGTTTAGAACTTCCTATAGGCTATGCCATTTTTCTATTTCTGAAGTGGATTCGGCTCCAGTACTTATTGCCTCCGAGGAGCTGTTTGGTCAGAAATACCCGTTATACAAAGTTTTCCGTGTTCCATTATACAATAAGAGGTCTGAGCGAGGCTGAACCCAGTAATCTTTGAGAAACCCAGCTGAGTTTCAAAATTCACTGAATGTTTAGCCTATCTACTGCTAAGTTTTCTGTGTTTCTCATTGCAAGGCTAAAATCAGGGGGTCGACTGGAAGCAGGAAGGGAAGGGAAGGGCATGGTGCACGAGAAAAGCAGGAAGGCACATTAAAACCAGGAAGGGCATATTAAAACAACGAAGGGCATACTAAAACGAGGAAGGATGTCATCAGAATCCAGGACTGCGAAAAACCGGAATCTGCACCGTTCCCTTCCTCTCTTTAGTATTCTTTGAGGGGTCAGCAACTTTTCAAAGTATGTTTATTTTTGTGTTCTCTTTTTGCCTTTCCACACTCAGCTTTTTTTTTTACTAAAGTGTAGTGGGTTAAAAAAATAACATTCTTTCACATTTGACGGTGCAAAACGAATAAGTCAGCTACATTTTATTAGAGCTATATTTCGGCCGTTCTTGGCAAGGGTCCTCTTCAGGCTCAAGCTGGAAATTGAACTTCGAAAGGCATTCTTTCGTTAAATAATATTAATTGGGTAAGAAACTATGTTCTAACATTCTACAGCAACCAAAAGTAAACTACAAGATATATATACAAACTGAACAACATTGTTCTGTTTCTTTTTGTGCTTGCTCTTTTCCTTTCCAATACTCAGCTTTTTTCACTGGTTAAGTGTGGCGGGCTAATAAAATCGTACATTTTTGCACATACAGGCAGAGAGAACCGAAGCCACGTATTATACACAGCATTGATACTGTTCATTAAGGCAGCAAACAGTTTCACAGAGAAGTGCATGTACATGTATTTATTATTTTCAGTAGAACAGCAAGCTAGAAAACTGTCGTTATTACAAATGGTAACAAATAATAAAAATAATAATTTTATCAAATAATGAATCAAATAATAATTTACTGAAATTGAAATAATATAAATTCGCAATAAGAGCAAAAAGCTGAAGCAGAAGACAAACTAGAATGGGTCTACAAACGCCTGAATTTGAAATTTGGTTGATGTAAGTAAAGTTTTATATGAAATCGTTGCAAAAAAATATCCACCTTATATTCATTGAACATTTCAGAAGTACTGCAGACACGCGGGAGACCACAGGAGAAAGTGATAACTATTCTTGTAGGCAACACGAATATTCCCCCCTCCCCCCGCCCTACACACTTGCAATAGGAGATATCAGCAGAAAATCGATGAGTGATGTCAATGTTTGGGGGAAAATCGGCTTCGACGCCGAGTAAGCATTTTCACCGGTAGGCGCTTGAAGGACGGAGATAACCTAATGAGCTTTCACAAAAACCTATTGGCAAACTTTGACAAATGACCTAGCAATATCTCGGACGAATGATGTCGAAAAAGGAAGCTTGCGAAAAGGGGAAGGATTCAAGGGCCTCTTAAGATCTAAGAATCGTGCAGTTTTGACGGTAAACTGGCCCAGCTATCAAGAGCAGATGGGAATTCCTGAGAAACAAGACCTTTCTTCTCTGACTAGGAAAGTAGGAGGGGTTACCCTCTCTCGAGTTTGGTGTGGCCTACATCAAGCACCCGGTGTCGGGAAAGGGTGTATACAAAGTTCCGAGGAGTTGATAACCCCTCGGGGAAATACTTCAGTTACTTCTCTTATCGGAATTATGCTACTTTCGCATTTAACATCAATATACTTCATTTCAAGTACTGATGCGTGCTCGCCTAGAACGAAAGACACTTTTGTAGGCCTAACTAAGTCACAACACGATATTTGAGAAGAAATTATAAAACATGCAAGACATGCCCATTAAAGACACGACAGAGTTTTAGTTGCGCTTTCCTGACTGTATTATTCGATTTGTTATCATTTCCATCGTCGGATCTCATCTTACAAAGAAACTGAGACTGCGAGAATGCCGTAGGCTAATGAATAATTCCAGGGATTACATGTTCACTATCGCTGAATAATATACCATTCTTCGACTCCTGATGAGCGCCATTTTAATTTGTATGGCATTAGCAGCCTCTGGCTCAAGTGCCATATACCGATCGCAATTCTGTCTGTCGGTCTGTCGGTCGGTCCGTTTTTTTGTCACACGTTTCAAGTTGGGTACTTCCAGATGTGCTAGGACCATGAAACTTGGCAGGCATATCAGGGATCCGACCAAACTAACTTGGAAACTTAACCAGTTTTCTGATCCGACTATCTGGTGGTGGGGGGAGTGGAGGGCGGGGGAATCTGGAAAATTGAGTAGTGTCTAACTTTTGAACGGATGATCGGATTGAAATGAATCTTGATAACTGAATAAAGGACATATCTCTGATGTCCCATTTGAAGTCCGGACCGGAATCGGTAGCTATGGGGAAGTTGGGAGGGGGGGAGACCGGAAATCACGAGAAACGGTTAGAATGGAGGGATTGGAGTGAAACTTGCTGGGGAAAACAAGCATATGCCCCAGATAAATCGTTTACACAATTAGACTGGATCCGGACCCTTTGGGGGAGGGGGTTGAGGGGAGTTTCCCTGAATTCCGGTGATGTCAGTTTTGGGAATTTCCGCGACGAGACTTGGGAGGCATATCAGGGATCCGATCAACTGACTTGTAAACAAAAACCAACTAGATCCATTAGTCTTGGGGGAGTGGAGGGAGGGCCGGGGAATCCGGAATACTGATCCGGAAAATACGGGACCTGCTTGTACTGGAGATACTGGGATGGAACTTCGTGGAAATAACAAACAGATGCTCTGGATAAATCTTTTTCAGAACTGGCTTGGCTCCGGCGACTGTGGGGGGGGGGGAAGGGGAGTTAGGACGATGCAACTTGGCTGGAATATTAGACATTCGAAAAGGTTGGCTTAGAAATCGCCACTTCCAAAATTCGACTATTCCTTAAAGTACAGATCTTAACCGCAAAGTAAGAAAAATAATTTTAATCGAAATATACCTTTTCATGATCCCCATTAGCCCGTTATCATTTAGCTCCCTTAAAGTGCGTATCTTAACTGCAAAGGCGAGAAAGTACTTTTTATCAAAGGATCCTCAACTTATGATAGCGGATACAACAGCTATGGGGAAGTTGGGAGCGGGTGATCGGAAATCTCAACAAACGGTTAGAATGGAGGGATAGGAGTTAAACTTGCTGGGAAGAACAAGCATTTATTCTTCATTCTACAATTTGGACTAAATCCGGACACTTGGGGGGGGGTGGAGGGGGGCCTTCCGGAGTTCCAGTGATGGCGTTTTACAAGACGAAACTTGGCAGGTACATCAGGGACCCGATCAATAAGACAGAGCCCTTACCTACTACATACAGTTGCAAGTGCCATATGAGCTTACAGCTCTTGTTTACTCAGACCCGGATATAGAGATACAGGTCCCCTAAGGCGTATTCCCTCTGTTACCCGAGGGCTCCACTTGAGGAGTTCCCGCGTTTTGTCTGTCCCGGGGACAGGTCTGTGTCCGGGGTATTCTCGCGAGTCCCCAAGGATGGGGATTACTCCGATTATCATCACCATCATCAAAAAGAATTCCCTTTCAGATTTGGAGGGGAATCAATTTTTGTGGTGCTGGTGCAATGTAAAATTAATTAAAAACAACCAGAATAAACGAAACCAAAAATAAAGTGGATCCACACTAATTTCGTCAACTGCATATTTTTTTTCAAGCAAAATTCATTTTGGAAGCATTCCCCGTATTCCCGCTGTTTCTGTGCGCGGAGACAACGTGGAGTGACTCCCTCTATTCTCGCCGTTCCATTCGATTTCCCGAGGAGTCTTCGGGGAACGGCGAGAATACGCCTTTAGGCAGTTACCGGGTTCGGGGACCCCTTTAGGTGAATTGAGCAAAAAATACTTTTACTTGGTTTTAGTACTCTGGATTTAAAAAATAGACAAGCAAACTTAAAAACGAAATAGCCAAGTACCAAATATACTCTTCTTTTACACATTGTAATTTTAAAATTTACCGTTTCGACAATAAACATCTGTAAAACCACCGACACCTGCGCTAAAACCCCTAATAGGCCCCGAGCAATACACAGGTATACCGAAATAACTAACTCCCAATAAATAATGTCACCACCACGAAAGACGAGGGGGACAGGGTCTCTGTTATTGGATTGAGGGGCCTGAGCCTGACTAACAAATCTCCGACCTTTTGCATTTTGAGCCATCCTAGGTTGCGGCCCGTCTTATTAAATATAAATAAGAACGGCATATTCAAGGCGGCCTACATCCCAGGTTGAAGAGCTTGCGCTCCTGATATTTTAATCAGTTCAAAATATTTTCCTCAGAACCCCCAAACGCTAATAATTACAACATCATTACTGGAATCAGGAAGATAGAAAATTTGTTTGAAATTGGAAATTCAAGTCGCATCCGAAACTTCTCTCACTTACTGGAAATATTCTGCATATTGAGTTTCTAGGAAACCCAGGCATGTATAATTAAAATGCTACGTACTCCGAGGGGTTTAAAGCTTCGACCGTTGCCACCGTGTTAGAGTGCTGTTAGTATGAAAGGTCAGCATCCATTAGACGTAACGAAGGGGAAATATTTTTTGGAGATAGTAGGTGAACTAAGAGGATTGCTTTCCAGTGAATCTTTAAAAGATGCTTCTTGCTTATTCTGCCTTTTATACTATCTTTCGCCCCTTTGTGGAATTATAGGCTTCTGAAATCCCCATGTTTATTCATTGCTCCGTTTTGTACCGACGACTTTTTAGCGTTTTTTTGGCCGAGCCGAGTTCTGACAGTCACGCACGCAGAATTCGCCGAAAGCTTCAATGTCAGCCGACTGCTCTTTCACAGACAAGGATATGAGAATATGAGGATATGAGAGATATGAGAAGATAAGCTTGATCAACAGGCCTATCTTTTTTTTATTTATTTTGTTTTGCTTGGCTTTCAGTAGTATATAAAACCGGGTTCTGGCTCACCCTCCCCCCAATTTCAAAACCCCATTTTAACATCAATTTCTTAAATTTTAACATCCTTTTTACCAAATTATCCCCCTTTTTAAGAACATTTTTATTTTCTTACTTCCAAAATAAAGGATACAAGAAATGAGAAATATTACCCTTTACTACATATAAAATACTACAATATACTACTACTTCTTTTTTTTTTACATTTTTCATTTTTTATTCAAATATTACTGAGTAAACAGTTCTAAATCCACATATGTTTCTTTGTTCTTGTTTTCGCGTACAATAGGCTGCAAAACCAGATTTTTCTTTAAAAGTAATTCGTTAGCAATGGCATTATATTTCTGTGTTATAAACAAATCACAGGGTTTGTCATTATGATTAATGACTACAACCAACTTATCACCATATTTTGTCTTAGCAATTCTCATTTTAACAATAGTATATTTCAATCCTAGAACTAGTTCTTCTTTCCTGATTGTCTCATTGTATTTATTCATTCTGATTGTATTCAAGACTTCCTTTGTGGACTCCATTTATTAGGGGATGATTTTATTAAATAAAAATCCCAATCGCTTTGAAACATCTGGTAATAGAAACCAACCACGTTTATCACATAAATGCGATAGATACAAACGCAGTACTGAGTTTGCATGATGATATGATGATTACCGATTTTGAACTTTATAAAATATTTTTGCAAAACCCCACACCCCCAGACTTTGAAAATTAAGAGGTGTGATGTTGGTACACCCCGATTGGTGTAGTGTTTGTGGTGATGTGGCCTTAGTCTGGGGGGCCCTGAACGGGGAACCCGCAAGTTTTTATTACCATCCCACTATCGACTAACAGAAACTGCGGTCAGTGGGATTCGAAGGTCTGAATGGTGATGAGTCAACGTTCGGCCGAGCGTTGAGCCATTACACCAAGGGTCCTTGTTCAATTCGCAAAAGTTTCCGAGTTAAGATGAGATTGTGTTAGTCACGCCGGAGACTGTAATTACATCACAAATTGACGGCGAGAACTTTGAATGACGCAGCTCATTAATGCGCGTATGAAATAAAGATCTGTTTGACAGTTAGGAAACAATATTCAGTATAGCAATAGACTATATGTTTGGTAATTTCTCTTGACTTTTTATAGATTTATTACAATATTTATAGCCATTCAGACGGACTTGTTTCATGTATTTTTCGCGAGGAAAAAATCGAAAGGTTTTACGCATCTCTGTTTCTCTCTGAATTACCTCCTCAATTGTTAATTGTCCACATTTTAGCATTGACAACAACTCAGTATAAAAATCATAAATAGTTCTAAATTCTGCTTTTCTATCAGCAATGCTTAACTGCTTTTCAATTATTTCGATGATAACAGCAACCAAACTTAAAGAAGCTAACGGTAGCACTAGAAACGCAGACATTCCTGCTGCCGAAAAGAGGAATTTGGATACAAGTAAGCTATTACTTATACGATTGTAGTACTTGTAACTGCGACGGTAAACATACATTTTCTTTTCTAATTCTTCCATTTATTATGTAATAAAATTGTTTCAGAAATTATTTGATTGAATGAAAGCTTCGCGATTTGGAACACATTCGCCACCTGCTAAACTGTATGGAATCTTTCTTGACTGATCGGAGATAATCTAGATAGCGCTTCCTCCGTGAAACACAAAACACATCTGCTATCTACGGAACTCTACTGAAACTTTCTTGACTGATCGGAGACAATCTAGATAGCGCTTGCTCAGTGAAACGCATACTGAAACCAGTGCTTTTCTTTACGACTAAGAAAACGCAGTCGGGAGAAATTCATTATTAAAAAATGTTCCCCTATTAAATGATGAATACTGCAGAGGTTATTCAGCTTTGTAAAAAGGTTATATCAAACAACAAAGCGGTTATACAAAGATTATCGCTATACACATATAATGAACTGCGGACTTATGCGAAAATTAATAAAATCAAAACAAATGGAGCTAAGAAACATGAAATAAAAAATAATATAATAAACCATCTTAATAAGTATATTTTGATAGCTGAAGATAAAATTAAAATTGAACGCAGAAACGAAAGAACTCATAATAAGAACAGACCATCCGACTACAAACCAGAACCGAGATTACGAACCATTCTGGAAGATGAGATAAAAGAAAATAATATCACCATTACAAAACTAAAACAAGAATACAATGATAACAAAGAAAAAGAGACAAGCGAATTAAAGAAATTTCTGAAAAACAAGAACCTATCAACTCGCGGAAACCGAGAAGAAGTACTAAAAAGAGTTGGAGAATACTACAATAATATTATTACCAAACATAAAGATTCCGTACAGAAAAATAGAGATATCATAAGAGATCAAACAGAAAGACGTGATAACAGTAGACAGAAACCAATTGGTTTATCAACTCTCTTCATAAATAAGAAAAAAATCCAAGTAGAAAAATTAATTCCTGATCATTTATTTAGAACTGAAGAAGAAGAACAACCTACTATCTCTAGGGAAAATGAGAATTTGTACACTGTAAACGTATCAGTTGAAAGCAATGGAAGAGATGAACATACTCTTATTGCTTTTACTTTCGCCGATTTACAGCGGCGGATGAATAACTCGTGTTATTTTCCATCGACAGGAGAATGATGAAGAAGTAGTAGTGTATTACAACAGTACTTCTTGGATTATAAATAAAAATAGCATTCTTACTCATAATCATTTGAATGATAATAACAAGAGACTTAGTTCTTTAAGCAATACCCCTCGATCTGGGCTACAATTTAGTCGGTATGAAGGAATTGATTATAGGATGACACGAATAGAATCTTACATGGGAGGAACGTTTAAAATACTGCCAGATTTCGTAAAAAATAAAAAAGCGTGCATAAATATAAAAAATTTAGATCAAAAATGCTTTCTTTGGTCCATCTTAGCACATTTATACCCAACCAAGGACAACGCTGAGAGACTTTCGAAATATAAACAATATGAGAACGAATTTGATTTCGAAGGGGTTACCAACTTCCCAATGGATACTAAAGATATACACAAATTTGAAAATAGATACAACATTAAAATTTGTTTATTTCAAATTGATAAAGAGAAAATAATCAGAAGTCATATACTAAAAAGTACAATCAATGGCAAAACAGCTAAACATGTTATTAATTTATTATATTTCGATAATCATTATGTACTGGTAAAGGATCTGAGCAGATTAGTTGGTAGTCAAATCTCTAAAAATAAAACAAAGACATACCTATGCACTTTTTGCGGAAGGCATTTTACAAAAGAAGAACACTTTGAAAAACATGAAGGTAAAAATAATTGCGAAGATCCTGATATAATAATGCCTCCTGAAGGTTCAAGTATACAATATAAAAATATTGCAAAACAAATGAAAGTACCTTATTGCATAATAGCCGACTTTGAGTCTTATAATGAAGAGTACAATCAAGTACACGGGAAGAAAACAATAAAAGTGGCCAAACAGAAACCATTTGCTTACGGATTTCAGGTATGCTGTTCCTTTGATACAAACCAGAACAAATACTACGATTATTTCGGTGAAGACGCTGCAGAACATTTTGTTAAAACCGTTACAAAAGTATCCACAGAAATTGCAAACAAATATGAAAGCAGACAAAGAAACCATACTTATACCAATGCAGAAATTACCGAAAAATGGAAAAATCTAATGAATAAGACTTGTCACATCTGTACAACTGAAATTACTGAAAATCCTCACTTTGATCACGACCACATGACAGGAGAAGATAGGGGATTTGCTCATGCTGAATGTAATATGAAATACAGGATTCCTAGGCATATCCCGGTAGTAATGCATAATTTATCAAAATATGATTCTCATTTATTTGTTAGAGAATTGATACCTGATAACGGAATTTTTGAAAGTGCAGAAAGTTTCATATCATTCTCGAAATCAATAAGTATTACAAAAGCGGATACGGAAATAAAATATGAGATGCGGTTTATAGATTCAATTAGATTTATGGCTTCATCTTTAGACAAACTATCAGCAAATTTAGCAACATGTGATTGCAAAGTACCTTGTAATCATCTAAGACAGAATTTCAAGTACACATCTAACAGCTTCAAAAATGACGATGAATTCAAAGAAATAATTAAAAAAGGTGTGTATCCCTATGAATTCGTGGATAATTTCGATAAAATGAATTGTACAAACTTACCACCAATAGAAAGCTTTTATTCTAGGTTGACGGGGAAAGGTATTGACAAAAGTGATTATAAAAGAGCGGTATCTATATGGAAGCAATTTAACTGTGAAACATTACTTGATTATACCAAGTTGTACCTAAAAAGTGATGTGTTAATTTTATCAGACGTTGTGGAGAATTTCAGAAATGTGTGTATACATAATTATGATCTGGATCCACTTCATTACTTCTCAGCTCCTGGGTTGACATGGGATTCTTTCTTAAAGCATTCAAAAGTAGAACTACCGCTATTCTCGAAGGAAGACATGTATACATTCATTGAAAAGGGAATAAGAGGTGGTGTATCCCAATGTATAAAAAAATACGCAAAAGCAAATAATAAATATACAAGTGATTATAATAAGCATAAACCACCTAATTATTTAATGTATTTAGACGCTAATAATTTATATGGGTGGGCGATGTCGCAGAATTTACCAGCGAATGATTTCCAATTCATTTCCATACCGGATGATTTGAAAGAAAGGAATGAATACGAATCAATGGAGTATTACAACCATCTAAAAACTCATATCAATTCGATAATGAAATTACAGAATGTAGGTGCTATATATGAGGTAGATTTAGAATATCCAAAAGAACTACACGAATTACACAAGGATTTACCATTAGCACCCGAACACTTTAACGGTAAGCTATGTACCACAGTATTAGATAAAACCAACTATGTAGTTCACCACAGGAATCTAGAATTCTATTTACAAAAAGGTTTGATATTGAAAAGAGTACACAGAATACTAGGATTCACTGAAAGTGCTTACTTAAAAGGATATATAGACCACAACACAGCACTTAGAACTAAGGGTACAAATGACTTTGAAAAGGACTTCTTTAAACTGATGAATAGTGCTTGCTTTGGAAAAACCATGGAAAACGTAAGGAAGCGAGCGGATATGGAAATAATAACGGATGATACAACAAGAGAAAAAATAATAAAGAAACCCAACTTTAAATCTGAAATAATTTTTAGTGAAAACTTTTCAGTAGCAAGAATGTCAAAGGAAAAGATAAAATTAGACAAACCAATGTATATCGGCTTTGCTGTATTGGAACTATCCAAGTTATTGATGTATGAATTCCATTATGATTATATGAAGCCTAAATATGGAGATAAAATTGATTTGTGTTATATGGACACTGATTCTTTCATATATGATATTAGAACTGAAGATTTTTATCAAGATATCAAACAGGATTTGAATGAGAGGTTCGATACATCTGATTATGCGAAAGATAATCCATACAGGTTTCCTAATGTAAATAAGAAAGTGATAGGAATGATGAAAGATGAATTAGGTGGACAGGTTATGACAGAATTTGTTGGATTACGATCAAAAGTATATGCTTATTTAAAGGACAACCAAGACCCTTCAAAAGCTAGCAAAAAACTGAAAGGAATAAAAACCAATATCGTTAAAGATAAAATTACCATTCAAAACTATAAGGATGTACTGTTTGGTAAAACGGAAAACCTTTCTATAACCCAGTATAACTTAAGATCATACAAGCACAATATGTTTCTAGAAGAACAGAATAAAAAAGCGTTAGATCCTAAGGATGATAAAAGGATAGTAACAAGCGATAAAATACACACTTTACCTTTAGGTTATAAACATTAAATTCAAGTACCTACTTCAAAACTTCAAGTACCTACTTCAAAACTTCAAGTACCTACTTAAAAACTTCAAGTACCTACATAAAAACTTCAAGTACCTACTTAAAAACTTCAAGTACCTACTTAAAAAAATCAAGTACCTACTTCAAAAATTCAAGTACCTACTTCAAAACTTCAAGTACCTACTTTAAAACTTCAAGTACCTACTTAATAAATTCAAGTATATACATAAAATACTCAAGTAAATCTTATAATGAAAAATTCTTCCTAAATAAATGAATGAAAAGGCTCCAATCAAAGTCTATGATTTTAGTGAAAAGAACACTTATCAGAATAAGCACGACCTTGCACCTCAGTGGCCATTCAGACTCTTAATTTGTGGTAGTTCTGGAACAGGGAAAACTAACCTTCTTTTGAATTTAATTTATGAATATCTTTGTTTCAACCGAATATACTTGTATGCTAAAGATCTTGAAGAAGATAAATATCAAGACCTTATAACCAATTTAACCACTTTGGAGTCACAATGCAAATCGAAAGTCTTAACAGTAAGTAACAATCTTGATGATATTGTCGATGTTGACGACAAAGGTTAATCAGAAAAAGGTTTTTAGTGCTCTGTTTCCTCCAGTAGATGACTACAAAATCACAGGAAACGTCAAAGTAGGGGATTTAGTCAGAATTAAAAAAGAAAAAAGTATTTTCGATAAAGGATATTTACCTAATTATACGGATGAGGTATTTCAGATAGCAACCATCAGACCTACCATTCCCACTACTTATGAAATATCTGACAAAAGTGGGGAATTAATTCAAGGAGGGTTTTATGAAAAAGAACTTTCAAAATTTATTATGAAATAAAATTAGTTGTATATAAATGGATTCAAGACGCTTGAGTGATATTTTATCGGATATAGTGAAGAACAGAGAAATTCAGAGAAGAAAGGTTCAACAAAATGAGATGGAGAAGGCAGGATTTCGGGAATATGCTTCAGAATTAAACGCTCCAGTTATTATAGCACAAAAAGAAAACACTAAAGATACCATCAAAAAATTACAAGAGAACGCTGAAACGATAATTAATAAACTACAGGAAGGTGATAATAATTCAAGAAGACGGTTTGTCAGATTAGGTGATACATTTAAAACAGCTTTACAGACCACTACTTCAGAGGAATCGAGTCGAGCTCCCACTCATGCTATAGAACCCAATCTAGAACAACCATATGACGTAAATCTAAACTTAAATATTGATGTGGAATTATTAAATCAAATTAATTTAAAATATAAAGATGACTGGAATGATACCGATAATTATTTTAAAATGCCTCATTATTACCTTAAGCATCCTAACGAAATAGATGAGGCTCTGAATTATTTAACATCTATAAGTCAAAGTTATGGTGGTCTGAAAAGTAAAAGTTATAGTTCTAGTAAGTATGATAAAATTATTTTATTTATACAAGACTATAAGGATAGATTAAGAAAAATTCAATCTAGTATACCCTTTATCAGACAACAAGGAACTGGAATATTTATGAATTGTGATGAAATGATTTCAAAATTATACACTTTGATAGGTAGCAGAGTAAACGGAAATACATCTGATGAGGTGAGAAATGAAGCTATTGATATTTTGGATTCTTTAATGCGAAATAAATTTCTTACGAAGAGATATTACAATTCAATATATAAAAAATATTTCTAATAAATGGTGTTGTTAAACATTGAAGGTAATGAAAGTATCATTGATATAACATTTAGTCAACCAAATAGGATTATATTTATAGTCAACCAATCGAATTGAATCGTAATTGGGATTATGAAATAGGTTTGAATCAGTGTACTTTGTGGTATTCATGGCATAATATAAGTGATAAATTTGGAAATAATACATTTCAATATAGGAAAGATGAAGAGGAGGGATGGATGAATGTTACTATTCCTAATGGGATGTATAACGATGATTGTTTGAATTATTTTTTGTGTCAGTATTTTGATACCCCAAAAGATAAATGTCCTATTGTAATTTCATCCAATCCAGCATCTATGAGATTTGTCATACTATTACAAGAAAAATATGTGTTTAGATTTAATAGTGACTTGTGTCAGATTTTAGGATTTGAGAAGGATAGTGAGATATCTAAGAAAATCAATGAAGGTACAAAGCTTCCGAATATAACAAGAAGCGTTGATAAAATTCAAATTCACTGCTCTCTTGTAAACAGTTCTATCGTAAACAAAAGTAAATCAGATGTCATTTGGACATTTGTTCCGAATACAGAACCGGGTTGTCAAATTGTTGAGAATCCTAGACAATTAATCTACCTTCCTATTAATACAAAAGACTTTATTTACTCCTTGAGAATGACAATTACTGATCAGTTGGGAAGACCTATCGATTTGAATGGTGATAACGTTGGATACGTGCTGCATTTAAGAAAAGCTTAAAGGATTAGTGAAATAAAATTATTTACCTATAAATGTTGATTAATAATAAGCGATTACTTTATAAAAAGCAGTATGGAAGTGGAATCGGTAGTGTATTCAAAAACATTGTTAATTCCCAGTTATTTCAAACGTCAGCAAAACAAATAAAAGACGGGGCTATGTCAATGTATAATAATATTATTAAACCGAGATTTGAGTTGTTGAAAAACAGAGCAATAGAATATGGGAAAGATCTGATCGATGTAAACAAGAAGGAACTCATTGATGTAATTGGAAACGAAAAATCGATGAAGGATCTTATCGGTACAAATAAAAGGATTTTAAATCAAAGAAGTCAGGACTTGATCAAAACGTTAATGACCGGAAATGGATTAAAGATTCTGAAATAAGTTTTAAGTTTTAATAAAGTTATCAGTCCGCAATGGAACATATTTGACGAACCGCTTGTGGATGATACAGTGGTTAAATATGAATTTAAAGAAATTCGAGAAACAGATGTGAATGTATCTAATAAATCAGAGTTTGAATTCGTAACAAAGAAATTAGATTCTTGGTTTTATCCAAGTGAAAGTTATCTTGATGTCAGTGTAAGAATAGTAAACGAAGATGGGACTCCTATAGCTGCAACCGATGTTGCTACTATAACGAATAATGGATTTAATTTATTCAGTACCGCTGAGTAAGTAATAAACGATGAATCGGTTGAAAAAATTAATCATGTTGGTATTACAACTACCGTTACAAAGTTGATTGAATACTCTGATGATTATTCTAGAAGTGCAGCAAGAAATCATTTCTGGTATAAAGATTATAATCAAGGAAAAGAAATCAATCCTGTAGTTGCTTCTTTTACTGCAGGGGCTGGAACAGTCAGGTTGACCAATAATGATAATTATAATAAAGGATTTGAAAAAAGATATAACAGAACAAAGAGCAGTAAATTAGAAAATATGTATTTACCATTATCAGAATTGTTTGGATTTTTGAAAGGAAACAAACGATTCTTCAGAGGTGCATCGCATAAAATATTTCTAAGAAGAAATGATGATAACAACATGATTATAAGAAATGGAAATACTAATTTCAAAGTAGTCATCGAATATTTATCCTGGAAGATCCCTATTGTAGCTCCTAGTATTGAAATGATGAGTAACTTAGAAAAGGGATTGGCAAAGGACAGAAAGCATAATCTGATGTGGGAAGCATGTAATACTTATAAAAGCGATGTTAGTCAAAATAAGGAACACACTTGGAAAGTTATTTCTGAGAGAAACAATCCAACAAAAGTAGTTGTGATGCTACAGAAAAATGAAAAGCATAACAATCAATTAATGAATAATATGGTGTTTGATCATATGAATTTAACAGACATAGAACTTAGAATTAATGGGGATAAATATCCTGAAGAACCACTTAAATGTGATTTTAGCGATGATAAATGTAAATACTCAAATCTTTACAATAGGTTCATACATTTGGGTTATAAACAATTAGCATTTGATACTGGTAGTGTTGTTAGTATAGAAGAATTTAAACAAGTATATCCACTATTCTGTTTCGATGTTTCCAAACACAAGTCAAAGATTTATAATGGAACAACTGCTGATATTGAAATAAGTTTAACGTTGAAAGATAATCAACCCGTACCATATAATGTTTACTGTGTTATATATTATGAAAGAAAAGCTACATTAGATATTATCAATAAAAATATGTATGTGAGTTTGTGAGCCTGGATTTTTATTTAATAAAATCATCCCCTAATAAATGGAGTCCACAAAGGAAGTCTTGAATACAATCAGAATGAATAAATACAATGAGACAATCAGGAAAGAAGAACTAGTTCTAGGATTGAAATATACTATTGTTAAAATGAGAATTGCTAAGACAAAATATGGTGATAAGTTGGTTGTAGTCATTAATCATAATGACAAACCCTGTGATTTGTTTATAACACAGAAATATAATGCCATTGCTAACGAATTACTTTTAAAGAAAAATCTGGTTTTGCAGCCTATTGTACGCGAAAACAAGAACAAAGAAACATATGTGGATTTAGAACTGTTTACTCAGTAATATTTGAATAAAAAATGAAAAATGTAAAAAAAAAAGAAGTAGTAGTATATTGTAGTATTTTATATGTAGTAAAGGGTAATATTTCTCATTTCTTGTATCCTTTATTTTGGAAGTAAGAAAATAAAAATGTTCTTAAAAAGGGGGATAATTTGGTAAAAAGGATGTTAAAATTTAAGAAATTGATGTTAAAATGGGGTTTTGAAATTGGGGGGAGGGTGAGCCAGAACCCGGTTTTATATACTACTGCTTTCCTATTTTTCAACTGCATGGCATTCCTTTTTCAAATATTTTGCGTCCAGCTGCCGCGTTGAAGAGAGCGAGGGCTGGATAGAGTCGACAAGCACTAGCATGAAAACTGCTAATTTCACCTGTGGAAGGTAATGGTATTTTCGAAAACCGTATTTCTAGAGACATTTCATGGTGCAAAGAATATTTCTAGTAAACAGCCGTGCCTTAAGGATAAAATTTGAGGGGCCAGAATGGCCTGGATAGTAGTATAGCCAGAGGCATCATGTACGACTAATATGAAGGAGGGGGGGGGGGGGTAGGCAGCAGCGCTGTCCTGGGACCCCTAGGCATCGTTAACGTCAATCTATCCAAAATAGATAGTTCTTCAGCTGACTGTGAATCATATTCGACGGTGCAAAACGGATAAGTCAGCTACATCTTGCTGACTTATACAGCTACAAATGTAGCTGACTCATCCGTTTTGCACCGTCAAATACTATCGAAAAAACTTAAGTGAATTAACAGCAAATGAATAATATGAGTAATAATAAATATTCTTTGAGCCCAAGCTGACTTTGAAACTTTGAAACTTGCTGTTCAGTCAGCCTGACGAGGACCCTTGCCAAGAAGGGCCGAAATATCGCTGATGAAGAATCGTAGATGACGTATCCGTTGAAAACATTGTTTGAATAAATGAGTAATAATGAAATAAACTAAAAAAATAAATGAATGTATAAATGAATAATAAACGACATATTCACAAAGACATATTTTGCGTCGAGAGTCTATAAATATTTGGGTTTTTACCTTGTCAATTAAATAAAGCTAGACAGGTTTGTTTCCTTCCCCGACGTTGACCCGGAAGATTGAGATCTTGACGAGGACCCTTGCCAAGAAGGGCCGAAAGATCGCTGATGAAGAATCATAGCTGACGTATCAGTTATATACATTATTTGAATATATGTTTCAAAGTCAGCTTGGGCTTAAAGAATATATTATAATGCCAAACTGAAAAAAAAATCCTGTTCTTCTGTACGTTTTAAAACGGCATGGACTTCCAAGAGGCACTTCTTCATGAAGTACTTAGAGCGTGTTCCACCCTCCTAACCATAGTAACTATTAGATACTATTTTCGTTCCAACCTCGTAAAAAGTTGCTACGCTGACCGTTCCAACCTTGTCGAAATAGTAGCTACTTGCTTACCATGCTCGGGATCGTATTAAGCGTGGTAACTACGAATCTCCGTAACTTAATTGGCTGGATTACCCCGTGGCATGATATTTAGCCGAAAATAGAACAATGCGTTCTAACCTTGACGCCAAGAAGCCAAAATTCATGACGTTATGCGTAGTAACTACGGTATTAAGTAGGGTTGAACACGCTCTTAGTATAATTCTTACCGTGACTGACGTCGTCACACGCGGTGATTCGTAGAGGCGGCTGGTGTAAGATGGCGGGAGGGGTGAAACACTCCTTGTATGGTAAGTGGCATGATTGCTGCTTGGAGTGTATAGTGCCTGGATGTATGGGTTTCGTGAGTTGTATGTCGTCATTCTAAAAGAAAAAAGTCATGATTGAGACAAATCTAGGAAAATGGGGTCTAGATGTCACTTCCACAGCGCAGAAAACACTTCGTTAGATAGCGAAGAAAATGTCGAAAACTAAAAATATATAAAAAAGATTTTGAACTAAAGAAAAAAAAAAATTAAGAAATGTTTGGGTTTAAGGTGGCCTAAGGCCACTCAGAGAGCGCAAAACCAATTCCTTAACCGAGCGTCACAACTTTAACAAAGAGGGTCTAAGAAAAATATATTTTTTTATTTTAGAAGAACTTTGCAGGACATTTGTTTTCTCTTCAACACTCCGGTATGGTATGCATTGCCAAAGTTAAAATCAACTGTCAAGTTTTTCGCATTTTATTGCACACTCATGCTTTTCCGAGAAAAAGACAAAACAAAAGACAAAACGACGCGACTTCATGAGTGTCTCAAAGGGAATCTCGGCGAGAACAGCAGAGAAGTCGTCGGTAGCTCGAACCTATTTTTTGGTGCTGGCTTTACTAATTTTGTTTTTTTCTGGCTCACTAGTAAATACAGCGGACTATAGAAATGCAGAAAAAGGCACAAACTGAGCCTTAAATCGGACAAAAAACAATAAAATATTTATAATTTTTATAATAAAGCTTTTAAAGTTATGACAGAAAGTCTTGACCTAGAACGTTAAACGTCACCGAAAATTACATTATTTCAAAAGTATAAGATGGGCTGGCAGGACAGATCTTTGTAGCTTTTAGTAAAAATACATTGCTAGTAAATCCTTACTATCCGGAACGGACACACGATATATTTTAAACCGAGAAAAAAAAGAAGCCGAAACTGGTGCTATAAACCTGTAGTTCCCGCTATTACATTTCATTGCCGTAGCGTGATTTCCTACAATTGGTTGCCATTATAGTCTAACCTTGGGATTACGGACTAGACAGGAACCAATCATCAAGCTATAAACCTTACAAGCGACGTTACTTCTGGCGTAAAATATAGAGATACATTTCTCTCTTTTGTCTGTTGGTTATTACAAGTTTTTTACCATTGGATAGGTTGAGCCTCAAGTTGTTTCTATAAACTTTTGTGAATGCATACTTTTTGCTCAACCTACCCACAGACACTGCACATCAATAATCACTACACTAAAACTTTCTGGTATTCTGGAATGCACTTCAGCCCTACCGGTTTCTAGATTTGTAAACAGAGCGTTATGAGTTGAAAGCTTTTTGTTGATTAGTTTTAAGGATATTTGCGTGTTTGTCTATTAATAATTTGTGCGTGTATATGCTCCTCGGGCTTTTTCAAATACAATTATTGTTATTATATGGGCCAAAGATAGATGGGTTGAGGCTAGTCGCCGCTGCGCATATCAGAGGAATAATTGCAGCAGGTTCAGCGCGTCACGTGTGAGGTCACAACGGTAGACAACCAATCGGCTTTTACTCTCGAAATTTCTTCTCCGGGGCTTTTACTGCGATATAGCTCTTTGTAGAGGTAACGAATTGTGATGTTCCGCGTAGCTCCTGCCCTCCGCTCGTTTGCATATTGAGGGGTAACGGGATTATATTCGACATCGCATGGTCGTATTACAGAGATAAGAAGGCGGAAGTTCTTGTGCTTATTTGTTCTTGGTAATAATTATGTTGATGTGCCTTCGCTGCAGGGTGTACAGATATTTTTCTAGGCTTCGAGCCGTGTCAGAACTACGATGGTAAGTAAAATTCTGTCATGCACCGAGTTGTTGTTTACCATTGGACAGATTGATCTTCAATTTGAAAGGAGGTAAATCGGAAGTATTCTAGCAGTTGCAACATCTGCATTACCCCGTTCATGTCGCGACTTTACAGCGGGATCTGGTTCGAGCTTCGTATCGTCTAGTAGCGCCATTCGGAACGGTCATATGGGGAAGCTCAAATAGATCTAAACTAGAAAATCAGCCAGAAAGTAAAACATTCGCTGGATATGAAAAAAGAGAAAAATACAACTAAATATTTGGCAGTTTCTTTTTCTTTCAACAATTTGATTTAGGATTTTATTCCATTTCAGCCTAACGATTACAAAGATAGTTTTGATGAAGAAAAGACAAGTAAGGTGATCTCGACTATGCAGACTGACCCACTGGATAACTTATTAGTGGGTGGGGTTATCTTAGGGAAGTCTAAAGTATTATCAGAAATTATTTACCTCCTTTTTCGGTTATCCCGTACTCCCACTCAAGAAATTCTCACAGAAATGAAAATTCCACCGTTTCGCGTGTCGCTGTGTTCGCGTCGTGTTTGGAAACGGTGAGCTATTCTTGCTCCCGGCGGTGTGTTGGCACAGAAACCAAAGCCCGGACGCGGGACGCGGCGTGTTGCTGGAAATCCAAGGCATTTGCATCAAGGAGTCCTAGACTCCAGAAGCGTTGACTGTATGCCGCCATGAAAAAGAGAAAGGCACGACCCCTGATCCAATTTCATTCTTCACCTCAAACGACCTGTCTTACCTATAATACTAACGCAACCTACTTCCATAATCAGTCCATATTTTCTAAACCCGGAGACCCCAATTTCGTACGGCACATTCTAACCCCTCTTACAAAACCGCGCTGATTTTCTCACTTGCCGTGTTTTACTACCTTCGTTGTCTATCACGCTGTCGACGGTTGTCAGCGAGAAGTTTTTCCATAAGAACAAGACCAAAGGTTTCTGGGGTCCCAAAATTTAATATTTACAGACAATCGGGTCTTGTAGCGGTACAGTGGTAATCATCGGAGAAGACCAAGTTCGAATATGGATTCAGCATGTGAGTTTACCCCTATAGCCTGCGTCATGTCTACTTTGACGAAAGTTCCTGCCTTACTTCTGCCCAATTTCCGGTTTCAGCCGGATTCTGGGCGAACTACTTGTCTTGCAAAAAATTGAAGTTCAAAAACAGATTCAGCGTATCTCCTATCTCCATAACCAACTTCACATAAAACTTCAACTTTTACAATTTTCCGATTTCAGCAGGATTCGTGGTGAAATGTGTCCAGGTATAAATGATTGTTATACACGAATTCAGCATGCCTTCTTACCCGTAAATCGAACACCTAATGTAATTCATATAAAACTTTTACTATTAACAGATTTTCCGGTTATGGCCGGATTCCGGCGATCTACTTGTCCGGCGACAAAGTCGTTTTAATATTCGGATTCAGCATGTCTCCTTACCCCTAAATCGGAATTCTGACCAACTTCAGATAAAACTTTTACTTTTAACAAACTTTCCGGTGTTAGCCGGATTCCGGGTGAACTACTTGTCCGGCGAGAAAATGGTTTTCATATACGTGTTCAGCATGTCGTCTTACCCCGTAATCAACTATCTTATTAGCTTTACAAAAAAAAATCGCCCCTTAATTTGAAACCCCTCCCCCTCCCCTAAATATGCAGCTATCGGGCCCATCTACGAACTCGACCTTTCCCTGACTCAAAGAGTCCTCAAACCAAGTTTCATCAAAATATCTCATTCCCTTCAAGAGTTATCGTGCTGACAGATGGAACAGACGGACAACTTTTGCGATGTCATAGGTATCCCTCCACTTACGTTTTGGGATCCCAAAAACCGGTTATGTAAATTGTTTCCCTGTTTTTGCTACAAGTCAACGGGTCTCGGAAAAGGCTTAAAAGAGACAAAACCGGTTATTTGTTGAAAGCACAGCATAGTTTTAAAGTATTCAAATATTTTAAGATACAGTAAGTTGAAGAATAAATAGTGCGTGGGGTCCTTTAAAAGACCCCTCTTGCTTTTCACACACCCAGTGACGACGTAGGCTACGTGGCCTTCTAGCTAGACCATGAAGTCTCTCTCTTTACAAAATCCTTGTGAATCACTAGCTTTATTTGAACTTTTCACTTCTCAGTGATAGCCGAGATATATCAGGGTTGCCATACAATAGCCTTGCTTCGTCTTGAGACGTCAACCAACAGGCGTTGTCAAACCTCATTTCTCTCTGATTTCTCACCGACGCTCATTTGCTTGCTTCAGAGGCATCATTTTGCTGAAACCCAGAGCAAAATAACTCTACAGAGTAATACGCGAACTTCGAAAAAGTGACACACAGTCAAATCGCAGCGAAACTAGCTCCGTTAACGGACACGAACATCCCTACTAAAATTCGACCAATCGTCAACGAGCGCTGGCTCTGGTCCAGAGCAAAATACGAACAGTTTGCTGAAGCTTCTCTCACGAAGCGAACTGGGCGGCGCTGCGACGGAGGCCCATTTTTGATGCATGGAAGGATAGGTCTTCGCATTACTCTCTAGAGTTATTTTGCTCTGCTGAAACCTAATGGGGGGGGGGGGGGGGGAGGGGGGCAGTGGCGTCGTCACGAACCCCATGACGCACGGGCGGTTTTTAAGTAGACTGGAAACGGGGGGGGGGGGTCTTTACTACTATTTTTGCGCCATACCCGGCGAGAGTCGGCAAGCGCCAACAAAGTAGGACACCGCTGAACACCTGAACACCGAAACGGCCACTTGTAGCCTATAGTAAGAGCTATTCTTTAAGAGTTGAGAGACAAGTACCCTGTTCTCCTTGACAAATTTCGATGTTCGGGGTCATGTTTTTTAACGTTAGCTCATCGACAAACAAGTCTCTGACTAGTTAGACTTGCTTTACACTCTAAAAAAAAAAAATTCGTCGAAATTTTTGTTCTTTCTACTTCTATCTGTAAATCTGTCGTTTCATTTTGAGTGTTCCGGGTGATGTGCTCTAGGATCAGAAAATTTCGAGGTATGAATTGTAAATGCTTTAACCTTTTTCTTGTCTCGTCAATTTGGCGGAATAAAAGCATTTCATTCAAATAAGTCTCAGACTTTTTTTTAGTGCAATTGACATCTCAAACTCAGCCCCATCTTCACTGTAAAAAGTTTCTCCGAGTAAGGATTAAAGGCTAACTGTAGTATTTGCTACTGGGATTAACCTTATATCTACTGGGATAAGATTAATCCGAATTAGTGATAATCTTATCTCACGAGAGACAAGATTAATCCCAGTAGCAAATGCTGCAAGATTTTTTTTGTTACAGTGTTGACGCCGAAAAACAGAGCCATAGAGGTGAAGGAGCAATACCCTAAGAGCTTAGCTTAAAAGAGCTGATTGGTACGACAGGGCGTAAGAAGATAAATCAATACAAATCGATAAGCAATTGTTGTGAAGAAAACCCTTTCTGCAAAATCATAAATCAGACAAATTTATTCACAAGGAAGTGAAACAGAATCAACCCCTTAGAGCAACAACTCATATGGCAGAATGTGGGAGAAAAGTCAATAACCAGTCGACAGGAACGATTATTGTGAACAAAGCAGTACCTTCACTTTCTACCTAACCCTAAAACATTGCAACGATTCACACATAAATCGAGATAGAACAACAATTTCGCACCAGTCAATAATTGATTATTGATTATATATTTTTAGGCTATTTGGGATTTATTAAAAAAAAAAAACCTAGTAACTACAACTTTGATAGGATCTACTGAGCTCTCTGGACACCGCTTTCCCATCTTGAAGATATGGAGGATTGCAAATACCACAAAAACCTCAAAACAAATTATGAAAAGAGAGACACTGACAGGTATTTAGCCTTTTCCTTTGCTTTTTATTCATACCTTATTCCTTCATTCACTTGATATTCGAGTTGGGAGCGATTTTGACAGCCCCAGCGGGCGTATACGTACTTGAGTCGCGCCACTAGATCACCACATATTCTACGAAGTCACGGTTTGAGATAGCGAAATGAATGTGGGTTATTCAAATACTAAAATAACATAATGATTCCAAATTAACTCTTTTGAAGGAAATGCAATAATTACTGATATACACTTTTTCGGCACCATCACCATCATCAATTCCAAGCGGAAAAGTTTAAGTTTGTTCAGCTTGATGATGAAAGTGCAGACAATCCTGATCTTGTGTTTGCACCAGGGTTGCCACATGTCGCACGATAGTGTGAATTGTCACTCTATTTTGTTTTGGTCACTCTTGTCCTACGCAAGACATAAAAATCACTCTATTTCAGAAAATGACCAAGTGTACCCTTTTCACAGCAAGGATTCCGACCAGAAGTGTCTATTTCAAGTTTTTTTTAACGAAAGTAAAATTAAGATGTGCCATTTTTACAGAGGCGATTCGACCAAAAGTGAACATTTCATGAAGATAAACTTCACTCCAAATTCACTCTCTGTTTTGGGCCAAAAGTCACTCTCTAAATATGTTTGATGTGGCAACCCTGGTTTGCACTAATAGGGTGTCTTCGAACCTCCTATCAATGCTTACTAAAAGCTGCCACTGTCGAGATCCAGCCTACATATTGTATTCATATAAACATCCTAAACTATGTAAAACTTCCCCACTCATACAACTAATGACATTTAACTTAACATTACCTTGAATCACAGCTTGGAGTGAAATAAATCTTTTCATCAAGTTGACCACTCCGCGTGATGATTTTTTATGTCAGACTGATCAAGCTCTGTGAAAGATTCTGGGGCCTCCTACTCGTACTTTCACGGCTTGTCCCTCCACTGAAAACCCAGAAGACGTCTGAAAGCATCTCTTCTGCAGTTATTACCTGCTTTTTTGTTGGCATCCAAGTTTCAGGTTACCGTCAAACTCGAAGGTAGGCCTATCTTCTGAAATACCATTTTCGGTCGTCGGTCCTTTGTCGCCGTAGCAGGTCAACGTCAACTTCAAGCAAAAACGAAGTTTAGCAAATCTATCTTATTTTTTTTGCACAAAATCTGTATCTTTGTCGTCCAGGTCAAGACTAAATCTCAGCCGATTATTCGATACTCGTGAGGGTCAGTCTGAAGTCATGAAAAAAGTTGAGGAATTCAATTTAACCTATATTGTTGAACATGTGGATAGATTCGTATGGAGCCAAGCGGCCAGCGAGGCGTCGGACCCCTTTACATTTATTTACCTTCTAGAGACAACACGGAATATGAAATTCTCATGTAACTAGATGTGACGTCAGGATCCTTAGATAATCGGCCGAGACATCGTCCAGTATTTTATTTTCAGTTTTCTTCCAAACTTTGAACGTCAAACTTGGTGAGCTAGCAAGTTCGATGATATGATATCTATTACTTAAAGCCCGAGGGCCATCGAATACAAAACAAATACAAATCAAACAAACAACTCTTCTAATAAATCCGAACTACAAACACTCTTCTCTGGTTCTTCCAACCTATCGACTTGCCAGGTGGACCGGGCGGCGACCGGGCAGAGTCGCCAGAGTTCGACGCCGTTTGAAAACGGAAATTAAGCAACCTGCCAAGCATCTTCGATCAAAAACGCAACTATTGTATATTCTTGAGGTTATTCCATAGGTTTACCATATGGTTGGGAACAAGTTACTGCTTTGCTCCGGTGTTCATGTCCTTGCATTGAATTGTTGGACTCCTTCCCGTGTCCCCGTGCTTTTTGGGGGTTATTGTTGGAAAAAAGTTTGCGTGCCTGAATAATATCCCCTCGCTTTCATCTTCATCGGGGTTCTATCGGTAGGGAGTTGGAACATACACTCGGTGCTTTGGCAGGAAGTACAATTTTTTCTTTCAAGACTAGCGGCCATATTCAAGACCTTTCTGGCTGGCTTTCTCCACCACAAAGGAATACCTAGAGGACCCCTCTTGCTTATTCTGTCTTTTATAATATACCTAGCTACCTTATGGAATTATAAGCTTCTAAAATCCCCACCTTTCACCACTGTTTCGTTTTGTTCCTACGAATGTTTAGGTTTTTTCGTCCGTGCCGAGTTTTGCCCGTTACGCAACTCAAAGTTCGCCAGATTCTTCAAGGTCCGCTGCGAACTCGTTCACACACAAGGATATGAGAAAATTCTGTTTTTGACTTTTCTTATTTGCTATGTTTTCCCGCTTTTTGGGATCCCAAAACGTAAGTGGAGGGATACCTATGACATCGCAAAAGTTGTCCGTATGTCCGTCCGTCCGTCTGTCCGTGTGTGCGCGCTATAACTCTCGAAGGGAATGAGATATTTTGACGAAACTTGGTGTGAATATTGTTTGGGTCAAGAGTAAGGTCAAGTTCGTAGATGGGCTCTGTAGCCCTACATTTAGGGGTGGGGGTTCAAATTAAGGGACACCGGAAAGTCGGTTAAAAGTAAAAGTTTCATTTGAAGTTGATTAGATGTTCAATTAGGGGTAAAAAAAAACATGTTGAACACGATTGTGAAAACCATTTTCTCGCCGGGTTCGCCCGGAATCCGGCCAAAACCGGAAAATTTGTTAAAAGCAAAAGTTTGATTAGATGACAGATTAAGGGGTTAGAAGAGCCTGTATATGACAATCATTTTTAACCCGGACATATAATTAGTCCGGACTCCTGTCGTAACCGGATTTTTTTTTTAAGTCAAATTATTATTCAAAGTTGATTCGATGTTCTTTATAGGGATTCGACGCTGGAATTGTTTCTGAATTTTCTTTTATTGCTGACAAGTAGTTTTCTCGGAATTTGGGCGAAACCGGAAACTTGGCAGAAGTAAAGCAGTAAGTCTCGGTCAGTATCGTCAAAATAGATATGGCTTATAGAGGTATATCCGAACTTGGTTTTCTCTGATGATTAGCCTGGCGAAGACAAGATCCTATTGTCTGAACCAAATATTCGATTTTTGGGATCCCATCGACACCTTTGGTCTTGTTAACCATGGCGCGTTCAGCTCTCAAATGTTTTGCGCCCGGCCGCCGCGTCGGAGAGCAGGAAGGCTGAGTAGTATCGACAAGCACTAACAAGAAAACCGCTTAATTCAGGTGGAAGTAATGGTATTTTCGAAAAACTTTTCCTAATCCACTTCATAGTGAAAACATCATTTCTAGTAAGAGTTGTGCTTTAAGTAATATAATATTCTCGAAAACGAGGTGCAAATTCTCTTCTTCAAAGCAGAACTAAAAGCATACAATAGATAATCACCTGCCTTGTCTCCGTATTCTTCCACAGTTTTTCTTACCCATTCGCTCACCACGTCAGCCCTACCGCCATACCAATGAATGCAATATCTGACGACCCATTATCAACACAAAGGAGAAAGCAGTGTGGGAAAAAAGAAAAAACAACGATAACAAAAACAAAACAACATTAACCTAGATAAACAATCAAACAAAACTCATCAGAAAAGAATACGATCTAGGGGTGTGCAACATCCTTATTACTGAGGTTGTCGAACAGACCATCATCACTTAGAATACGGTCTTCTGGATCAAGTCGAAAATACTTGCGCTCACCAATAACACACCAGGTGCATCGGTAAGCCTGGTCGAAATTGCATAACCGATGGACGACTGTACATTACTCTCAGACTGGAGATACTGCGTACGTCAGAATCAGGAACTGAATGCAGGTTTACCGGGAATTCTACAGTTCAAGTGCAAAAATTCTACGACCGACACGGAAACACGTCAGCTAATAGCTGATCTTTGGTCATTCGTCTTTTTATTTAGTTATTCGATTAATTAACCTAATAACCAAGAGAACACTAATATTTTATTACGACTAATATTTATATACTGGTTATTATATTTTCCATTTTATGTTTCTAGGTCTGTATTTCGTTGTCACACTTCATGAAAAATAAGTATTTTCTTTTATAGCCTAATATTCTTGTTTGATCGAGGGCAACGACCCACCTCGAAACTTGTTTGCGTGAAGATTATGTGTCTGGATAATAAAAGCCATGAACCTTGAAAGAAGCTAAGCGAATTGTTCTTTCGATGGATATCCACAAAACAGGGACCCGGGGGGGGGGGGGACTCTGCACAGCCTCAAAGGACATCAAACAGAAAGACCAGCGGATTACAAAGCCCAAACAGCTGCAACCCTGTAAATTTACTGAATAGTAACACCACCCGAGATATTTTGTAGGAATTTTAATTCTGTTGGTTCATTTGTTTGGGAACTACATACTTCTCTCTAGGTTTGCCCTGGGTTTAGTTTCGTCTGATAATACGAAAATTTTGTTTTGATTTTTGTAACTGTCCGTTTAAAAGACTTTTGAGTAAATAAAGAGGCTAGTTACTTTTAAAACTTCATCACCCCAAAAGTTGGTACTCCCTCCATCACTTTTCTTGCCGAACACATAAAGACAAACGAGTTGACGTCACATGATAAATTGCCAAACGGAAACGAACTTGGCAATCGGATTTCTAAGTTTCTGAGACTAGCAGATGGCTTCAAAAACACCGCGTTGAAAATCAATCTTTCTAGATTAGTCATGCGAAACTGCCAAGCTTTGTAGTCGTTTCAGACACGAGAGACGTGAAAATAATGATTTGCCTTTTGCACTGTCATAACACTGTAAAAAGTTTCTCCGTATAAAGATTAAAGTTAACTGCCGTATTTGCTACTCGGATTCATCTTATCTATAGCTTTTTATAGTTAAGTTTTATAACACTAAGAATGAAAGATTTATTTGCATATTAAAGCCATAAGGCCTCATACAACACAACCGACACTAGCACACTATTACAAACTTACTAAATTCCTTTTCGTACACAAAATACACAACCTCTATCAAAGAAATCTCTGGTGTTTGAAAGCTAACTTAAAGCACAACTCTTACTAGAAATGATCTTTTCACGATGAAATGGCTCAGAAATATATCGTTTTTCGAAATACCATGACTTTCCACGCCAAATCATCGGTTTTCCTGTTATCGCTTGTCAACTCTATCCCTCGCTCTATCCAGCCTTCCGACTCTCCGACGCGGCGGCTCGACGCAAAATATTTGAAAACTCAATGCGCAGTGGTTAAAAAGTGGGAAAAAATACAGCACAGCAAAATAAGTCCAAAAAGATCAATACAGACCTGACGGCCTACAATGTCTTCCAAAACGAAGGCAACACTAATTCAAAGCTTCTCATGTCCTTCTGTGTGAAGAGATGTCGGCGGACCTTCGAGCTTTCGGCGAAATCTATGTTGCGTCAATGGCAAAACTCGGTTAAGCCAAGAAAGCGCTAAAAAGTCGTAGGTACAAAAAGAAACGATGGCGATAAGGCGGGGATGTCAGAAGGTTATAATCCCAAAAATGATCTAGGTATAATATAAAAGGCAGGATAAGCAATAGGGGTCCTTTAAGGAACTTCCCAAAATTTCTTATTTCTTCAAAATATTTGTCATGTCATATTTATGATCGCTTTTTTCTATCCCCCTAGCCCGACAATCCCTTCCTTGGTCCCTGTAATTCTCTGCATTGACACAAAAGGTCGCATTCATTTCTCAACTCATAGAGCAGAAGTAAGGACCCGACCTTTCCTTTTTTTCCATGCACCTTCTTCTTGCAGCGAGCGGTAATCTATCAGCCCTCGTACTTATTATCAAACCTAACTCTTCCCTACTTTGTATAGAGGCCAATGGCCAATTTTTTTTATTATATTATTATCATTATTGTCAAGAACAAATAATCTGATACAATCTCGTTATCACTAAACCCTGCCTCAAAATTAAATCTTTCCCACCATACCTCTCTTTCCCCAGCGTACAACTTCAGAAATTCAGACTTACTCCACCACCTTAACCCACCATTTCGAAAAAGCGGAGTAAATATAAGAAAATAATTAAAAAATATAAAGACACAGAAAAATAAAGACTCTAATTTCCCTTGTATTTTTTTTTTTTCCAGTCCAAGTTTTTCAGTCCCAGAAGATTTATGTTTGACGTTTTTAAGTTTCATCTTTTCATAGATATAATAATAAAAGGAGTCAGTCGGAGGGAAGACGACAGACAAGGCGATGCGCGTCGTTGTGTTAATTGTTACTGAACTTATAACAGTGTTCTCTAAGAATTTTACGGTCACCTTCCTAAAGCACAACTCTTACTTTTCACGATGAAACGGCTAAGAAATATCGTTTTTTAGAAAATAACACTACCTTCCTTGTGAAATTAGGGATATTCTTATTAGCGCTTGTTGACTCTATCCAGACTCTGAGCAACTTAAACGTTCAAGCCCTTGTCACAAAATCCTCCAAGCTTGAAGGACCTGTCTTACCTATTATACTAACGCAACCTACTTCCATAAACACTCCATATATATCTAACCCCGGAGACCCCAATTTCGTGCGGTACATTCTAACCTCTCTAGCAAAACCACGCTGATTTTCTCACTTGCCATGTTTTGCTACCTTCGATGTGTATCACGCTGCTGACGGTTGTCTGTGAGAAGTTTTCCCATCAGAACAAGACCAAAGGTTTCAATGGGATCCCACAAACTTAATATTTGATCCAGACACTTGGGTCTTGTACTCGCCAGTTCCAGTCTTCTCCAGACTCCTTGATAATTTTTACTATTGAAATTTAGAAACAAATTAAGTCCAAATAGCAAATCATCTGAGAAAACCAAGTTCAGATATGGATTGAGTATCTGCATCTACCCTTATAAGTCATATATATTCTGACGAAACTCATCGAAACTTCCCGACTTGCTTCTGTCAAATTTCCGGTTCGGCCGAATTGCTACCAGTCCGGCAAAACAAAAAATCAAGCTCAAAATCGAATTCAGCGCATCTCCTTGCCCCTATATCGAACATCTAATGAACTACATATAAAGCTTTTACTTATACTTATTACTTATGAGAGCATGGGGTGCCATACGGGACAGGCATATTCAGTAACTAGTCTGATGTATGTATGTTACATACGTGGTTAGCATTGCGTCCTTAGGGATGGCGAACCTTCTTAACTTCGCAAACATCTTCAGCAGGTTTGACGTCTTCGCGACTATTTTTGATACGTGCGTTTCCATACTGAGATTGCCGTTAAGATTGTGTCCAAGGATTTTGATAGTTTTGCTGGATCCTAGGACCTGGTCGGAAGGCGGGGTCTTCTGTTTTAGATAACTGAACCTTACGAGGGTACTTTTTTCTGAACTGACCGCCAGTTTAAGTTTTTCAGCCTTGTTACAAAGGGTGTCAAATGCTTCTCTGACAGGGCATTTGTCAGGTACGTCATTTATCGACCCCAGTACGGGAAGAGTTAAGTCGTCGGCAAACTTGAGCCTTTCTATGATCTTGATGATTAAGGAACTGATCACAATCGTGAAGCAGGAAGGCCCAAGTTGAGGGGCTCCACAAGTAATCGGTAGGAAGTCAGATACTTCGCCATTCTCCAGCTTTACACACTGGACTCTTTGTGATAGGTAGCTAGCGACCAACCTAAGAACGATTTTACTGGCACCCCTTATCTCTGCTTCTCTGACAACTAAGTACTGACAAAGATAGTCAAAAGCCTTTACGAAGTCTGCTATCAAGCAATCGATGAAGCTACCAGGCAGCTCGAGGTGTCTCAGAATCATATCCAGGAGTCGTACCAGGTAATGCACCGTGCTATACCCTGGTCGGAAGCCGAACTGCCTGTCATCGAGATTTGCACCGATGTTAGCCAACAGCCAGCGTAGAATGAAGGCTTCGAATATTTTGGCAAAAGCAGATGTTTGCGAGACGGCGCGGAGATCTTTGAGGCCATTCGGTTTGGATTTCTTCGGTATAGGTGTCACCACTGCTCTATTCAATGATTCACGAAAAATACCTTCAGAAGCTGATTGGTTCAGGACAGCTGTGAGTGGAGTGCGCAGTTCGAGGGCACATTCGCGGATGATGTGCGGTGGTAGCTCGTTTGGGTATGCGGATTTACGTGGGCTAATCTTTTGTAGCTCTTTGAACACCATGTGCTCCTCTATGACTTTCGGCCAAGTGCCATATAGTGATTGTTATTTCTGTCCGTCAGTCGGTCTGTCGGTCCCGGGTTTGCTAGTTTGGGCACTTCCAGATAAGCTAGGACGATGAAACTTGGCAGGCATATCAGGGACCGGAATTTAAATTAGATATAGACACTTCCCCGATCCGACCATCTGGAGGGGAGTGGAGGGAGGGGGAATCCGGAAAAATTAGACATTTTTAGCTTACGAACGGGTGATCGGATCTTCATGAAACTCGATATGTGGAAGGACCTCGTGTCTCAGACGTTCCATTTTAAATCCAGACCGGATCCGGTTACATTTGGGGGAGTTGGAGGGGGAAACCGGAAATCTTGGAAAACGCCTATTGTGGAGAGATCCGGATGAAACTTGGTGGAAAGAACAAACACAAGTCCTAGATACGTGACTGACATAACCGGAACGGATCTGCTCATGTTGGGGGTTGGAGGAGGGAACTGTAAATCTTGACAAAGGCTTAGAGTGGAGGGATCGGGACGAAACTGGGTGCGAAGAACAAGCACAAGTGCTAGATACGTCATTGCCATAACTGGACCGGATCCGGACACTGTGGGGGAGCTGGGGGGGGGGCGGATTTCTAACGATCCCGCGAGTTCGGTATACTTCCTGATGTGCTAGGACGATGAAACTTGGCAGGTATGTCAGGGATTTGAACAAATTAAACAGAAAACAGTCACTTCCCCGATCCGATCATCTCGGGGGAGTGGAGGGAAGGGGAAGTCGAAAAATTTAGGTATTTCTAACTTGCGAACGGGTGATTGGATCTTGATGAAAGTTGATATTTAGGATGACCTCGTGTCTCAGACGTCCCACTTTAAATCCGGACCATATCCGATGACACTGAGAGGAGTTGGGGAACCGGAAATCTTGATAAACGCTTAGAGTGGAGGGATCGGGATGAAACTTGGTGGGAAGAACAAGCACAAGTCCTAGATACGTCATTGACATAACTGGACCGGATCCGGACACTGTGAGGGAGTTGGGGGGAGTCCGGATTTCTAACGATCGCGCGAGTTCGGCATACTTCCTGATGTGCTAGGACGATGAAACTTGGCAGGTATGTCAGGGATTCGAACAGACTGACTTGAAAAGAGTCGTTTCCCCGATCCAACCATCGAGGGGGGAGTGGATGGACGGGGAGTCCGGAATCTAGTGGCATGCATAACTTTTGAACGGGTGATCGTATTCGAATGAAACTTGTCAAGTGGAAAGAGCTATCACCTCAGATGTTGTGTCAAGTCCGGGTCTGGTCCGATACCTGGGGGGGGGGGAACTCAAGAAACGTTTAAAGCAGAGGGATGGGACGGAACTTAATGGAGAGAACAAGCATTATAGGCCTAGATACGAAATTGACGGAGCCAGATGGTTCCGGGGCTCTGTGGGGGGAGTTGGAGAGGGTTTCCTGGAATTCCGGTAGTCGTGAGTTAGAATGGTTCCAGATGTACTAAAGCAACGAAAGTTTGCAGGCATATACCGAACTCTGTTGACTTAAGAACCAGACACAACATAACTTCGGAAACTTCCGTTCCTAGATCCGAGCGTTTTCGGGGAGCGAGAGAAGGGAAATATGGAAATTGCGAACGAGTGGTCCGATTCGAGTGAAATTTAATGGGTGATAAGAATCGATCACTTAGACATGTAAAACATGCGTTCGAACTACATGCGACCACGGTGTGGGGAATTAGGGGGGGGGGGACTTTTGACATTCACATAAACCAAACGGATAGACCGAATGAGATGCAAGTTCGACAGTGCCGACTTTATGCGGCTTAGATTTGTTATTTGACGTCCAGGCCAGATTCGGGCAAGGTAGGGGGGGGGGGGGGGGGTAACGGAAATTTGCCCCGATTTCAGTAAAACTTGATGGACGCGAAGAGGGGATTAAGAGAGACGTTTATGTTTTCAAGTCCTCTCCGGCCATAGTGGGGGGAGCTGGAGGGAGAATGCCGGAAACTTTGAGGCTCGCATTGGGGTCAAACGAGTGCATCAATTTAAATGAAACTTAGATGTAGAGAGAGCATAAATCCCAGATGACATATTTTAAGGTCCGAACCGGAGTACCGGAAGTTTCAAAAAATGTTCATATTCGAGTGGACTTGATAGATGGTATAAAAGAAGATGCTTTAGATGATCCATTTTTTAGTCTGAACCAGATTCGCCCACGGTAGCAGGAGATGGAGGGAGTACCGGAAATCGTGTAGCACGTCTAGGGATCAAACAAGTGGATTTATCTCGGGACTTATTGGGCTGAAACTTGGAAGTTTGAACAGTCATGCGCATTTACTACAGATATTCCGAGACGATGCCGGAACTGATCAAAATTGAGTGAAACTAAATATCCTATTTCTACTTCCGAACCGCATTTTTGGGTGGCGGGTGTATTTTGAGACGTTCTCATCTACTTTCTTGTACCGCCTACTCGTAACAAGTGCCATATGAGCTCGTAGCTCTTGTTTTTTTCCGAGCAAGCTCTGCACGACTATGTGGAATTTTCTTGGCTCACTTGTAAGGAGCTTCGCTGTTATTTTTTACCCATACTGTTTTCTCGCTTTCTTCACCGCATTAGCTACACGATTCCGAAAAGCTTTGTACTCAGCGTCATTTCCGCAGTATACAAATATTCTCTCTTTCCGCTATCATCTCTTTGATTTCTGGAGTTACCCATGGCTTTTCGTTTAGTTTAATTAGCTTTGTTTTTTTCAGGAAAATGCTGGTCACGGGGTTCAGACTGCTTGGAGCAGAAGAACTCAGCCATGTCGTTTGCACTATCTGAGTAGTACAAATGTCGCCAATCTAGTTCGCAGAGGTCCTTTTTACACAACAATATACAAGCTTTATACTGTTGCAAACAGCTTCTCTTGGCCGGTGTGTCAATAGTTGCGTTTTTGATCGAAGTTTCGTTCGCCGTTCGCTTAGCCGGTTGCTTAATTTCCATTTTTGAACGCCGTCGAAGTTCACCGTTTGCTTAATTAGTGTTTTTACGACTCCGGCGATCCTTGCCAGGTCGACGTTTCTTCGACTATTCCAGCAAACTTCGAACTTGCTAGCGCACGAAGTTCGACGGTCAGAGTTTGGAGGACGAAGGAACTGTTACCGGCGACCAAAAACGGTATTTAAGCAGAGACCTTTGAGGTTGAAGGTAACTTCAAACTTCGATCAAAAACGTAACTAATGTATCAGACGAGAAGAAACACTTACTCCGCTTTTCCAAAATGGCGGGTTACAAATAAATTACTTACTTACTTCAAGGTAAGAGTAGTTTCGATTGAGCTACCGCTAGGTCCTATCCGTTTCCACATCATACTGCTGCCATGGTGACGGTCACCAGTTGTACGCCTCCTGCCTGGGCGCCACTATAGTCACACCTTTTAATAACGCCGGTAATACTGTAGTCTATATGACCATGTCCAAAACACGTCAGCGATCCTCAGGAAGAAGTAAGCGTGTTCGTACGACTCAAATCCGTGTCAGACAATCACCGCGATCTTCGGTAGCAGCTATGACACCACTTCTGCCTTTCTTCCGCTAGATACCCGGGGAGTCCGGAGATTTTGCATCGCCAAGGAGAGATAGTCATCAAGAGTATAAGACCGTCTTACGGTCAAAACTGGGAAGAAAAGACGATGAAAACGTAAGATAGTCGAGATGAAAAAATACATCTCCGCCATTTTGAAACGTATCTTTTGATTGTCTGGACCAATCACAGACCAGAGTCTCTGTTTACCTTTGACTGATGCTGGTGGTAAAATGTCTTGAATTTCTTCGTTCCAGGTCTGACCAGGATGAGAAGTAAGAGTGGGTAATAACCAAATTAACGAACCAAATTACGTACAGATGTGACTGAATGTGGCCCAGGCTTCCGTAAAAGCGAACAATGGTGAGGTACTGAATGAAAATCGACCGCACAGGTTGCCACGGGTAGCACAAAAGTGGTACTTTTAACACTTTTTTGTAAAAGTAGAACTTGCAAGAAAACTAACACTATTGAGCAGTTTTTAACAAAAATAACACTTCTTCTGTCCAACTGCTATTCGGTTTACAGGCACACAACTAGTTTAAAAAAAGTGCTCCTCTGGAGTAAATGAAGTAGAATTTAACTGGATTAAGTGTTAAATAGCCTCTATTGACTGATAGGTATCTATGCCGTGGCTTTAAGTATAAAATAATGCAATTAATACAGTTACAAATACTTTGCATCTTATCTTAAGACCGGATAAGCATTGACAAATGGAGGGACAAGAACTAATATAACAAAATGTCAGTGTTCTTATGGTAGTTTGGACGATTCAAGCCCAGGCGTGTTGCTCTAAGCCAAACAAATTTTGGATGTAGCATTTTTTTGTTACAGAAAGAACACTTTGCTGACTTCAGCAGCACGAAAATCTCGTTAGGCTGACAACCCTGGGCACACTACGTAAACCAACAGGACACAAGCTGTACGCAAACACCTCCTGTCGGGTGCGTCAGTGATATATCCGACGAGAAGAAACAATACTCTATATGATTCCAAAACACGCCAGTGATCCTCAGGAAGAAGGAGTAAGCGTGTCCGTACGACTCAAACTCAACGACTCAAATCCTGTGTCAATCAATCACCGCGATCTTTGGTAGCATCTGTGACACCACAGCTGCCTTTCTTCCGCTAGCTACCAGGAGAGGCCGGAGATTTTGCATCGGCAAGGAGAGATAGTCATCAATATTATTGAAGGATTCCATTCATCAAGGTAGGAGTAGGTTCGAATGATCTAGCACTCAGTCATGTATGTTTCCAAACAATACTACTACTTTGGTGGCGGATACCAGGTGCACACTTACGTAAGAGCGAACATTGATTCGGGACTAAGCATCGTTCAAATTAGTTTAATAAGCTGCATATAAGAGCTATGCACGTCAGCTTATTACTGCGAGTAGGACATGACAGGCGTGATTAAAAAAAGAAGAAGAAAATGATCCTATTTTCTCTAATGCAGCTCCAATCAAATGGCCTTGGGTTACTCTATCTAGTCAAGAAATGAAGACGCGGAAAATCCGTATGCAGCTTATTAAACTGATTTCAACAATGCTCAACGAAGTACTTCGGGAATGGGCACTTATAATTTTAGCAAAATTTTCTTACAATACTCAGTCAATTCCCAATGCCTCCGCGCTTTCCAACAGAGCATCACATTTTTGTCGAAAGATATCAATGGCTTGCAGCACGAGGTCTTCAGCACTGTAGGCGCTTTCACTCTGAACTGTGACTAGAAGTAATAAAAGAAAATATAGAAAACACGACCGTTCGTCCACCCGTCAGTTTACCCATCTATCAGCTCGTCCACCTTCAGTTAAATCCACTCCAAAATTCCCACAGTTCGTCCAGTCATACGCAAATCCTGAATTTTAGGAGTAGTATTACCCTATTTTAGTGCCCCTATTTTGGGAGCTTAATAACCTTGCACAAGGGCAGAGTACCCCCATATCAATTTGTATGAAAAACCAAACTTTCATTTCAGAATTCGGTTCAACAGATTTGTATGGGGCACTGTGCCCTTGTTCCAGCGTGCGGTACCCGAACGTATGAGTACGTGCTCTTTGCCATGTTACGGGGATGATCTGGATCATTTTCCTTTCAGGTGCCAGAAGCTTTCACATTTGAGAGGTTCGTTGTTTTGTCGGAATGGTGGGCAACTTCTTGGTATCTTACTATCTATGTCACCGAGAGTGATTTTCTCCTTTGGTAATTTTGTGCGTAAAGCACTCGAGTTGAGAAATGCTGTTTCTTAGTTTTTAGTTTTCTATATTAGTGGTTTGTTCAGACTATATATGACCTTTGGGTTTAATACATAGGCCACATATATTCAATTCACTTTACTTCCAAAAATTCTTCGTAAAGAAAAATAGCATCGGAAATGTCAATAGAGATACACTGATGTGCGAGCACATAATTGTGTTGCGAGAGCAACACTTTGGTTTTGTCCTCGTTTTTTTTTTTTTTTTTTTTTTTCCTATGACTCCGATTTCATTTTATTCCTGGTAACTGAGAAGGGTCTAACCTGTGCGGTTTTTACGGAAAGTGTGGACCTTAGGCCGGATTGATGAATATGACATTACATTTTGGAAAGCTCCGTAGAACTCTTGCCTGGGGCCAATAAGGATGGTTTTTGCTTGTCATCGAGCCGGAGCCTACGGTTTGCGAAGTGAAGTGGAGTTGTATAGCCTATGTCAGAGAGGACTATCTGAAGTTGTGTAGCGAACCTTTCGTTTCATCAAAAGATGTTTCTGCTTTCCAGTGGAAAGCTCCGTTCTAGCACGCAAGCAGGCAGGCACCAGTTTCAAATTGAAGATGGACTAAAATCTATAAGTGTTAAATATATGCGGCAGTTACCCGGCCCCACAGCCAACATATCTTCTTTGAGTGATGAATAGAAAAATCTACAGAGACCAAAAAGTGGCTTTTTCCCACGGGTCCGAAAGTGCTGCCATCTATTGTTTCTGTCCATGTCTGCGACGATTTCAGCTGAGTTTATAATTATTTTTTTTTGCACTTTGGTTTGTGGTAGAGTAACGGTATCAGATGAGCCTCTTAAACTTTAAAAGTTCTCTCATTGCTAAAGAAACTAGAGCTTATCCTTTGCTCCTTTCTAAGTCGTGACGTTAGAAAGTTGGCCTACGGCAAAAAAGTCAACTTTTGAACTAAGACAGGTAGAATTTTTTTTTCGACGGCAATCGATAGCCACTGATGAGCTGATCAAAGTATATGTCATCCATTTTTTGGTACAAAAATTCCTTCATGAGATACACCAGTTTGAAAATTTCAAAGGGGTTGACAACTTCATAGTAAGGTACATTGAAACCAAAAATAGGCGATACCAGTTATGATACATATAGGGGACTTTTAAGCAACAGTCGACTGTTAGCCCATAATCTTCTTCGGTAATGAGGGGTTTGCAGCTTTTGCTAGTTGGTATACCTGTTATTTGTTTCCGGTGTATTCGATGGTAAGAACAATTTGGTTCCCAATGGCAAGATATGCAAGGGACTTGTAAGTAATAATCGGCTGTTATGCTACAATCATCTTCTGCGATGATGGGTATGCAGCTTTTGCTAGCTGGAGTACCCACTATTTGTTTCCGGTTATCTTAATGTATATCACGGGAGAGGGACTTGTAAGTAGGAATCGGTTCACGAGGGGCTAGGAATTTTTGCAAATGGGTGCACATTGTATTCGATTTCTATAAATCTGACGGTAAGAAAGTTTGTGTCGATGGTCTATCAATGTAACCGAGGATTAACTGTTTACACAACGGATACAAACGAAAATGTAAAGCAATGAGGTAGTTTCATAATAATTAGTAGTGTCATCTATGGTATTTTAATCCTGAAAAGTTACGGATAGGTTTCTATTACCAACTAGATTATATAAGATATTGTTCCAAGTTTTCATCCGTCACGATGTCTACGATTGAAAAGGATAAAGTACAACTGACTGCAAAGTTAATTTAGTCCCTTCTTCCTATATTATTTTGTTGTTGTTTTTACAACGCTGAAGAATACCTTTTGATCATATGATTAATTTTTTTAGAACATCCCGTTTAAAAAGCTTATGCAATAATCATCTTCAGCGATGAGGGGCTTGCAACTTTTGATAGCTGGTGTATCCATTATTTGTTTCCCGTGAATTTGATGTCAATAACGGGAGACGGACTTGTAAGTAAGAATCGGTTCACGAGGGGCTAGAAATTTTTGAAAATTGGTGCACATTGTATTCGATTTCTGTAAATATGACAGTAAGAAAGTTTGTATCGATGGTCTATCGCTATAACCTAGGATTAACTGTTTACGCAACGGGTACAAACGATACGGTAATGTAAAAAAATAAGGCAATTTTGTAATAATTAATAGTGTCATCTATGGTATTTTAATCCTGAAAAGTTACGGATAGCTTTATAATATCAACTAGATTATATAAGATATTGTTCCAAGTTTTCATCCATCACGATATCTACGATTGAAAAGGATAAAGTTCAACTTCGACGGCAATCGATAGCCGCTGATGAGCTGATCAAAGTATATGACATCCATTTTTTGGTAAAAAAAATTCCTTTATGAGATACACCAGTTTGAAAGTTTCAAGGGGTTGACAACTTCAGTAGTAAGGTACACACTGAAACCAAAAATAGGCGATACCAGTTGTGAGACATTTAGGGGACTTGTACGCGACAGGCGACTGTTAGCTCATAATCATCTTCGGCAATGAGGGGTTTGCAGCTCTCGCTAGTTGGCGTACCTGTCATTTGATGAACAATTTGGTTCCCAAATGTAAAACATGCAAGGGACTTGTAAGTAATAATCGGCTGTTATGCTACACAAATCTTCAGCGATGAGAGGTTTTCAACTTTTGCTAGTCGGTGTGCCCATTATTTTTATCCGGTGAACTTGATGTCTATCACGGGAAAGGGACTTGTCAGTAGAATCGGTGCACGAGGGGCTAGAAATTTGTGCAAATTGTTGCACATTGTATTCGATTTATCTAAATCTGACGGTAAGAAAGTTTGTATCGTTGGTCTATCGCTGTAACCTAGGATTGACTGTTAACGCAACGGGTACAAACGATACTGTAATGTAAAACAAGGTAGTTTCGTAATAATTAATAGTGTCATCTATGGTATTTTAATCCTAAGAAGTTACGGATAGCTTTATAATATCAACTAGATTATATAGGATATTATTCCAAGTTTTCATCCGTCACGATGTCTACGATTGAAAAGGATAAAGTTCAACTGACTGCAAAGTAAATTTAGTCCCTTTTTCCGATATGCTTTTGTTGTGGTTATGGCAATCGATAGCCCTTGAAGAGCTGATCAAAATATATGCCATCCATTCTTTTGAACAAAAATCCTTCTTGAGATAAACCAGTTTGAAAGTTTCAAGGGGTTGACAACTTCAGGAGTAAGGTACACACTGAAACCAAAAATAGGCGATACCAGTTGCGAGACATGTAAAGGACTTGTAAGCAACAGTCGACTGTAAGCAACAGTCGACTGTTAGCTCATAATCATCTTCGGCAACGAGGAGTTTGCAGCTTTTGCTAGCTGGTATACCTGTTATTTGTCTCAGGTGTATTCGATGGTAAGAACAATTTTGTTCCCAATTGTAAGACATGCATGGGACTTGTAAGTCAGATCGGTTCACGAGGGGCTAGAAATTTTTGAAAATTGGTGCACATTGTATTCGATTTCTGTAAATATGACAGTAAGAAAGTTTGTATCGATGGTCTATCGCTATAACCTAGGATTAACTGTTTACGCAACGGGTACAAACGATACGGTAATGTAAACCAAGAAGGTAGTTTTGTAATAATTAATAGTGTCATCTATGGTATTTTAATCCTGAAACGTTACGGATAGCCTTCTTCCGATATTGTTTTGTTGTTGGTTTTACAACGCTAAACAACAGCTTTTGATTATGTGATTATTCTTTTTAGAACATACCGTTTTAAAAGCTTCGATAAGTTGACAATTTCAGCATTTAACCGACAGCGAAGAAACAAAACCAAAGTGTTGCTCTCGCAACACTTTAGCCGGCGAAGCCGGACAAAGGTTGCCGCAACACTTCACGTTGCCCGGGCAACGTAGGTCTAGTATTTGTGTTAATTCACACGATCTTTGTCCGATTTAAATACAATTCAATTCAAAAAAACATACTCGAAACAAAATAATACCAACACATATTACTATGTACAATTTACTCGTGTTACAATGTCAATTGGTTCATGTGCAATTCATTTCAGTCTGTTTTATTTTTCGCGAGAATTCTTTATAATAGGTAATAGCAGTACTATTGCCAAAAATAAGCGCTAGGATTAAATAAAACAATATACATGTGTTAAAAAGCTTTGTAAAATCAGAGTTAAAGTGATGGGTGAAATACGGACTGAATGATTTCATACAATAAATACGCTGGGGCATGCCCTAACGTTGGAGCACTCTTCCAAAAAATTGAGGATTTGTGCATCATCCGCCTATCAGTTCGGGTGAGTGAACTTGCCGATGGGCCTAGAGACAATGATCAATTTTCCGAGCATTTTAAACCCTACGGCAGATATGGGATCTTGTTTAACAGCTCCGGCTAGCAATTTGGTGCGTGGTTGGGGCTACCCATTCAAAGCTTCCCGCTTATTCCACGGATTCACGCGAATTCGCCATATTCATTTCAGTGTTCTAAGCCAGAGCAAAATAACTATAGGGAGTAATGCGAAGACCTGTCCTAACCGCCAAGCTCGCTTTGCGAGAGAAGCTTAGCAAACTGTTCGTGTGAGCAGCGGCGGACGTAGAAAATTCTAGCAAGGCTAAGATGCGATGCAAACATCGAGGATCAGAACAGAGCCAGCGCTCGTTAACGACTAGTTGGGTTTCAGTAGGGATGTTCGTGTCCTCTAGCGGAGCTAGTGTCGCTGCGATTTGACTGTGTATTCACTTTTTCAAAGTTCGCCCATTACTTTCTAGAGTTATTTTGCTCTGCTCCCAAGCGGATTAGATTCTGAAAGTCATTCATTTTCTCACCACCAACACTCTAAGTAAGTAAGTAATTTATTTACGACCCGCCATTTTGAAAAGGTGGAGTAAATGAAGAAAATAAACAAAATAAACAAAACCCATAAACACACAGAAAAATACACTTAATTTTCAATCATCGGTCAGGAAGCAGTGGACGATCCGAACGTTTTGCGCTGGTTGGGCCCTGTTGTCCATGATTTTTGAAAGCGATAAGGAAACATCCAAAAGGGTAACACTTGCATCTTGAATTGAATTTCTCCGTCAATGTATGGTTATGACATAATTTGGTTATGATAATATGGTTATGACATAACTCTTGACAGAGAGATAGTAAACTATGGACCATAAGGTAATGAAAATAACAGCCTTCACTTCCTACTTCAAAGACAGTGTAATCCATTGCTCAGGACACAGATTACTCATTTTCTACTCATCAACTTGTGTCGCTATTTTAGTACATTTGTTTGCAAGTGCTCATAATGAGACTTACAGCACTGAACCGGAATATTGCCAATATCCGTTTCATTGCTGGGTCTCACAAGTGGGCCACTTCATGTCATATTGCCAGGAACTTCTGCCCGGGCCCCACTATAGTCACACCTGGTAATAGCGCCAATAATAAGAACGTTTACGGTAGAAACTGGGAAGAAAAGACGCTGAAAACGCAAGATAGTGGAAATGGAGAAATCCATCTCCGCCATTTTGAAAAGTATCTCTGGACCAATCACGGACCAGAGTCACTGATTTTAGCTAGTTCTGTTCACCTTTAATAATAATAATAATAATGTATTTCTTACCCCCAAATTCCATCGAAACCTAAGTTTCGATGGGATCCCAAAAATCTAATATTTGATCCAGACAATTGGGTCTTGTCTTCGCCAGATCCAGTAATCGCCACGCTAATCCTCTGAGAAAACCAAATTCAGATATACCTCTATAAGCCATATCTATTTTGACGATACTGACCGAAACTTCCTGCTTTACTTCTGACAAATTTCCGGTTTCGGGCCGAATTCCGAGCGAACTACTTGTCCAGAAACAAAATAACAATTCGGAAACGAATTAAGCGTATCTCTTTATCCATATAAAGAACATCTAATAACTTCAAATAAAACTTTAACTTATGCAATTTCCGGTTTCAACCGGATTCCTGACGAATTATATGTCCGGGTAGAAAAGATTGTCATGTACAGACTTAGCGTCCTTTCTTAGCCTTAAATCTGTAATCTAATCAACTTCAAATAAAACTTTCGCTTTTAACAATTTTCCAGTTTGGCCGGATTCCAGACGAACTAATTGTCCGACGAGAAAATGGTTTTCATCATCGTGTTCAGCATGTCTTCTTACCCCATAATCGAACTTCTAATCAACTTCAAATAAAACTTTTGATTCTAACCAGCTTTCCGGTCTTTGCTGGATTCCGGACGAACTAGCCTACTTATCCGGCAAGAAAATGGGTTTCACCATCGTGTTCAACAGGTCTTCTTACCCCATAATCGACTATCACATTAGCTGTTTGAAAATATTTTGTTTGCCCCTTAATTTGAACACCCACCCCTAAATATAGGGCTACAGAGCCCATCTACGAACTTGACCTTACCCTTGATCCAAAGAATCCTCATACGTTTCATCAAAATATCTCATTCCCTTCGAGAGTTATCGTGCTAACAGACGGACAACTTTTGCGATGTCACAGGTATCCCAAAAACAACCAAAAACAAGTTGAGTACAATAAAGAAAAGAAAGGAAGAAAATACTAAATAACTATACAAACAAGAGCTACGAGCTCATATGGCACTTGTACGAGTAAGCTGTACAAGAAAGTAGATGAGAACGTCACAAAATACACCCGCCATCCAAAAATGCGGTTCGGAAGTAGAAATAGGATATTTAGTTTCACTCATTTCTGAGCAGTTCCGGCATCGTCTGGATTGTCTGTCGCAAATGCACATGACTGTTCAAACTTTCACCCCAATAAATCCATTTGTTTGATCCCTAGACGTGCTACACGATTTCCGGTACTCACTCTATCTCGACCTACCTTGGCCGAATCTGGTTCGGAATAAAAAAAAATCGACAACCTAAAGCATCTTCGTTTATACCATCTATCAAGTTTCACTCGAATCTGAGCATTTTTGGAAAGTTCCGGTACACCTCCCCTCCCACCAACGTTGTCGGAGCCGGTTCGGGCCCAATCTCTTAATTCCCTGTTCCTGTCCATCAAGTTTTCCTGAAATTGGAGCATAGCCTATCTGCAAGTTTCCAGTACCCTCCCCCCCCCCCTACCTTGGCCGAATCCGACCCGGACGCCAACTAACAAATCTAGGCCGCATAAACTCGGCACTGTCGAATTGCATCTCATTCGGTCCATCCGTTTGGTTTTTGTGCATGTCAAAAGTCCCCCCACCCCCAATTCCCCTAATCGTGGTCCCATATGGTTCGAACGCATGTTTTACATGTCGAGGCCATCGATTCGTATCACCCATGAAGTTTCACTCGAATCAAACCACTCGTTCGCAATTTATAGAAGTCGATTTCCATATTTCTCTTCTCTTGCTCCCCAAAAAATGCTCGGATCTAGGAACGGAAGTTTCCGGGGGTTTGTTGTGTCAGGTTCTTAAGTCAAGATAATTCGGGTCGCTAATATGCCTGCAAAGTTTCGTTGTCGTTTTACATCTGGAACTATTCTAACTCACGACTACCGGAATTCCAGGAAACCCCCTCCAACTCCCCCCACAGAGCCCCGAAACCATCTGGCTCCGTCAATTTCATGTAGGCCTAATGCTTGTTCCATCCATTAAGTTTCGTACCAATCCCTCTGCTTTTAGAGTTTCTTGAGTTTCTCCCCCACAGTGCCCTGATCCGGTCCGGTTATGTCAATGACGTGTCTAGGACCTGTGCTTGTTTTTCCCACCAAGTTTCATCCCGGTCCCTCCACTTTAAGCGTTTCTCAAAATTTCCGGTTCCCTCCTCCAACTCCCCCCAGTGTCATCGGATCCGGCCCGGATTTAAAGTGAGATGCCTGAGACATGAGGTCATCCTAAATATCAATTTTCATCAAGATCCGATAACCCGTTCGCAAGCTAAAACACCTAAAATTTTGGCTTCACCCTCCCTCCACTCCCCCCCCCAGATGGTCGAATCGGGGAATTGACGATTTCCTATTTAATCTGGTCGGGTCCCAGACATACCTGTCAATTTCCATCGTCCCAGCACATCAGGAAGCACGGAACTCGCGGGATCACTACAAATTCGGACTTCTCCCCCCCCCCAACTCCCCCAAAGTGAGCGGATCCGTTCCGGTTATATCAGTCACGTATCTAGGACTTTTGCTTGTACTTTCCACCAAGTTTCATCCGGATCCCTCCACTCTAATGTGATTTCCAAGATTTCCGGTTTCCCCCTCCAACTCCCCCCAGTGTCACCGGATCCGGCCTGGATTTAAAATGGAGGGTCTGAGACACGAAGTCCTTCCATATATCAAGTTTCATTAAGATCCGATCACCCGTTCGTAAGCTAAATATATCTCATTTTTCCTATTTTTTCCGGATTCCCCCTCCTCCACTCCCCTCCAGATGGTCGGATCGAGGAAGCGACAATTTCTAATTTAATCTGGTCCAGTTCCTGATATGCCTGCCAAGTTTCATCGTCCTAGCTTATCTGGAAGTGCCCGAACTAGCAAAACCGGGACCGACAGACCGACTGACGGACAGAAATTACAATCGCTATATGGCACTTGAGTAAGCTCAAGTGCCATAAAAACACTAGCACATAAACAGGGTGGTAAGGGGGTGGTGTGGTGAAAACCGAGAGTACGCTGAACCGGACAGCTTCCTGTGTAGCATTAGTAATTTCTCTGACATATCTGGAACACCGTACTTACGAATAATTACTCTATTCCGATGCCAAGGGGGGAGGTAAGAAGGAATTTACAGTAGCGAAAATAACTTTTTCGGAGAGAAAGAAGGTCTTACTTTTTAAGAACAGGATAAAGTCCAGAAACATAGACAATAGAACGGTCGCAAAAGTGATGATGAAGAGTGATGATCGTGGTAATACTGTTATATACTGTAATATTGTTCCAAGTGTGACCAGGAGGAAACGTAAACAGGGGGTAATAACCAAATTAACGAACCAAATTACGTAGAAATGTGACCGAATGTGGCCCGGGCATTAATGATCTAAAGGTTGGAGTTGCTCCAGAGATATACAGGTGACGGGAAGTGGCTAAATCGTCTCCTTAGTAGCCGATCTTTCGGTACGATTAAAAACCTTGCAGTGTTCGTCCAGGTGGGACTCAGACATTATATAGGTCCCTTTTCATTTAAAGTGTTTTAATTATGTAGATAGTTTTCTTTGTTTTGTATTTCATAAAGTGTGTTTAATATGTAGTTAATATTTGTTTTGAATATTATTTTTTTTGTACCATGGCCTTTTGAGCTTTCCCTGTACAATACATACATACATACGGACCGAGACACTGACTCGGGCACAGACCAAGCGCTCAAGCGTTGACTCAAACGGAGGACCATGGCCTTCGTTCCTCCACTTTGACCACTCGGCTATGAAGAGACCACAACACAAACTTGTTATTCTTACCCCATTGATAACTCCCTCTCCAGACAAGGACGAAGGAAAGCTTTCAGAATTAGTCTCGCCTCGTCTAATTGGGCTTTTTGCTAACTCAATCAATCTCTAACTCTCCAATCAAACGTGCTTGATTGCCCGAGGAAACTAATATCGCTGACAGGGCATTTTTATGGCTGACCCTGATCCGCGATCGGGAAACGACGAGACGGACATAGACACGGGGATCCTGACGGATAAGTGAGAAAGTTTTATTTTTCTGGATTTTCAGAATTTCACAACCGGAGTGAACAAGAGACAATGATTTTTAGAATTTGCTAAATGGCATGTCGTACGTATCATATTAATTCCTTCTACTACAGTAGTATTGTGTTGCGACTTTGGTTTTGTCCTCGTTTTTTTTTTTTTTTTTTTTTTTCCTATGACTCCGATTTCATTTTATTCCTGGTAACTGGGAAGGGTCTAACCTGTGCGGTTCTTACGGAAAGTGTGGACCTTAGGCCGGATTGATGAATATGACATTAGATTTTGGAAAGCTCCGTAGAACTCTTGCCTGGGGCCAATAAGGATGGTTTTTGCTTGTCCTCGAGCCAGAGCCTACGGTTTGCGAAGTGAAGTGGAGTTGTATAGCCTATGTCAGAGAGGACTATCTGAAGTTGTGTAGCGAACCTTTCGTTTCATCAAAACATGTTTCTGCTTTCGAGTGGAAAGCTCCATTCTAGCACGCAAGCAGGCAAGCACCAGTTTCAAATTGAAGATGGACTAAAATCTATAAGTGTTAAATATATGCGGCAGTTACCCGGCCCCACAGCCAACATATCTTCATTGAGTGATAAATAGAAAAATCTACAGAGACAAAAAAGTGGTTTTTCCCACGGGTCCGAAAGTGCTGCCATCTATTATTTCTGTCGATGTCTGCGACGATTTCAGCTGAGTCTATACATTTTTTTTTTTTGCACTTGGGTTTGCGGTAGAGTAACGGTATCAGATGTGCCTCTTAAACTTTAAAAGTTCTCTCATTGCTAAAGAAACTAGAGCTTATCCTTTGCTCCTTTCTAAGTCGTGAGGTTAGAAAGTTTGCCTACGGCAAAAAAGTCAACTTTTGAACTAAGACAGGTAGAATTTTTTTTTCGACGGCAATCGATAGCCATTGATGAGCTGATCAAAGTATATGTCATCCATTTTTTGGTACAAAAATTCCTTCATGAGATACACCAGTTTGAAAATTTCAAATGGGTTGACAACTTCAGTAGTAAGGTACACTGAAACCAAAAATAGGCGATACCAGTTATGAGACATGTAGGGGACTTTAAAGCAACAGTCGACTGTTAGCTCATAATCATCTTCGGTAATGAGGGGTTTGCTGCTTTTGCTAGTGGTGTACCTGTTATTTGTTTCCGGTGTATTCGATGGTCCAATGGCAAGATATGCAAGGGACTTGTAAGTAATAATCGGCTGTTATGCTACAATCATCTTCAGCAGGTTTGTTTCCTTCCCCGAAGTTGAACAAGAGGACTGACAGCCTGACGAGGACCCTTGCCAAGAAGGGCCGAAACATCGCTGATGAAGAATCGTAGCTGACGTATCCGTTGAAAACATTGTTGGAATAAATCATCTTCAGCGATGAGGGGTTTGCAAGTTTCGCTAGCTGGTGTACTTGCTAGTTGGTGTACCTGTTATTTGTTTCCGGTGTATTCGATGGTAAGAACAGTTTGGTTCCCAATCATAAGACATGATAGGGACTTGTAAGTAATAATCGTCTGTTATGGTACACTCATCTTCAGCGATGAGGGGCTTGCAACTTTTGCTAGCTGGTGTACCCATTATTTTTATCTGGTGAACTTCGATGTCTATCACGGAAGAGGGACTTGTAACTAAGAATCGGTTCACTACGGGCTAGAAATTTGTGCAAACTGGTGCATATTGTATGCGATTTCCATAAATCTGACGGTAAGAAAGTTTGTATCGATGGTCCATCGCTGTAACCTAGGGGTACAAACGATTATGTAAAACAATGAGGTAGTTCGTAATAACTAATAGTGTCATCTGTGGTATTATAATCCTGAAAAGTTACGGATAGCTTTATAATACCAACTAGATTATATTAGATATTGTTCCAAGTTTTCATCCGTCACGATGTCTACGATTGAAACGGATAAAGTTAAACTGACTGCAAAGTCAATTTAGTCCCTTTTTCCGACATTCTTTGTTGCTGTTAGGGCAATCGATAGCCCTTGATGAGCTGATCAAAGTTTATGTCATCCATTTTTTTTAACAAAAATCCTTCATAAGATAAACCAGTTTGAAAGTTTCAAGGGGTTGACAAACTTCAGTAGTAAGGTACACACTGAAACCAAAAATAGGCGATACCTGTTTGTTGTTAGTGATCCTGAAAAGTTACGGATAGCTTTAGAATACCAACTAGATTAGATAAGATATTTTTCCAAGTTTTCATTGGTCACGATGTCTACGATTGAAAAGGATAAAGTTCAATTTAGTCCCTTCTTCCGATATTCTTTTGCTGTTGTTTTTTCAACGCTGAAGACTAGCTTTTGATCATTTGATTATTCTTTTTAGAACATACTTCAGTAAAAGCTTCAATAAGTTGACAACTTCAGCATTTAACCGACAGCGAAGGAAAAAAACCGAAGTGTTGCTCTCGCAACACTTCACGTTGCCCAGGCAACGTAGGTCTAGTTTCCATTCATATTCGTCCCGAGATTCTACACTTAATAAGTATATCCTAACTCCTCTATTGGTATTACACTGATTGTCACGCTCGCCAAGTTTGTTCTCCAACGGAAGGGTCATGGAAAGAGGCTAAAATTAACCCCAATCCTTGAGTAACAGCTAAGTTTTAAAGTCGTCAACTGTCTCAGAACTTCTTAGCAGAAACACTATCTAGTGCGAGGTGTTCTTTAACCGGACTTCAGATTCTAAGACAAACTAGTCGCGCTTTGCCTATACCATGGTATCTGTTACCCCAGTAGCTGGATCTGCAATTAGTCGTTTTTGCAGTTACCGTGGTATCTCATACCACGGTTCTTCTGCAAAACGACAATTGCCGAGATTGCGCTTTTCGAAGTCATCCCGAAAGAAAAACTGATATCCAGTCACATGACTAAGTGCCAAACTTCTTTCCCACCAATTTGACAAAATCCTAGGCTCTATTGTTGATGATGATGAAAGCGAGATGACTTTTTCAGATACCACGATCAGTTACACGATCGGACCTTGGAATCTGAATATCATATGCTGCTATGACTGGCCAGATTCCACGATTATTGCAAAAATGCCTTTTAACCGCGGTATCAGAGACCACAGTAACCGCGAAATCGACATTAGACCGTGGTATCAGATACCATGGTATCTGCAGAAACACAACTAATGAATCAACTAGCGATTTCTATTGCAGACTTAGGCGAAACCAGCGTAATCAAATATTACGCAAAGATGGAAATACAAGGGATTTTACCGCGATAAATAAACTAGAAATAAATTTTAGAACTGAATATAGAAGTCTATGACTTCAATGCCGGAGCCTCGTAGACAAACCAAGGCCCAGAGGGCGGGACCTCATGGAGAAAACCAAAGTTTCATTCTTCAACCTATACAACATTCAACACATTCCTATGCCAATAGCCCGTCTTAATATGTGACAATAGGTAACCTGTACAAGACGGTCAACAAATTACCAAAATCTGTTGATCGAGAATTTTTTTTTTAAACTTACTTCATCTCACTCCAAATCTACTTTCGTCACTCAAACACCCTCAAACGACATACCTACCCAATTCGCAATCCCCTCCCGAAAGAACATCAAAGATCTAGTTTGGCGGGGAAGAGGCCTTTGAGATAAACATTTGAAAGCAGAATTCCTACTAGAAATGTTCTTTTTATGATTAAATAGTTCAGAAACATCGTTTTCGACAATACCATTACTTGAATTGTGAGAATTTTCATAACAGGTAACACAAGGATGCACAGTTTCAACTCACAACACTCAAGAGATAACACTTGGATGTAATCTTTTGTGATTTTTAAAAAGTTATGCATAACAAGCATTGCAGAAGAGCCGAAAAAGCATCTGCTGACTTTTTTGTTTGTCGTCATGATATTCGAAAGTTCTGCAGATGCTTTTTGGGCGGCTTTTCAGCTCTTCCTAACGATGCTTGTTATGCATAATATTTCATGCATAACGTTTCAAAATCACAACAGATTACATCTCAAGTGCTGTCTATTGAAACTGCGGATCCTTGCGTTATCTGTTATGAACCTCCTGACAGTGTGCCATGTAAAATTAGCGATTTTCTTGTTAGCGCTTGTCGACTCTATTTAGCCCTCACGTTCTCCGACGCAAAATATTTCTCCGGCTGGACGCAAAATATTTGAAAACTGAACGCGCTCTTGTTAAAAGTGGGAAAACCAAGCAAAACAAAAGAAGTCTTAAATACTAGATTGACTTGATGGTCCAAAATGACTTCAAAAATGAAAAGATACATAACGAATCTTCTCATGTCCTCATGTGTGAAAGAGTATCTGCAAACCTTGAACCTTTTGGCCAAGTTTGCGCTGCGTGACTTGGCAAAACTCGGAACGGTCGAAAAGTCGCTAAAAAGACGTAGAAAAAAAAACAATGGCGAAAGGCGAGGATTTCAGAAGCACATAATTCCATATGGGAGGCAAAATAAATAAGAGGGGTCCTTTAAGTAGTGCCGAAACTATCCTAAGCCGAAGGTGTGTTCAAGTCCCGCCTGAGGAGCAGTGTTGTCTTTCTATTCACTACTCAGGATCAGTGTAATTATTAGGGTATCGGATGCCGGACTGCCGAACTAGTCGGAACAGCGCTGAAAAGTTCACAACATCCTTTATCTTTTCTGAATTTTGTACCGGAACATTAGGGAAATCACATTTCAAGAGCACTTGTTATTTCTAGGCTACTCTTCCTTTTCTAGTATTCTAAAATTAACACCATCTACAAAACTTCGGCTTTGAAGAAATTATACCTGACTTCAACCAAGAACTAGACCTACGTTGCCCGGGCAACGTGAAGTGTTGCGGCAACCTTTGTACGGCTTCGCCGGCTAAAGTGTTGCGAGAGCAACACTTTGGTTTTGTTTCTTCGCTGTCGGTTAAATGCTGAAATTGTCAACTTATCGAAGCTTTTAAAACGGTATGTTCTAAAAAGAATAATCACATAATCAAAAGCTGTTGTTTAGCGTTGTAAAACCAACAACAAAACAATATCGGAAGAAGGCTATCCGTAACGTTTCAGGATTAAAATACCATAGATGACACTATTAATTATTACAAAACTACCTTCTTGGTTTACATTACCGTATCGTTTGTACCCGTTGCGTAAACAGTTAATCCTAGGTTATAGCGATCGACCATCGATACAAACTTTCTTACTGTCATATTTACAGAAATCGAATACAATGTGCACCAATTTTCAAAAATTTCTAGCCCCTCGTGAACCGATCTTACTTACAAGTCCCATGCATGTCTTACAATTGGGAACAAAATTGTTCTTACCATCGAATACACCTGAGACAAATAACAGGTATACCAGCTAGCAAAAGCTGCAAACTCCTCGTTGCCGAAGATGATTATGAGCTAACAGTCGACTGTTGCTTACAGTCGACTGTTGCTTACAAGTCCTTTACATGTCTCGCAACTGGTATCGCCTATTTTTGGTTTCAGTGTGTACCTTACTCCTGAAGTTGTCAACCCCTTGAAACTTTCAAACTGGTTTATCTCATGAAGGATTTTTGTTCAAAAGAATGGATGGCATATATTTTGATCAGCTCTTCAAGGGCTATCGATTGCCATAACCACAACAAAAGCATATAGGAAAAAGGGACTAAATTGACTTTGCAGTCAGTTGAACTTTATCCTTTTCAATCGTAGACATCGTGACGGATGAAAACTTGGAATAATATCCTATATAATCTAGTTGGTATTATAAAGCTATCCGTAACTTCTTAGGATTAAAATACCATAGATGACACTATTAATTATTACGAAACTACCTTGTTTTACATTACAGTAGGCTATCGTTTGTACCCGTTGCGTTAACAGTAAATCCTAGGTTACAGCGATAGACCAACGATACAAACTTTCTTACCGTCAGATTTAGATAAATCGAATACAATGTGCAACAATTTGCACAAATTTCTAGCCCCTCGTGCACCGATTCTACTGACAAGTCCCTTTCCCGTGATAGACATCAAGTTCACCGGATAAAAATAATGGGTACACCGACTAGCAAAAGTTGAAAACCTCTCATCGCTGAAGATTTGTGTAGCATAACAGCCGATTATTACTTACAAGTCCCTTGCATGTTTTACATTTGGGAACCAAATTGTTCATCAAATGACAGGTACGCCAACTAGCGAGAGCTGCAAACCCCTCATTGCCGAAGATGATTATGAGCTAACAGTCGCCTGTCGCGTACAAGTCCCCTAAATGTCTCACAACTGGTATCGCCTATTTTTGGTTTCAGTGTGTACCTTACTACTGAAGTTGTCAACCCCTTGAAACTTTCAAACTGGTGTATCTCATAAAGGAATTTTTTTTACAAAAAAATGGATGTCATATACTTTGATCAGCTCATCAGCGGCTATCGATTGCCGTCGAAGTTGAACTTTATCCTTTTCAATCGTAGATATCGTGATGGATGAAAACTTGGAACAATATCTTATATAATCTAGTTGATATTATAAAGCTATCCGTAACTTTTCAGGATTAAAATACCATAGATGACACTATTAATTATTACAAAATTGCCTTATTGTTTTACATTACCGTATCGTTTGTACCCGTTGAGTAAACAGTTAATCCTAGGTTATAGCGATAGACCATCGATACAAACTTTCTTACTGTCATATTTACAGAAATCGAATACAATGTGCACCAATTTTCGAAAATTTCTAGCCCCTCGTGAACCGATTCTTACTTACAAGTCCGTCTCCCGTTATTGACATCAAATTCACGGGAAACAAATAATGGATACACCAGCTATAAAAAGTTGCAAGCCCCTCATCGCTGAAGATGATTATTGCATAAGCTTTTTAAACGGGATGTTCTAAAAAAATTAATCATATGATCAAAAGGTATTCTTCAGCGTTGTAAAAACAACAACAAAATAATATAGGAAGAAGGGACTAAATTAACTTTGCAGTCAGTTGTACTTTATCCTTTTCAATCGTAGACATCGTGACGGATGAAAACTTGGAACAATATCTTAAATAATCTAGTTGGTAATAGAAACCTATCCGTAACTTTTCAGGATTAAAATACCATAGATGACACTACTAATTATTATGAAACTACCTCATTGCTTTACATTTTCGTTTGTATCCGTTGTGTAAACAGTTAATCCTCGGTTACATTGATAGACCATCGACACAAACTTTCTTACCGTCAGATTTATAGAAATCGAATACAATGTGCACCCATTTGCAAAAATTCCTAGCCCCTCGTGAACCGATTCCTACTTACAAGTCCCTCTCCCGTGATATACATTAAGATAACCGGAAACAAATAGTGGGTACTCCAGCTAGCAAAAGCTGCAAACCCATCATCGCAGAAGATGATTGTAGCATAACAGCCGATTATTACTTACAAGTCCCTTGCATATCTTGCCATTGGGAACCAAATTGTTCTTACCATCGAATACACCGGAAACAAATAACAGGTATACCAACTAGCAAAAGCTGCAAACCCCTCATTACCGAAGATGATTATGGGCTAACAGTCGACTGTTGCTTAAAAGTCCCATATATGTATCATAACTGGTTTCGCCTATTTTTGGTTTCAATGTACCTTACTATGAAGTTGTCAACCCCTTTGAAATTTTCAAACTGGTGTATCTCATGAAGGAATTTTTGTAACAAAAAATGGATGACATATACTTTGATCAGCTCATCAATGGCTATCGATTGCCGTCGAAAAAAAAATTCTACCTGTCTTAGTTCAAAAGTTGACTTTTTTGCCGTAGGCCAACTTTCTAACGTCACGACTTAGAAAGGAGCAAAGGATAAGCTCTAGTTTCTTTAGCAATGAGAGAACTTTTAAAGTTTAAGAGGCTCATCTGATACCGTTACTCTACCACAAACCAAAGTGCAAAAAAAAAAAATTATAAACTCAGCTGAAATCGTCGCAGACATGGACAGAAACAATAGATGGCAGCACTTTCGGACCCGTGGGAAAAAGCCACTTTTTTGTCTCTGTAGATTTTTCTATTCATCACTCAAAGAAGATATGTTGGCTGTGGGGCCGGGTAACTGCCGCATATATTTAACACTTATAGATTTTAGTCCATCTTCAATTTGAAACTGGTGCCTGCCTGCTTGCGTGCTAGAACGGAGCTTTCCACTGGAAAGCAGAAACATCTTTTGATGAAACGAAAGGTTCGCTACACAACTTCAGATAGTCCTCTCTGACATAGGCTATACAACTCCACTTCACTTCGCAAACCGTAGGCTCAGGCTCGATGACAAGCAAAAACCATCCTTATTGGCCCCAGGCAAGAGTTCTACGGAGCTTTCCAAAATGTAATGTCATATTCGTCAATCCGGCCTAAGGTCCACACTTTCCGTAAAAACCGCAGAGGTTAGACCCTTCTCAGTTACCAGGAATAAAATGAAATCGGAGTCATAGGAAAAAAAAAAACAAACAAAAAAAACGAGGACAAAACCAAAGTGTTGCTCTCGCAACACAATAAATAAGGGAAGAATTGAGAAGACTTGAATCATGCGACGTGTCTTTCTGCCCGATTCTCAAGTATCGCGGGTGGAGCCTACTCGGCGCCTGTCCCGACCAAACAGTAATTATTGGCGCTGGTTCTTCTGATCGCCGTTTTCCGTGTCAAGAAAGTGCGCCGAATTCAAATTATACAGAAAAAGGCCGACATTTTGCCACATGCTCTACAATTAAATCGCAGCTACCACTAGTATAAAAGACGAGATAAGGGGCTAAAGTACAATGAGATGATAGAAGTGATGTTCGATCAGGCAAAAAAGGACCGACTTGGACTGAATACTACAAGTTTAAAGAAGGAAGGGACAAGTTTCCAAATGTTTTTACTCTAGGCTTAGAAAGTCAGGTAGAATATCCGTCTCTGGAGAAGTGGGAAGTAACATTTACTTCTTCTTTTTTTCACACAAAAATATTCATGTAATCTCCATGGCTGGCAGGTTCATTGTGATGAAAGAAAAGAGTTTTAATAGGATAGATAATGAAACATTTAGACAACTACCTGAGATAATGATATAGATTTGGACCAACAATAATAAGTTGTATCCCAAATGTAGAGGTTTTGAATGAAATCGTATAGTTGTCAATTTCCATAATCAGTCATTAATTTAAAATTAGGAAATACTTCAACCCAACAGTTTTACCAACTGTTAACTATCCGAGAAATGCTATGAACTAAATTTTGTGTACAGTGTACAACTTAAAACAAAACATAACAACTCTTTGGGTATAGTTAGCCAGCTATGCCCAAAATTCGAATTTGAATGATGCAAAAACATGATAATGTAAAAAAAAACGATGATGAAAAAGCGGTCTGTTATTAGCATAGACAACGACAAATTTAGCCAGATGTAAACTGCAACTATCCGAGATAATGATACACATTTTTGACCAAGAATAATAAGTCCTTTCCACAAATTGAGACGTCTTAAAAGATATCTTACAATCAGCAATCGTTAATTTAGAATTAGGAAATGGTTTAAAGCCTACTGTGTTTTGCAACTACACGAGAAATTGATATGAACTATATTTTGTGCAGACAGTACAACTTAAAAACAAAACATAATAACTCATTGAGTACATTTCGGCAACTAAATACCTTAAATTGTCCAAGTTTAATACCTGTTCTAGATTCGATTCTTTACAATCCTGAGAAGACCAAAATAAAATTACAATGATCACACCGATCCTATTGAATCTGAACTAAATGCATGCCTGTTTACTGTTAGGTCTTCGCTTTAGCGTTCAAGTTGCTTAACTGCTCCCCTGAGTCATCAAACGCCGCATTCCCTTGGGCTTCGCCGTCTTTGTGAAGGGTCGTGATAACATAAGCTTCATTTTGCAAATCTGACCCGAGATTGAAAAGTCGTTTCCATTTGTACTATCCTCAGAATCAGCACTGTTTGAATTTCCCGCCTTTTCGGACTGCTTCATCACTTTTCGTTGGAGGTAACACTTAATACTGCAAGATGCAACACGCGAAACTCCACCCAGGCTCCACCCCCGGTAAATAATATCGGACCAAAAGATATTCAGGATGCTGACATCAAGGTTATGTGAGTTCTCAATTCTTCCCTTATTTATTCTTGCTTCAACTGTTCTGCGCCTCTCTCCTCCCCTGTTCGCTTCCGTCGGAAAACCGGAAAAATATTCGTTACGGCTTCTCGGACCTGAGACCTCCCGGAATTGAAAGCCGAGCCCGTACGGAAATCCGGCATGAAATCGACTCGGACAAAATGAAACAAATTCTGACCGGATTTCAGGTTGGTTTCTTCTTGGGATCGACCCGAGTTTCTGCCTCGGCCAGAGCCGATTCCAGGCGGGAAATTCCCGTACGCGCGAGCTCGAACCGTTTTCAAATGAGCCGCATACAGCTAGCTTAGAAATCAGTGCTTCCTGACCGAAGATTGAAAATTAAGTGTCTTTTTCTGTGTGTTTATGTGTTTTTTTTTTTTTTTTTTTTCTTCATTTAATCCGCCTTTTCAAAATGGCGGGTCATAAATAAATTACTTACTTAACTTACTTACTTACTTAGTGAAGTGCCCATAAAGGGTGGAGTGGTTGGATGGATTAGTTTTAAACGACGTTTGCAGCAGGTCTCACATGTGAACCTGCGACGACCAAGGGTCCATAACACATTGTCCATAACTTCATGACCCTTAAGATTCGACCACAATCCTTTCAGAAATAGCTAACACGACCACAATCTGCCTCTTCCAAACCCCTCCAAAAAAGGAAATGAAACTCACATATTTGATGATCTGTTTTAATGGCAACCTCCACATGCTCTCTCAAATGATCATGCTTGAAGATGTTTCGAGAATATTTGTCCATTCGTGGGTTGGCTACTGTCACAACTTCAAATCCATCTGTAAAATTTAAAGGTCAAGTGAAGGGCTTAGCGGAAGAGGAGAAATCCGTGATGTGACAATTCCGTGACATTTATTAGCTCCGGCCCTTCTTGGCAAGGGTCCTCGTCAGGCTGTCAATCCTTTCTAACCTGTAATCTGTATGATTACAGGTTTGTTTCCTTCCCCGAAGTTGAACCAGAGGATTGACAGCCTGACGAGGACCCTTGCCAAGAAGGGCCGAAATATCGCTGACGAAGAATCGTAGCTGACGTATCCGTTGTAAACAATGTTTGAATAAACAGGGGTCCTGTCTCTTAACTGCTAAGGGAGAAGAACAATTACAACTAGGGTCCTGCCTTTTTCGCGATCCACATCGTACATGACGGAAAACGATAAAACGAAAAAAAAAACACATACAAAACAAGAGCTACGAGCTCATATGGCACTTGTTACGAGTAGGCACGGCTCGGATATGTCAAGGATCTCGATCCCTCCACTCATAGCGTTTCCCAAGATTTCCGGTTGCCCCCTCCAGCTCCCCCAAAAGTCACCAGATCCGGTCCGGATTTTAAGTGGGTCGTCTGAGGCATGAGGCCTTTCCAAATGTCAAGTTCCATCGAGATCCGATCACCCGTTCAAAAGTTATAAATACCTCAAGATTCCGGATTCCCCCTCCCTCCACTCCCCCCACAGTGCCCGAATTGGCTCGGTTATGTCAATGATGTATCTAGTGTTTGCTAGGTGTCTTCATACCAAGTTTCATCTCGATCCCTCCACTCATAGCGTTTCCCAAGATTTCCCGTTGCCCCCTCCAGCTCCCCCCAAAAGTCACCGGATCCGGTCCGGATTTTAAGTGGGTCGTCTGAGGTAACTTATATTAGCCAAACTGACCTTTCCATATAATGAGGATAGCCGATGTCACTGACCTTCAGCAATTCCTAGATGTCCCCTTCAACTATCTTTTGCTTCCCAGTCACAACTCAAGATTTAAAAATTCAAGATGGAAGTGTTACGCTTTTGGATGTGTCCTCGTCGCTATCAAAATCATGGGCCGCCAGCGCACGACGTTATCCACTACTTCCTGGCCGAAGATTGAAAATTAAGTGTCTTTTCTGTGTGTTTATCTTTTTATTTATTTTCTTCACATACTCCACTTTTCCAAAGGGTTATAAATAAATTACTTACTTACTTACTTACTGTCAATCATTGTACTTTTTTCTTCTACTCTATTCATTTGCATATTTATTGTCTCTCAAATCTGTTGCCATTACCCTCCAAATTTCCGGAACAGCTGGAGAGCCCAACCCCCCAGGATCCGCAAGAGAAAATCTGGATAGTTATGCCTGACCTTAAAGTATAACTGAAAAGCCAACTTATTGTTGTATCATTCAACTGGACATACTGCATTACTTGGATTCTGCTAAGGGATTTTTTTATTTTCCACTATCTGCTCTAGTAGTGAAGTTCAGAATATCCACAGCCGTCTCCACAACGCAAATTCTACTATGACGCAGAGAATTTGAATCTCAACACAAACGCGGCTTTTCAGTGGCCAATGGTAATCTTGGTGAAGACTGCTTAGTGAGTGAACACAAATTTGTGTAAATTTTGTCGTCAAGCATACAACACAGGTATAAGCACACAGACGTACCACAAATCCGACAGGGAAATTCCACTATCTAAAAATCGATTATTGGTGAATAGCGGAGTAACGAAGTAACGCATTTTCATCGGGACTTCAAGCCTGTTTAAGTGAATAAACGATGGGTAACTAGACTGTCCTATCTCAGTCCTTTTCGGTTGAACTTTAAGTAAGCAATGCAAGCGGTCACTACGTCAATCACGGTCCCGGAAAGTTTTTCAAGTGAGCATGCACCATATAAAGGAACATTTTCTAGAACATTTTCTCCACCTACCTTTCTTATACGGTTTTCTATCAATCACTCCTTCGTTGAAAGACTTTTGAAACAACTCTGCATCTTCAGATGGCAGAACTAGTCTCTTCACATACTTCTTCCACCCTTCTGAGGGTCTTCCTGGACTTCCTGAGGCTGGCGAGGGGTCCACAAGTCGAATGATTGGTTGGAATCGGTAAAAAGCGGTAGCTGGAGAAAGACAATACGGATAAATTAAACTCAATTTATAAGGTTGAAAATAAATTCATTTTACTGAATAATTTTACTCAGTTGCTTTTGTAGTTTGAACATTTTTTCCCTTTTGTAGTGTGTCAGTTTCTGTGTGTAAAGTGTATCTAATCCGTTTGTATTTGTGTAGTAATGGCGACAAGCTAAAAGCTTAACGCCAAATATAATAATATATAAACAAATAAGGTTGCTGCGATAACTACAAGGAGACTAATGCCGGGGGGGGGGGGGCTTGCCACTCCGGAACTACGCAACTTTCTCAATACGGATTGCTCCACCTTCTCAAAAATGGCGTAAAGAAAATACCTCAGCTCTTTCTTCACTCCCTGAGGCACTTAGACCAACTAGGAAGAGTAGGGTACCTACACTAAAATGTCGGAAGTTTGATAACGGATAACACGTGTTTGCGCATCCCTTTGTCAAACGTTATGAGAATATGTATGTTATGACCCTTTTAAATGATATCTTTTTGCGAAACATGACATCTAAAACGGTCATGACAGAAATTTTGTCTGAAACACGACACTTCATACACTTCATTTTTATGAGTACTCAATCCATATTTCGAAAGTTCGATATTTTAAATGTTGGACAAATTAGAGATAACCAGATTGGAACGTTTGAATGAATACTTTTAATTCAGCAAATTGCCATAGACGAAAAAGAAAACACACAGAAAAGAAAACAACAACAACAACAAAATCATGCAGTCTGTTCCTACTGTTGCGTTGCAGCAAGAAGAGACTGCCATACAGGCAGGCAATGAAAAATTGGCACAGTGGCAAATGGAGGACTTGGACTTGGTTTAGTTTTTGGTTTAGTAAAGGACTTGGCCCAAAGCCCAAAAGTGTTTTCTGACTTTTATCTCATTTCAATGATCGACTGAAGAAACATTTCTTGACAGACCGCCATTGACAGAGTAACAGTTTACTTCATTTGTTTCGTTGATCGGATGATTTTGGTACGACGGAATGGTTTCCTATTTATTGTTTTTTTGTCTTGTCTTTGGCATTCTTCCTTCTTTTTTTTACTGCCCCCACACGCCCATTTGGTCTTTCCTGCAGTCAAAGGTACCGACTGCATGTGTAAAGAAAAGTAAGATCGTTTTAAAAGGTCTGTTCATGCAGTTTAGTTGGTTTATATAGTAAAGAGTATCAAACCCCCCAAAAAACTAAACTAAACTCATACCCGGTACATTCTGGTATGAAACACTCACATGTTCAACACAAAAGGATATAAACATGTGTTATCAAACACGCTGCCTAGACAGGTATAAACGACCCAACTTGCCTAGACCTGCACTGTCAGAAGTTTCATAAGAGATAACACGAGGTTGCACGGTTTCAACAGATAATGAGTAACAGATAACACTTCGGATGTTATCTGTTGTGTTTGAAAACGTTATGCATGAACTGTTATGTATAACAAGCTTCGTTAGGAAGAGCAAAAAAGCATAAACTCATCAGATACTTTTCGGCGGTTTTTCCTAATGGTAACGCTTATTATGCATAACATTTTGAAACAGAACAGATAACATCCGAAGTGTTATCTGTTACGCATTATGTGCTGAAACCCCGCATTCTCGTGTTATCTGTTATGAAACTTCTGATATTGTGGTTGGGTGCGTTGGTTAAGCACAGGTCCGACTGGTAGGTAAGCCGAAGAAAGCTCTTCGCTCGCCCTATTCGTCAGGATTTCTCCAGCTTCAGCTAAAGAATAGCGTTCGGAAGCCTGGTGCTTACCATTCGACGGCACGGCCCAGGTATCTGCAGCGGCGGTTCCCGATCACTTCATCGTTATTTGAAATCATTCAGTCCATATTTTACCCATCATTTTAACTCTGTTTGATTTTACATTACTATATTGCTTTTAACTCATGCATTGTCTACACAAGATAGCTTCAGTGGGTCTTGTTTCTTGCCCTATACTTATGTTATGTAGTTTGTGTAGTAAGAATGAATGAATGAATGTTTTATTTATGGTTGAAAATCCTAGCACTTACTTTTGACACTATCATTGTTCTTTTGTACAGTAAAACGAAAGTACTGGGAGTTTGGATTGATTTTAAACTTAATTTCAAGCATAACACAAACCAGATACTAAAAAAATCCCATGCACCAATCAAAACTTTATGTCAACTCAACAAGTTTGGTTTTGACCGTGAAAGTCTAGTTTACTGTTACAAGACATATGTAATCCCTCACACTGAATACGCTAGTGCCGCCTGGCACCCCGTACTTACGTCCGAATTGCATGATTTAATTGAAACAATCCAGAAGCGGGTGGTTAAAATCATACTTTCTCACGAATACATTAATTATGACCAGCCACTTAAAACTCTCCTGCTTGAACCATTAAAGAAAAGACGCCTAAATTTTACAACTGATTTTGCTAAGAAAATTTTGCCATCAAACTTATTCCGCCACCTGCTTCCCGAACAACTCCCTGAACCGACTTACGCAACGAGACATTCAAACTTTCTCAAGCCGTTTCCAGCATCAAGTACCGCACGTCGGCTCCACTCATTTTCGCCCCTTGTTACTAATTATTTTAATAACCAATAAAATTTCACGTTTGTTGTTATTTGTGCCTGTTCGGTTCTTGATTTGTTTCTGTATTTTGTCTTAAGTTTTGTTGTTGATGGTATATTGTTTAGATGTGTTAGTTATTAATGTGTGTTTATTTATTTTCTTTTTCTTGCCTATTATTTAGCTTTTGCTATTGTGGCAATTTTTCCATTAAACCTTATACCTTAAACCTTAGAACTCTGACGAAATTTTTTAATCGAATTGACACAATTGTAATTTTAACTTGAGTAAATTGTGAATAATGTAAGTGTTAGAAGCATTTTGTTTCGATGAAAGTTTTTACGAAACCAAACTGTATTTAAATCGTACGTCTGTTTCTTTCTATTTTGACTTTTGCTAGGACTAAGTGTTTACCGTCAGTTGCTGGACATTCATCTACTCAGTCGTTTGGGTGCGTTCCGGGGTGGAGGGATTACCTTAAACCACTGTATACAGCTTCAATGGAAGGTTTTTCAGGGTGGGTTGGTAGGGGTAGGCCTCAGAGGGCCCTGTGGCTGAGGAGATGAAGGTTAAGCGCAGGACGTTTAAGTATCGGCAGAGGGTGTAAAAGGAATGTAAATAATTTAAAGGCTGAAGGTTTGGCAAAGAGTATTTTAGAAGGAAATGCTTCATTGTTTTTAAAAATACTAGGAAGCTATTTTCTTATAGAAATTGTCTACCTTCTTGCATTGATGGTATTGTATGCGAGGGCGGTATTGCGGAGTTATGGGCTGGGAAGTTCCGTGCTTTATTTAATTCTGTTGAAAGTTCGTGTAGTTTTCTAGAGTTCGTGTAGTTTTCTAGAAGATTTACGAGCGGAAAAGTTGATTAGTTTTATAGAAGCTTCTGAAGTTGAATTTGCACTCAAGAGTTTGGGTTCGGCTAAAGTAGGAGGAGGTGATGGTATTTCTGTAAAGCATTTAAAGTATGCTTCAGATCTGAAGCTAGAACTACTTGCACGCCTTTTTACTGGTTTTGTGAACCATGGTGTTCTGCCTTCGTCATTGATGAATGTTGAATTGGTGCCGGTGCCTTGGTGCCTGCTGATAACTATCGTCCTATTGCCCTGGCAACGGTGTTATCTAAGCTTTTAGAGAAGTGTCTTCTTGTAAAGCTTTCAGCATTTTTGGGGACATCTTGTCATCAGTTTGGATTTAAAAAAAGATCCGGTGTTGATTTTGCTATTTTTCTTCTAAAGTTTATTGTAGAATATTTTTGGTTTTTTTTCTACACCTGTTGACGCTTGTTTTATTGACTCTGTCAAAGCGTTTGACAGAGTTAATCATGCTAAAACGCTGAAAATTTTGCTTGAAAGAGGTGTTCCTGTTCAGTATGTAACGTTGTTGGGGTTCTGGTTTAGAAATTAGAGGTGTTATGTGAGGTGGGGGCAGGGGCGTCGCAAGGGGGGGGGGGGTGCAGCACCCCCCCACCTTTTTGAGATTCGGTAAAATTTTGGGCCGGAGGCCCAAAACTAAAATTGAAATTTACTAAAATTGATAAAACTAAAATTTACTAAATTGATAAAACTAAAATTTACTAAAATTGTTCGGTATTTTTTCGATTTACGGGGATTCGGTAGTTATAGAGAATCCTAAACAGGCTATCTGTCCAAAATCTCTTCGGTAAAATGATCGGGATTCGGTATAATTGCCAGTATTCGGTAGTTATCACGAATTTGGTGAGAGAATTTACTGAAATCATCTGGTAATTTTTCGATGCCGGAACTATTCGGTATGTTTATGGAGATTCCGTAGTTACACAGACTCCCGATTGGTTCAAAATTATTCGGTATCATGATTGGGATTCGGTAATTTATTAAGTATAACTTCCAGGATTAGGAAGTTAACCACGAATCCTGACTTTGTTCCAGTTTCGAGGAAAGTATACCGAATATGAATATTGTTCGGTAGTCTTTTGATACCAAAACAATTCGGTATAATAACCGAGATACGGTGGTTATACAGAATCCCGAACACGCTATCGGTCTAAACTTATTCGGTATAATAACTGGGATTCGGTAACTTATTCGTTGTAATTGCCAAGATTCGGAAGTTACCACGAACCTCGAAACTCAGAAGAGGTGGAGTGAAGCACTGGTCGCAGACAAAAGGGATGATCTGCGATATCATCGATAGTCCTTACTTTTATTTTGGATCCCAAAAAGAATATTTAATCATAAATATTTCGAAAATTCCGCCTGCAGCACTTTTCGTAATATTCTCTATTTTGTGGAAGGGCGCGTCATTTGTCGGGGGTTTTAAGCCAGTTTTAGGATTGAGATTTCGAAACAATAAAAGCTAGAATTTGGATAGAAATTAGATTTGGTATGAAAAAGGAAAAAAAAATTCGCCTGCGGCGCTCACTTTATGTTATCATAGGTAGTTTATTGACTAGACTATGTTGCTGCTGCCAGAACGTCGCTCCATCCGTTTTCTAAAACTTCTTAGAGTCTCTGTATTTCATCAACGGTAATGATAGAATTTGTAAGAGAAGCAGTTAAATTTTCGCCTACAAAAACAAAAAAAATGGATTTCGAAAATTTTCCCCTGTGGCGCTCGATTTAATTTTCTATTGGCCATAATAGATAGTAGTTTTTACTGCAATCATTCCCGGCAACATATTCTCCACGTGGGCTTCGCCAAAACTCCGCCTAATAGTTGGCTTATCGTCGTTCATGCTGTCTTTTATTGTTACTCTTCCGACGTAATCGTTTCTGTTCCATAATATAAAGCTCGAATTCTTAGTTCTAGGATTCGGTAAAATTTTTTAAAGATTCGGTAAAATTTTGGCTCTGCACCCCCCCACCGAAAATGCACTTGCGACGCCCCTGGGTGGGGGAGCACTCTTAGTACGGATTTCACTCTGGGAAATGGTTTAACGCAAGGGGGTATACTTTCTCCTATTTTGATGCTCTGTCAGTCCGACTTAGGTCTGTTCTGACTGGTTGCTACATCGCAGGACAATGCTTGAATCATCTTCTGTTTGAGGATGACCTTGTAATCCTTTCCCGACTGTGTTTGGTTTAAATCGGCTACTCGCAATTTGTGATGTGTTTGCCAGTGAGTATGATGGGATTTTTAACACTTCGAAGACGTATGCTATGGCTTTTATTCCGACTGGATGTAAAGTCGTGAAACAATAAGTTTATTTGAGTGGGCGGAACATTACATTTGTTAATGAATTCCGTTACCTTGGATTTTATTTTAAAAAGGATCTTAGAGATGATCGCAATATTTCTGAGATTATGAAAAGTTTTTGTAAGAACAAATGCTTTGGTTTGGAAATTTGGTTTCCTTAACGAGGATATCAAGATACGGTTGCATAAAACATTTTGCTACCAGTTCTTTCGCCTAGGCCTAGTTACGAATAATAGAGAGGGTTCACTATCAAGATTACAGGTTGTGTATAACAGTGCTATAAGGGAACTGCTTCGCCTGCCACGTAGATGTAGTGTTAGAGAAGTTCTAGTAGCAAAACGTTGTTTTACATTGAAAGAGCTCCAGCGGATAGCTTGTGTGTCTCTATTTATTCGCCTCAATAAGAGTGATTATGATCTTGTACTGCAGTTGGCCGCAAAACCTATCTTTTATAATCTTGGAGTGTGGAAGGCACTTTTAACTGATTGTTTTGCTTTGGCCGAGTAATAAGTATAGTTAGCGGTTGCTTTGTTGATGTGTTATTTTTCCTTATTTACTATTTATTTTTTGTTAGATTATGGCTTTTTTTGCTGATTTAAATACATCATTCATCATCATCTATTTATGATATTGTAGAGGACATGTGCCTTATTTTTGCATTATATTATTATTATTATTATTATTATTATTATCATTGACCATTCACAAAGTATTATGTAAATTAACAACAAAAAATTCTATGTACTCTCATATTAGAGTATCTCTGTGATTATGTTGACATTTCCGACGCTATTTTTCTTAACGAAGAATTTTGGAAAAATAAAGCGAAATGAATTAAAGGGGTCGCATCGTCATCTGGAGAATCGCCAGGTTTGTGCCGATACATACGAAAAGTTGCTACGCAAATTCGAAATCGTCCCTTACATGAACGAAGGCTGAAACTGTTAATGGAGTTTGGTGTTAAATGTTTGAATCACCCCATCCATAGAAGTATTTTCCCTCCCGAAAATCTGACAAACAGGCTCCCTCGCAAGGTAGCTACTGCGGTTGGAAAGTTGCAGCCAATCAAATAATTGCGTTTTTTGTAGATACCACTGTATCCGTTACCAAGGATCTGCAATTAGTCGTTTTTGCAGTTACCGTGGTATCTGATACCACGGTTGCTCTCCAAAAACGACAATTGCCGAAATTGCGCTTTTCGAAGTCATCGCTAAAGAAAAACTGATATACAGTTACACCAATAAGTTCCAAACTTTTTTCTCACTAATTTTACAAAATCATAGTCTGTATTGTTAGTAATGATGAAAATGAGTTGACTTTTTTTAGATACCACGATCAGTTACCACTGTCGGACCGGTATCTGAATATCAGATACCAGGATAACTATCGGTTACAACAGAACTGCGAAACGACTTTAGACCGTGGTATCAGATACCATGGTATATGCAAAAACGCACAGTCCAGCAGAAGTTCGAAGAAAGCATTGTCTCTTCTTTTCTAAATATGTATAACGAAGCGTCGGCTGAGATTTATGATCGTGTTATGGCTGTTATGATTTATGTGGGTGCTCATGAGTTCTTATATCTACGAAGAAATTTGACGTAAGCCCTAAGAGGATTTGGCGAATAAAATATTTATTTATCTAATATCTATGACCTATTATAAGCTGGTGGACTCGTCTCGAAACGCGTTTTTCATGGACTCCCGAGTCCTCTCGGTCTCGTCAATTCGCCTCGTCTCGGCATCCGGCAGAGTCACGGGTCCAAGTGAACGTCTCGGCCCGTCAAATTCAAATTAAAACAGGCGTCTCTAGCGACCCCTTAAAGAGATGATATATCTGACATAATGGTGATATTTTTGTTATAGTTCACTACTTGAAAAAAAAAGAAGAAGTTATTGTTAGGACTCGCGGCGTGACTCGGTCTCGAGACTTTTTTATCACGGAATCCGTCTCGTCTCGAAGGATTTACCAGGACTCAGACTCTCCTGACTGACAGTGATTTAGTCTCGGACTCGGTCACGCCGGACTCGGGAACAGCGGCTTGATCAAAAAGGTGGCACAGAATCATGGTGGGAAACATTTGCGGTGCCAAAGATAAAATACGGTGGATTTATATCATACTTACAAACTGGGGAGTGTCGAGCGTGGTCCGTGCCTGTGCTTTTTGTTGCGGCCATAGTGGCAGAAATTTCGTGGCCCTCCGCGAGCTTCATAATAAGGATATCCAGGTACAGGGGGCCACAGGGGTCACTTTCAATGACTCTCTTCTTCTCATCGGCGTTTGCGGGGTCAACACCAAGCTTTCGAAGAAGACCATCGGTGTATCGGCATTTGATGTCGGAGGACAGAACTACAAAAAGAACTGGTGATTTTGGCCCTCTAAATCAACTGACGATGTCATAGTTGTTTGGGTATAAGTATTCAGTTCAATCCGTTTCATTTTCACTTTATTAAAAAAAACATGCGACGGACTAAGGCGATTATTGTACTGTTGTTGTCATAAATATAACAGCAACATTACATTATCGATCAATAATTTCATTAATCAATACAAGGAATGGCACAAGGCATGTCCATACAGAGTATTTGAACAAAAGCTGGAAGCTCATATGGCACTTGCAAGACTTGGTAAATAAGAATGACGATGGACCCCTGGAAATCACGAGAATGTATCGTTTGGTAAAATTTTTGTTTGCACTTGTCTATGATGATGCGCACTTTAAGGGCGCTAGAAATTCATCTGTAATCAAAACCATCGAGGCAAAACTGATCATGGGCTCATGGGGTCATGAAAATGTAGGTTTTGCTTAAAAGTATTATTTTGTACTTTGCACTTAAGATGAGTACTTTAAGCGCTGGTCGGATCAGGGAAGTAACACTTTCTAAGCCAAGTTTCATCGTCGTAGCACATCTAGAAGTAGTCTACCTTAAACTGCGATCACCGGAATTCTGGACCCCCTCCAACTTCCCCACAGTGACCGAATCCGGTCCGTTCTATCACTGATGTATCTAGGGCTTACGCTTGTTCTTCCCACCAAGTCTTATCCCAATCGCTATATTCTAAGCGTGTCACAAAATTTCCACTCCCCCCCCCCTCGACTCCCCCACATTGATCGGATCCTGTCCGCACCTGAAATGGGACATCTGAGACACGAGGTCTTTCCAAATATCAAGTTTCATTAAGATCCGATTCCCCGTTCAAAAGTTATAAATACGTCAATATTCCGGATTCCCCCTTCCTCCACTCCCCCCACGGTGGTCGGATCGGGGACGTGACTATTTCCAAATTAGTTTGGTCGGGTCCCTAATACGCCTGCCAAGTTTCATCGTCATAGCACATCTGTAAGCATCTTAAGTCAGGATCACCCGAATTCCAGAACCCTACCTCCAACTGCCCCCAGTGCTCAGATCCGGTCCAGTCTTGTCAACTATGTGCTTGTTCTTCCCACCGAATTTCATCCCGATCCATCCACTCTAACTCCCCCCCAAAGTCACCGGATCTATTCCGGACTTGAAGTATGGCATCTGTGACACGAGCTTTTTCCAAATAGTAATTTTCATTAATTCCCCCTCCCTCCACTCCCCCCACTTTGGTCAGATCGGGGAAGTGACTGTTTCCAACCTAGTTTGGTAGGGTCCCTAATATGCCTGCCAAGTTTCATCATCCTAGCAGATGTGTAAGCAAGCATCTTAAGTCAGGATCACCGGAATTCTGGAACACTCCCTGCAAATACAAACACAGCCGTTCACAAAATAGTTTATACCAAACATTGTTGAAATTTTAAAAAGCTTATGACCATTTGTACGTGCTTTTAAATGTATATGTTATAGTGATAAACTTGTGCATGACATTACTTACCGATTTTGGTTTTGTGACCGTTAAAGTGTGAGCAAATAAATTACTATTCTACAACTCCCCCCACAGTGCTCGGATCCGATCTGGTCTTGTCAACTATGTATCTGGGGCTCGTGCTTGTTCTTCCAACCAAGTTTCACCAAGATCCATCCACTCTGAAAATGTCAGACGATTTCCCAGTTCCCCCCCCCTCCAACTCCCCCCAAAGTCACCAGATCCATTCCGGACTTAAAGTGTGACATCTGACAAAAATCCCAAATATCAAGTTTCATTAAGATCCGATTCCCCGTTCAAAAGTTAAAAATACTTCAATATTCCGGATTTTCCCTCCATCCACTCTCCACATGGTAATCGGATCTGAGAAGTAACTATTTCCAAGTTAGTTTGGTCGGGTCCCTGATAAACCTGCCAAGTTTCATCGTCCTAGAACTTCTGGAAGTAGGAGGACAGGGTTCGTGCGCTTGCTCATCCACGTTTTTCCCTGACTTTTCCCTGTGTTACGGATAGTATTAGGATATTAAATATCAAAGTTGACTCCGTAATCTGAAATAATGCGGGCTGAGAAAAGCAACTCCATATTTGGTAATAATTCAAGCCTCGGGACGATGGAAGTAGCCTTATCAGTTTCCTGTTGTCGAACATCCTTTTCCTGAGTTTTCAGGCGCGTTTGATCAGGACTTTGGTTTAACCTTTTACATGTAGCGAGTGCGGTTAGTGGAACTTTAAAGGTTAGGGCTTGGCAGTAAGAAGAATAGGAATCTGATGTGAAGCCTAAAACTAGGAGACGATCTTAAGTGTTTTAGATAGACAGATGTTCTTGAGTGCTGATACAGAGAAGACTTTTGTTAACTAGAAGAAGGAATTAAAGTAAGTGTCAAAGAAAAAGAACCGACCTCCCTAAACGAAAGACTACGATCCCTATACGCCTTCGAGTTGAATATTATCCACCGATCACACGCTACCTTGTAATGTCCTTAAGATGGACATAGATTAATAAGAGTAACAACCCCATCAGTTAGCAACAAACCTCTAATCGGTTCACCTGACTTCCCTGACCTTTTTTGGTGATTTTCCCTGACCTTTTCCAGCAGTTTTCCAACACCTTTCAATTACCTCAGTGAACAAATTAACTCATTTACTGAAAAAACAAGAGCTGGAAGCTCATATGGCACTTGCAAGGCTGGGTCAGAGGATTAAAGTATGAACTCGTCAATTCGTGAGTTTGTTGTGATCATATGTAAGCAAAAGCCTCGAGATAAGAACGGTCATGGGTCCTTGGAAATCACGAGAATGTATTGTTCGTAAAATCTATTTTATTGATGCATTTGGCCGTGATGATGCGCAATTTAAGGGTGCTAGAAATCCATCTGTAATGAACACTCCTGAAGCACAAATGATGATAAGCTCATTGGAATCAAGAAAATATATATTTTGCTCAAAATTATTGTTTGTATTTTAAGAAACTCAGTTGTAAGCAAAACCCGTGAGGCAAAAATGATCACGGGCCCTTGGGGATCATGAATATATATCGTTTGGTTAACATCTTTTTTTTACTTTTCGGTTAAAAAACGCACTCTAAGGCTGCTAAAAATTAGTTTAACACCTTTGAGTTAAATGTAAACCTTGCTTAAAAGTATTTTCTGTACTTCGTGCTTAGGATTAGTACTTTAAGGTGAGGATTAGTACTTTAAGGGATGGTTGGATCTGAGAAGTGACAATTTCTGATTCAATCTTGTCAAGTTTCTAATGTTCAAGCCAAGTTTCATCACCCTAGAACATCTGGAATTACCTTAGTTCGCGATCACCGAAATTCCGGACCCCCACCCACCAACTCCCCTCACGGAGCCCGAACCCGGTCCGATTTTGTCACTGATGTATATAGTTCTTGTCCTTGTTCTTCCCACCAAGTTTCACCCCAATCGCTCCACTCTAAGCGTGTCACAAGATCCCCCCCCCCCACATTCATCGGATCCGGTCCGGACTTAAACAGGGACATCCGAGACATGAGGTCTTCCCAAATATCATGTTTCGTTAAGATCCGCCCACTCGTTCAAGATTTATACATACATCAAAATTCCATATTTCCCCTCCCTCCACTCCCCCACGATGGTTGGGTCGGAGAACTGATTATTTCTAAACAATCCCGTCAAGTCTCTAATGTTCAAGCCAAGTTTGATCGTCCTAGCACATCTGGAAATACCTTAGATCGCGATAGCCCGATTTCCGGACTACCCCCCCCCCTCTAACTCCCCCCAAAGTGCCCAAATCCGATCCGGTTCTATCAATGAGTATCTAGTTCTTGATCTTATCCTTCCCACCAAGTTTCATCCAATCGCTCGACTCTAACTGTGTCACAAGATTTCCGGTCCCACATTCATTGAATCCGGCTTTAAATGGGTCATTCGAGGCACGAGCTCTTTCCAAATATCAAGTTTCGTTAAGATCCGATCATCCGATTGCGGATTCCCCCTCCTTCCACTCCCCCCACGGTGGTCGGATGGGCAAGTTGACTATTCCCAGGTTAATCTGGTCGGATCCTTGACTTGCCTGTCAAGTGTCATAGTCCTAGCCCACCTGGAAGTAACTTAACTCCGAATCATCGGAATTCCGGAAACCCCCTACAGCTCCCCCACAGTGCACGAATCCGGTCCGGTTCTGTCAATGATGTACCTAGGGCTTGTGCTTGTTCCTCCCACCAAGTTTCATTCCAATCGCTCCACTCTAAGCGTGTCACATGATTTCCGGTCCGCCCCCCTTCTACTCCCCCCCCCCCCATTCATCGTATTCGGTACGCACTTGAAATAGGACATATGAGACACTAGGCCTCTCCAAATATCAAGTCACTAAGATCCGATCACCCGTTCAAAAGTTATGCATGTTTCTAAATTGCGGATTCCAGCTCCCCTCCCTCCCCCCACGATGGTCGGATCGAGCAAGTGATTGTTTCCAAGTTAGTTTGGACGGGTCTCTAATATGCCTGCCAAGTTTCATCGTCCTAGCACATCTGGAAGTACCCTAACTCGCAAACACCGACTGACATACCAACCGACAGACCGACAGACCGACGGAAAAGTGGTCGGATTATGGCACTTGGCCGGAAGGCAAGTGCCATAAAAACTGAACAAAACATCCATCAGCTTCGTAAAGCCGTTCAAACTGTACGAGAAATTAACAATGGGATTCCTCATTCCACAAACTGAGACGGCTCAAAGAACAGAGTTATATCATAAACTTTGGACAGAGAACCGACGAAAAATAAACTTCCAGTAAAAAAAAAACTGATGCATAAGTGTAGACGGAACTTTTCCATTAATTTCCCTGACCTTCTGCAACTTTTCACGATTTTCCCTGACTGAAAAAAAAAATTCCCTGACTTTTTCCTGATTTCCCTGATTTCCAGAGCCGCACGAACCCTGGAGGAGTGGCCTGACGGACCGACAGACATACCGAAAAGTGATCGGTATATAGCACTTGAACAGAGCTGCAAGTGCCATACAAACAAATACATTAAAACAATGGATAGAACGGATACGTCAGCTCCGATGCTTTGGCACCTGACGTATCCGTTTTATTCATTGTTTGAACATATTTGAAAAACAATAAAAGAAGACGAAAGAAAAGATCAGACTAAACTAAATAACTAAAGAAACGCAGTATCATATGGATGGCTCCAGTCTAGAGAAGAAACAAGACTCGGCACCGCGTTGGCCCACAGCCGCAAATGGATCAGTAGCACCGTAGCCTAAAGTCGCAATACTTGGTTAAAGTAAAAAATTAACTAACTCGAAATAACAGTATGTACAATTGACAAATAAAAATTTGAGTTACACCGTGAACCCTGCATTAAAAACACAAATGGACTAGTAACACCGTACAGTCCCGTCACTTTGTAGTTACAGTCAACAAATCTAAACAACTAACTAGAAATAACAGTATGTACCATTGTTACCCGGCAGTAAAAATCTTGACAAATGAAGGCACAAAGCTTTGCTCACATCGAGCATGCTAGTATCGCCTCTGTTGGGGGTAGGAAAGAGTGCCGTCTTTACCCTTAGGCCGGTGCTGGGTGGCCAGGCCAAACGAGAGGCGAAACGGCCGGTGTAAATGGTTGAGAAAGAAAACGTTGTTTTGAATTCGTTATTAATTATTTTTCTGCTCTGAAATGCCGCTCGAAAGTGTTAAACTGTTACTGAATGATCACTGCTTTTGTTTCTTAATGTTTTATAACAGTTAATAGACCAAGAATCCTGTCAACCTGCTGGCATTTTTACGATTTAGACTCGCGAAAGGGGCCAAAATTGCATGGATGGCTTAGGGTCCACCAAATTAAAAGACGGGATTGGTAGGAGAAACTGAGCGTGTTCCACCCTTCTAACAATAGTAGCTATTAGTTACTATTTTCGTTCCAACCTCGTAAAAGTTACTACGCTGACCGTTCCAACCTTCTCGAAATAGTAACTGATTGTAACTAGCTTACCATGCTCGGGAGCGTAGTAAGCGTGTAACTACGCATCTGTGTAAAGTGATTGATCGGATTCGCCCGTTGCATGATATTCTGCTGGAAAATAGAATAGTCGTTCCAGCCTCGACGGCAAAAAGCCAGAATTCGTGATTATGCGTAGTAACTAGGGTAAGTAGGGTTTAACACGCTCATTATGGAATCTACTATCACAGGTAGTGAAGTCTCTGAAGCTTACCAGAAGTGACATCAGACACTGTGCTCCTTGCAGCTACCCCGTCGGTCCGTTTCTTCCCTCTTACGCTGATTTCGTATGTAACTGAGTTCTCATCTGTATACTTTTCCTCTGAAAGAGACAGAGGCATAACATCTTGCATGAATGTATTTTCCATTTAATGTGTGAATGTCAGGAGTTAAGAGACCTGAGGAAGGAATATTTGTGGAAATGGTTGGGGGGGGGGGGACAAACAGATTTTTGAAAGTACAAGTTTTAGCGATTTTAGAAATTTGGGAAGATTCCTTAAGGTGGCTATGATCCACAGGGAAAGCTTTTTCTAATTAGTTGTTGAGGTTATAGTTCGTTTTGGTGTTGGTTGTTGTTGTTTCCATGGCCCTTTTTGCTTTTACGGAAATAAATCTTATCTTATCTTATCTTATCTTGCAGGCTGGTAAAAATTACGGTGCAGTATCACCAAAGATGGTATGATGAGCTTCTCAAACGATGAATTTACTGTAACTGTAACCTTTTCAAAATGTCAAACTACAGTGTAAAAAGTCTCTTCAAGATCGGACTTTAGTAATAGTGCATCACAGAGATTGGAGATTTTTATTCCGAGTTCGGAGTTAAATTCCGATGAAGGAGTAAGACACTAGAATGCAAAATACTGCAGATCAAGTTATCTGAAAGCGGAGGGTTTTTACAGTAAAAAATATCGACATATCCTCTACTCTCCCCTGCCTACGTCCACAGTAAAGAAACGCAGGTTAGGATTGCAGCTTCCACTCCACCTAAACTGCAAACCAACTTGAGTCTTTAGGATCCCAAAACGTAAGTGGAGGGATACCTATGACATCGCAAAAGTTGTCGGTCTGTCCGTCCGTCTGTGAGCACGATAACTCTCGAAGGGAATGAGATATTTCGATGAAACTTGGTGTGACGATTCTTTGGGTCAAGAGTAAGGTCAAGTTCGTAGGTGGGACCTGTAGCCCTATATTTGGGGGTGGGGGAGGGGGTTCAAATTAAGGGACAAACAAAATATTTTTAAACGGCTAATGTGATAGTCGATTATGGAGTAAGAAGACACGCTGAGCACGATGGTGAAAATCATTTTCCCGCCGGACAAGACAAGTAGTTCGTCTGGAATCCGGCAAAAACCGGAAAATTTGTTAAAAGTAAAAGTTTCATTTGAAGTTGATTAAATTATTGATTTAGGGGTAAGAAGAAATTCTGAACACGACGGTGAAAACCATTTTCTCGCTGGACAAGTAGTTCGTCCAGAATCCGGCAAAACAGGAAAGTTGGTTACAATAAAAATTTCATTTGAAGTTGATTAAATGTTTGAACAAGGGGTAAGGAGACGTGGTTAACACGATGGTGAAAACCATTTTCTCGCCGGACAACTAGTTCACCTGGAATCCGGCAACCGGAAAATATTTTAAAAGCAAAAGTTTTATCTGAAGTTCATTAGATGATAGATTTAGGGGTAAGAAGAGACGCTGTGTCCGTATATGACAACCATTTTTTACCCGGACAAATAATTATTCCGGAATCCGGTTGTACCCGCATTTCTTTTAAGTCAAAAGTTTTATTTAAAGTTGATTAGATGTTCTTTATAGGGATAAAGAGATACAGTGGATTCGTTTCTGAATTTTCTTTTTTTGCTGGACTAGTAGTTCGCTCGAATTCGGGCGAAACCGGAAATTTGGCAGAACTGAAGCAGGAAGTTTCGGTCAGTATCGTCAAAATAGATATGGCTTATAGAGGTATAGATAGATAGCTAAATAGAATATCTGAACTTGGTTTTCTCTGATGATTAGACTGGCGAAGACTGGATCTGGCGAAGACAAGACCCAGTTGTCTGGATCAAATCTTAGATTTTTGGGTCCTTTGGTCTTATTAAAAAAATGCATGAGAGGAGCTTCTACCAACCCTTTCGTAAGACGGTACAACACCGGCAGTCGTGATCTACTGAGGGAAGCAAGTTCTACATGAATAGGTGAATAAAATAAATTTCTTTTGCAAGTTAAATTTTAATAAAATTTTAACCGAATAGGGGCACAGGGGCGAGATCCGACAGTCTAGTTACACATCATTTAGGCACTAAGATAGACCTGCAAACCAGATCAAAATGCGTTACTTCGTCTGTCCGCTGTACCTAGCCAAGATCAAAATCCCTTAGATGGGTGAAAATATTTCAGTATATTCAAATATCGGATATAAAAAAAAGTTTTATTCAAACAATGTTTACAACGGATACGTCAGCTATGATTTTGATGAAAAATCATAGCTGATGAAAAATCATAGCTGACGTATCCGTTGTAAACATTGTTTGAATAAATGTTTCAAAGTCAGCTTGGGCTCAAAGAATATTTATATAAAAAAAAGCTGCCTTTTCCGTCAAACTTTAATTTCTATTTTAGTAATGTAACGTTGCTTAGTATTTTTTGTTAGTGTTAACTCCTTTGGTTAACTCGACCTACGTTGCCTGGACAACGTGAAGTGTTGCGGCAACCTTTGTCCGGCTTTGCCGACTTAAGTGTTGCGAGAGCAACACTTTGGTTTTGTTTCTTCGCTGTCGGTTTAAAATGCGGAACTTGTCAACTTATCTAAGCTTTTTAAACGGTATGTTCTAAGAAGAACATAATCAGTAATCACATGATCAAAATCTATTCCTCAGCGTTGTAAAAACAACAACAAAAGAATATCGGAAGAAGGGACTAAATTGACTTTGCAATCAGTTGAACTTTATCCTTTTCAATCGTAGACATCGTGACGGATGAAAACTTGGAAAAATATCTTATATAGTCTAGTTGGTATTATATAGCAATCCGTAACTTTTCAGGATTAAAATACCACAGATGACACTATTAATTATTACGAAACTACCTCATTGTTGCATGCAAACAACCGCGGAAACACTCTTATCACAAACACTTTGTGGGATCGCGGAGAAAAGTAAACAGATTGCTTTTACTTTCTTTTACCTTCTTTGTGGTATTCAAAGAGCTTTGCTGGTGCCTTGAAGGGAACAAGCCCCAGTCGATGGGCCAAGATTTCATCCTGCATCACGGAGGTATTCCTGATCATATTAACGCAGCTGACTGCCATTGTAGGAACCTAGAAACGACAGAAGTACTCTTGATTAATATCTCTCCTTGCCGATGCAAAATCTCCGGTCTCTACGGGTATCTAGCGGAAGAAAGGCAGAAATGGTGTCACAAATGCTCCCAAAGATCGCCGTGATTGACTGAAATAGGATTTGAGTCGTTGAGTTTGAGTCGTACGGACACGCTTACTCCTTCTTCCTGAGGATCGCTGGCGTGTTTTGGACTTAGTCATATAGAGTATTGCAAGGTACGTACATTTACGCATACAGACCATTTAAAGCACATGTGACAGTAGGAAGGCTAGAGGAGTCATACACAAATCCTCACTTTTGGGGACACAGTGCTCGAACGTTAGGTTATACCCAACGTATGAGTGACTTCGAGCAAGGGAACAGTACCCCCGTACAAATCTGTATGCTAATCTGAAAATTCCAAAAAACAGATTTCATGGGGGTAATGTCCCCTTACTCTAGGGAATTGTGTTCCAACGTCCAGGAACTGTGCTCATACGTTAGGGTACACCCGTCGGTTGGGTTTTGGGGCGAGTTATGTCCGACGGGTTTCACTGGGGGGGAGGGGGGGGGGGGCTAGATCTCCACGGGTGTACCCAATACTGGAAAAACATGGAAAAACTTGTATAGCCGGTATTTCTGATTAATGCGCTCTTCAATTCAATTCAATTTTTTCTCGAAATCCATACAACGGTCAAGCGGATTTGGTGATTCCCGTCCATACTAACACGAATTATAATATCAGTTCTAAGAAGAAAAAAAATCTTCTAGTTTAGATACATCAAAGACTTGTCAAAAATAACACAAATCTCTGTACAATTAATGGTTCGAGTTAAAAAGGTTGACAAAGGCGGGAATAAAATTTCTCAGGTGTCGTTGCGTGTTTAATTGGCTGCAATTTGGGTATTGGCTGGGCTACCCCTATCTCAGGCCTTACTCTCGCCGCTGAAAAATCTGGGCGAATGATATCGCGTATTTGCTGGTGTATTCAAGAGTTTAGTTCCAAACACTAACGTGAGTTTTTCACGGCGCTGCTTCAACAGGGTTTCTAAATTAAAAGCTTTAAGGAGGTCTATATACGGTACTTTAGGGGACTTGAAAACAACAAGGAGGGCTCTGAACTGTATCCTGTCAAGCGAATCAGACTGTTCCCGTTTAATTCCAAAGTACTATGTTTGAGGGAACGGAGGGACATGTCATCTCCCCTAGCATAACTTCAACCCGTCTATCCCACTTCAAATCTACCGTTATGTGAACTCCCAAGAGTTTAAGTTCCCTAACGTGCTTAGAGTGCGGAACTGGAGAAAAAAAAAACAAGTTTACTTTTTAAAATCACTGATTTCTCCATGTTAACAACCGTTTGCTTAGCAGCGGCTTCGACACAAACATTATCTAAAAATAATTCGGCACTGCTTGTCATATCACTACGACATATCTCTAATGTGCTTCCATCTGTATTGGAAAGCTACGGTAAGCTCGTTGATCATCACAAGGAAAACCAAAGGGCAAAGAAGAGTGCCTTGTGGTACACCACACAAAAATGGGGAGGCTATCCGAATAGGTCGATTTATATTTAGTAAGTTGCGTCCGATCTGACAGGAAGTTCGCAATAATTCGTACAAGGAAAACGTCAATTTTAAATTTGTTTAATAGCTTCTCGACGAGCTTCCTGTGGCTTCAAATCGAAAGCCTTTTGTAAGTCAACTGCAATAAGATTAATCTAATTGCCAGGTATATCATGCCATCATATCAGGTGTAATCAATTTTTTTTAAATACTATCAAGTAAACTGACCAAGTAATTAGCCGTTGAAGTCTTAGGCTGATTACCGAACTACCTCGGATCCACTTGCTTCAAAATTTTGTGCTTCAACCATGATGAAAGGAAATGTTGATAAATTTTGTTAAAAATAGGGGTCATTGTAATGGGACGAACACTGGTGAAATGATCCGGCGAGTCTTCAAGTGTAACAAACCCATTTTTCCACACAGAAGGATATTCCACAGTTTTTGTGGTTTTATAGTAAATACTACAGAGCACTTATTTCATCAGGGATCTACTGGGAAATCAAAAGGTGTTATAATTGCCCTCTTGAGCTTCTTTAACTTAATTCTAACTTCAGTCGGACTTATTTCAGGGTAATCCATGTAGTCTGGCGGTGCACTGGGTATTTCATCTATAGGAGAGGAGGGAGGGTCTGAACAATTGTTGCAAGGTACGAGTTTAACTTATTTGCAGTCTCGCGTTCACTTTTCATCGAGATTGAAGTCCACACCCTGTTGAGTTTTACCTATCATATGCTTAATACAACCCCTGGCTGGGTTTCAACTCAAAAAGTTGGTTTACTTCTTATCAACATATGTGCCAGCAGGAACCTTCGTCATTTTTCTGATTTTATTTTTGAGCCTATTGGCTTGGTTGCCTTGCCAGAACAAGCGTCTCTTCTCTAACACTAGAGATTTGATATTTTTCGCTTTATATGCGCGATCTGAAGAGAAGCGTTTTGCACTTTTCTTGGGAAAGCAAGTTGTACACCGTTCTAGTAATGATTAAAGGTTTGTTTCCTTCCCCGAAGTTGAACCAGAGGATTGACAGCCTGACGAGGACCCTTGCCAAGAAGGGCCGAAATATCGCTGATGAAGAATCGTAGCTGACGTATCCGTTGTAAACATTGTTTGAACAAATGTTCCTGGGGAACCATAGCTTGATTTTCTACTGTACTTGCAGTGAGAACCTTCTCCCACTTCTCTTCACAAAGCCATCCACCGAATTTCACCAGTCCTTCGTCGGTGATAGGTCTACTTGTAGTTGCAGTAGTCGTATACTCAATTTTTATCTTACTCTTAGGATTAAGTTCTAGCGTAAAATGATGGCTGCCGCCGAGTGGGGGGCCAGCTTAGAGTTCACTATAGCGACAAAGAGAGGCTTCACACTCCTCGAAAAGTGCCAACAGCGGATACGTCACACAGGCGTATCAAGTCTACATGAATTTGCCAGATCAAACCTGTTCTAATTTGGCAATGCAAGCCACTTTTAGATCTGCAATTCGAATATGGGAATACTCAAGGTAAAAGCTGTTCCCGAGTTATAGTCCTTACCCATTTAACTAACTATATTTACTATCTGAGCCAGAGGGTCATGGCAACATAAAATAAATAACAAAAAATTGAGCGATATGGTAAACGTCCATTACAACCAACATTAAGTCTTCAAGTTCAAGTTGAATCTTGCATAGTATTGTCAGGATGCCTCATTTCTAGCTTGATCAATTTTCCCAAACTCAAATCCCCACGAAAAATTCGCTCCTCATCACTTTCACCATCCATTTCTAATCATACACACTCTCTCACGAAGTCCATGCCTCAACTCATCCAACCTCACTACAGCTCCACCAACATCTGACGGACAACATCTTCATTTACGTTTCCACACACATGGCCGAAAAAACCACAACTAGGGTCATGAGTCCTTGAAATTTTTGTAAAATCTTACCTCAGCAATCAGTATCCTTCTTAAAGAATTTGCGAGGTAGGGTTGACTCCCGACCATATCGAACTCTAGATGATATCCATCTTCCTGGACTTTTACATGTTCAATTTTAAAACCCTACAAATGAAAACAAAACCTTCAGAGACAAGATTAATGTACTATTACAATTCACTCAACATTATCTATCTCACAGCAAAGCTGCGACTTGTCAGCTTCTTTGTGTCCTGGCTGTATGTGTCTCCATCAGCGCGTTCCACCCTACTTACCATGGCATCCATGAGATCACGAATTCCGGCTTCTTGGTTTCAAGGCTGGAACAGGTTTTTCTATCTTCAGCCAAATATCGTGCCACGGGCTGATCCGACCAATCAAGTCACAGATATTCGTAGTTAACACGCTTACTACGGTTCCTAGCGTGGAACGGTCAGCGTAGTAAATTTTCACGGAGTTGGACAGTAAATAGTAACTAATATTTACTATTGTTAGAAGGGTGGAGCACGCTCTATATAGCTCTATTCTAAAGCACTGTTAAAATTAGGATATAGGCTACATATGAGCTGTGCGCGTCAGCTTACAATGCAAACAACATGTGGCGGGCGTGAAAAGAAAAATAGAAGTGATCCTATTTTCTCTTATGAAGCTCTAACCAAATCGCCGCCTGCTTGACTTGCTCTAGTTAGTCAATAAACGATGACATGGAAAATCCTTACGCAGCTTAATACACCATCTGAATAATTCTTAACGGAACTAATATGACACATGCTTCTCTTGTTGTTAACACAGATGGGTAAAATGAGCAAACAACAACAAACAAGAGCTAGAAGCTCATATGGCACTTGTACGGCAGGTCGGAGGACGAAAGGAGGAATTTGCCAATTCGTTGGTTTGTTGTGATCATTTGCAAGCAAGACCCTTGAGATAAGAATAATCATGTGCCCTTGGAAATCAAGGGAATGTACCCTTTCGTAAAAAGTATTTTATTTTTGCACTTGGCAGTGATGATGCGTACTTTATGGGCGCTAGAAATTCATCTGTAATCAAAAAACTCGAGGCAAAAATTATCATGGGCCCTCTAGGATCATAAAGGTATATCGTTTGGTCAAAAGTTTATTTTTTTACTTTTCAGTTAAGATGCGCAATTTAGGGGTGCTAGAAACTCATTTTTGAGCAAAACCCTCGTGGCACAAAGACCATGGGCCCTCGGGGATCATAATATGTATCGTTCGGCCAAAAAAAATAAAAAATTTCTCTTTGTGGTTAAGATGCGCACTTTAAGGGAGCTAGAAATTGATTCCTATGCAAAACCCTTGAGGCAAAAGTGATCATGGGCTTATGGCAATCATGGAAATGTTTAAGTTGCTTAAAAGTATTTTTTTTTACTTTACGATTAATATGAGTACTTTAAGGGATGGTCGGATATGGGAAGTAACAATTGCTAAGCCAATCTTATCGAGTTTCTAATGTTCAAGCCAAGTTTTGTCGTCCTAGCACACCTGGAAGTATCTTAACTCGCGATCACTGGAATTCTGTGCCCCCCCATCCCATAACTCCCCACACAGTGCCCGAATCCGGTCCTGTTGTATTTACACTCATCTACGGCTTGTTCTTGTTCTTCCCACCAAGTTTCATCCCGATCGCTCCATTCTAAGCGTGTCACAGTATTTCCGGTTCTCCCCTCCAACTGCCCCCCCCCCACGTTCACCGAATCCGGTCCGGACTTGATTTGGGACATTTGGGACACGAGCATCACCCCCCCCCCCCCCCCCCCCCCCCGCGATGGTCGGATCGAGGAACTGACTATTTCTAAGCCAATCTCGTCAGGTCTATAAGGTTCATCGTCCTAGTCATCTGGAAGTACATTAAAACACAATCACCGGATTCCCCCCCCCCCTAAGTGTCCGAATCCGCTCCGGTTCTGTCTCTAAGGACTTGTGCTTGTTCTTCCTATCAAGTTTCATCCCAATCGCTCCATTAGTCGGATTGGGGAAGCGACTATTTCCAAGTTAGCTTGGTTGGGTCCCTGATATGCCTGCCAAGTTTCATCGTCCTAGCACTTCTGGAAGTACCGAACTGGAGAACAGTGGACCGGCCGACTGAAAAGTGATCGGATATTATGGCACCCGAGCGAAGCTGCCAGCAGGGGCGTCACGTATGGGGGGGGGGGGTCCCCCAATGTCGTCTGCCAGTCGGCAAAAAACAACCGAGTCGGCACGACGCGCCATGATTTTCCGTAAAAATAGTCATTTTTTTCTTGTAAACAGTCGATTTTCTTAAAAATATGTCGGTTTTTCGTAATAATGATACATATTTTCTTAAAAACGGTCGGTTTTTCTGAAAACAAGTCTGTTTTCTGAAAATCAGTCGATTTTCGTCAAAACAGTCGTTTTTTACTTAAAAAGAGTCTTTTTTTCTGCAAAAACAGTCGGTAACAATGACCAGCCAGTCGGTAAATACCTTCCCCCCCAAAAAAAAACAAAACAAAAATCATTTTGGCTAGTAACGCATCTGGCTGCAAGTGCCATTGAAAAAATTTATATGTTAATTTCTGGCTAATATTGTTTCTCAGTTTTTTTTTAAATTACCAGTGTGAATTATTTTAGTATCTCTACAGAAAATAAATACAACCCCTCATTTACTGAATATACAAAAGCTTATCCTAATTTTCATATCATATGTCTGGATGCAACTCAAGAGCATACTTTTTAGGAGGAAATTCGATTGCTGGTTGAATTTATTCTGGAAGGAAACCAGTTGACCACCGATGCAGTTTAGTTCGCATATAGTGAGTCTACAAGGACTGCAAACACCCGAAGTCTATGTTCTATCGGGTCTGGGTGACCCCACCTTGAAAAAAATAAAATAAAACACCATCCCCCGCAAAAACCACCGGTACCAAAACCCACCGGGTACCCTCCCCTTCCCCTTGCCACCAGTACGAAAATATAAGAAATTAAAAAATCATTAAAACCTCCAGTTCGGACTGAAAGCACTTAAGGATTTTCCCTAGAAACACAAATGCGTGACAGCGGCTCGATGGCCGATATACTATTCACGAAAATATATAGCATTCTATTAACAGTGTGTGAGGGGGTTTTGGTTGGCGGGGGGGGGGGGGAGTATCCGGGGGGGGTGGGGTCCATTTTTTTTTTTTTTTTGCCGGAACCCGTTCTTATCACATCTATACCTTTCTGAAAGTCTCAATCCAGTCTTGAACTTCTTCTGTGGAGCTGTTCCCACACTTTGCAGGAATCACCTGTGTGAGAGATGGTGGTTAGTCAAGCAAATAATAATAATTTACTGAAAACAAGTTGAAGTATATGTTGTTTGGGACTTCAAGTTAGACTGAATGGCTTATGAACCCATAAGACTGCGCCAGCAAATATGCTAGCCTACTACAATTCAATTTAAATCCACAATTAAAAGAAAAAAACTGTTCCTGCTCTCACACTGCATCCTCATCTTCACCAAAACTACAAATTACCCCCAAGCTTGAACAGATATGGAACGAACACTGAAATACAGCAGAAATCTGTTTCTTTGAACCCTTCTCTAAATTTCACAAGACCTTGGTTTTGATTGTTGCGTCTAAACAGTCAAATGAGAACAAGGCCAAAGGTTTTGATGGGATCCAAAAACAAATGTTTATTGGCCTACATCATCCAGACTATTGTGTCTTGAAGACTTCCTAGGGGCTTGATAAGAAAACAAAGCAGGAAGATTCTAGGAAGACCAGCTCAAACTCCAAAACCCAATAAAGACATAACAAAATTCCCACCAAATTTCTGGTCACCACCTGATTCGGTGGCTAGTATCAACCAAGCAAGAAAAGAAATCACGCAGGCCTATGTCAATCCAACAACTCAGCTTATCCGTCTATCAAAACACAAAACCACATGAACAAGCAATGACAAGCTCTTAGTAGTTCCAAGTTTTGCAGAATTTTAGTCCAGCAGGGAAAGCAAGTAAAGTAACCGAGCATGTAATCTTACCCTTATGTTGGCACTGAAATTACTTTCAGCAAGACTTCTACTTCAAAACTTCTGGTTTTGAATGATTCCAGACGAACTACTTGTCTGGCATGAAAACAAACTTCAACTTTGGATTTAGCAATATTTTCTTATCCCATATCGAATCTCTAATTAATTTATAGTACAAATATTTACTTCTACAAAATATCCTTTTCGGCTGGATTCCGGGACGAACTGCAGTACTAGAGGTATGCTTATTTGAATGTTTGTTGACTATGAACTTTGCCGTTTTCATGCACTTACTGTGACTAAAGTTAACTACCAGATAGCCAAAGTAGGTAATTAAGGGCCTCTGAAAACACCTGAATAGGTACATCGGATCTTCATTCTACCATTTAGCCCAAAATTGCACTGTTCCACTGCTTCTGAAATATATTTTGTTTACCCTTTATCTGAAACCTCACCCCTAAAACTGTTAAAGCAAGTTTTAAAAAGAACACCCCAACCCATTCAAGAAGAGTGGAAAGACATATTAATTTAGCCCCCCCCCCCCCAAAAAAAAAAGGGTTAGCCTATCTTACAGTAGGGTAACTATCCTAGTTCCCGAACGTCCTACCTCTCAGTGAGTTCGATGTTTGGAAAAAAAAAAATCAAAACCTCCAGCTTCTAATTGCATGCTGGGATAAAATTTTTGAAATTCGCACTTATTATCACTGAGTTACACGATCAGGATCAGGAGTTCCCGTACTGGAATTCCTGCCCGGATAGGCGGCACCATCATCAGTTCCATGTGGAAAAGTTGAAATTTTTTAAAAGTGCAGGAAATCCAGCCGGGAAATCCTCATTGTGTGTTCGAACTTTGATCCGTTTTTGTCCTTACTCGTTACGTTTCTCCGTCCACTTGCACTCGAAAAGAAGAAAAGAACCCGAAAGTAAATCTGATACTTGGAAAGAGGTCTTCTACAATTCGTTTGCTTCAGTTTTGTTAAGCTTTCAAATTATGAGTTTTGACAGATTTCGAAAGAGGCCATCTTTCGCTACAAACATATATAATGTTTTATTGATGTCGCTTCTTATAACATATTTATACAATTTTGGCCGAGGGTACTATCGTTCAGAAACTGGTTGCATGCATTTTTCAGTCTCCGAACGAAATCCTTCCCTATTTTTATGGTTTCCACCCATAGCATTCCACCCATGCATTTTTCAGTCTCCGAACGAAATCCTTCCCTATTTCTATGGTTTCCACCATTTTTTAGTTTCATGGTCTAGGACCGCTCTAACAAATCGTTTATACAGTAATTTTGCTTATTGTCCAGGCTTTTACGAAAACGGAAAGACTGGACGTCGATCCGAACGACAGATTTTTGGTCCCCGAACGGCCGAAGAAAAATCGTTCTGAAAAACAATTCCGGTTCTTGAACTTACGGTCTACAAATCCAAACGAGAAGGATATGTGGATGAACGTTCTGGGAAGTATTGTGCCAAGTACTTCTATGTTTTACCTAAGTACAAGTACCAAGTACTCGAGATTGGCCCCGTAGCCGAATATTTAAGGTGAGGGAGTAGGTTTCAAACCAAGATTTAATTTACGGGTGAAGTAGGGTTGAAAACCAAGACAAATCTGTTTTCAGCCCAGAAATCTGGTGAAAAAATGACTTATAGATAGTGTTTATAATTCCTTGATCAAGTGGTTTGTGTTTCGATGACCTGAGATTCTGAATCGATGATTTCGGTTTACTGTGCTTGGTCCATGCTCATCCTCTCTGGAGGCTGGTGACTTCGTATCATCCTCTCTGAAAGCTGACTACTTCATATCATCCTCTCTGGAGGCAGATACGACTTTGTATCATCCTCCCACCGCTAATTTTCTGTGTGAAGATTATCGTAATATAACTGACTGTGGGTCATAGGAGGATATTCATTACACACCAGTTTGAGAAAAGTTATACTTGGTTAACAAGTTCACTCTTTTTTACAAGAATATTGAAATTTTGCGCTTAATCGAACTGAACTATTGAAATTGACTTTCTACCTTAGTTCATTGTTTCAGGAATAACGAATGAAGCGGCAGTTCAACCGAACAAAGAAAAAATCTTATTCTCTGCAGTTCAACACTGTACAGAAACAACGCTATAGAAAACACACTTGTAATAAAACGGCGGTTGAAACGACAAAAACAATCCAGCTAACCTTCAATTAGTATTATGCAGGTGCTGAGGCTTCATCTGACACAGTGTGTCCTTGGGAACTGAACAGACAATCATTTTCGGTTTTTATTCTAAATTCAGAACTGAGAAATGCTCTATGATTCGGACAAAAATACTGTTATGACCATCCTCTTCAAAGACAAAGTAGAAAGGTCGCATGTATCAGTAAGTAAGCCAGTTTTACAATGCAAGATCAGGTGATGAGAGTTTTTTTCTGTTTGGGAAATTTTTTGCAATAACTTATATAGAAAAAGGATTAGTTAGCTTACCCTATCTTCTCCGATCAATGGGTATTTATCAGTGTCCTCTGACATGCTTGGAGTAGGCTAGGCCGTACTTTTTCCTGGACTTAAGAAACGTCCAAGAACAACGTCAATGTGCAGAATATTTTGAAGTTTTCGCCAGACTCCGCCAGCGTTGCCGTTGATTAAAATAAAATGGACTACCCAAGACGCAATTAGCTAAAAAGTACTACCAGAGGAGAAAAAGTAATACCTAAAAAATGTATTTTATCGAGTTGCGCTTCGCACTAGTCGCGCAACACGCGCATTGTCTTCCACTACTGTAATGTCTTCCACTACTGTAAATTCATGTAGCACAAACCCAATAAATATGGCCTGAATCGAACCTTCGTCAAAACTAGGTTTTTGTCTGCTTCAACAAATATAACGGTTAGGTAAAATCTATAGAAACATTATATTGTTTCTTACAACAGAAAACGGAAGCAACCTCTTTTCTCCTCTTTTCGTCTGTTCATCCCTAGGGGTGTGTTTCGGCGCCAACCGATGTTCAGCGGAAACCGGTAACCGGTTGTCGCGAAAACAGTTTTTTATTGTAACCAAAAATCGGTTCTCCCAAAACATTGGAAATTACGCGAAAACACGTTTCAAATTTGAAGACGATGACGTGATGAAGAAAGATATTTGATAATAAAGATGGAGGAAGAATTTGTACCTGCAACTGGATCTATATCAGCAGCTGACTGGGTTTTGTGTTAGGCTGTATCTGTCATGATAATACAAAATCATAGTAATAATAGCAAGAGAAAAAATTAAAGGTAAAACTGAAAAATAAAAAAATGGAAATTGTAATTGAAAATTAAACTTAAGACTAAAAATTAAAAATTTAAATTAAACATTCCCTCAGCTCAAGCTGACTGCGATCATATTTGACAGTGCGAAACGGATACGTCAGCTGAATTTTATCAGAGCTATATTTCGCGCCCTTCTTGGCAAGGGTCCTCTTCAGGGTCAAAGCCACTCAAGTTCGAAAAACGATAATTACGATCAAACTCGCAGTCAGCTTGGGCTGAAGGATTATTTACTTTTAATTTTTTATTTTTAAGTTTAATTTTTTATTTTTTATTTTTAGTTGTAGTTTTAATTTTTTATTTTTAAGTACAATTTTTAGTTTTGAATTTGTAGTTTTACTTTTAATTTTTTTTTAATATTATTTTTATTATTATTACAAATTAAAAACCGAAAATTGTAAATAAAAATTAAAACTAAAACTAAAAACTAAAACTAAAATTAAACATAAAAATTAAAATTAAAAATTAAAATAAAAAAAAAAAATAAAAAATTAAAAAAAAATTTAAATATAAAAATTCAAATTAAGAATCAATAAAATATTCAAGTTATATTTTGGACTATGTAAGTTCTTATTTTAACTTTAGAACATTTTTCTATTTGCTGTTCCGCCTTTGTTTATATTTTCTAATTGATGACGGTGAAGCTGAATCAGAACCAAGAATCGTGAACGGTAACGATAACCGTTCCAAAATTTCCTGACCGAAGATCGGAACCGATCTCCGAACCAAACTCTGGTCGACGCAAAAACACCGGTTCATCAGAACCGAAAGTCGCGAAAACACTGGTTACTCTGAACCGAAGTACATTGGTTGGCGCCGAAACAGGCCCCTACCAGACGAGAAAAAGTACTACCTAAAAAAAAAAATCGCGTGCCGGGCTTGTCGCAACACCTGCATTGTCTTTCTCTGCCGCTACCTGGCCGCTACTGTAGACTACTTTAGCACAACCCAATAAATATGACCTAAATCCGGTTAGATAAAATCTATAGAAATAGTATTTTTTTTCTTACAGCAGAAAAATAAATCATCCTCTTTTCTCCTCTTTTTTGTCTCTATTGCAATTAGGAGACAAGGGATCAAAAATGTATTTAATAATGTGTACAAATGCGTAATGTCGCATTTTAACCTTTGGTTCACACTGCTGCTTTGTAGACGACGACACGATTTTCTTTGATGTTCGGACGTGCGACAGAATCGCACGGACCTTCCCACTACCACGGAGACGCAAATGGAAAACGAAATTTTTTGAAGAGATTATTCTGCAACAGGACAAAGAAACCCTTGAGGAAACAACCTCTGAAGATGCTGGGAGATTACCTATCTGAATACCACCCACCATTAGGGAATTGTCAGTCAAACCCCATATGTCATCTTCTTCAAAACAGGTTAATACAAGTTTATTCAGGAGATATTTTGCTTTCAGCCATCCTAGGATTACAGTCAGATCAAGGTACTAGTCTTTATTTTGTCTTTCTTTTCCTCAGGAATCGCATGCGTTATGTCGAGGCCCGTATTCAGGAATTTACTTCGTTTTTTTTTCCCTGCGGGTCGGACAAAAAAAAGTACAAAAAATACATAGATCAGAGAGAAAAGCCTATAAAAATGATTATTTTTGTATGTTTCGGGGGGGGGGAGCTTTCAACCCCTACCCCCCCTCCCCTGGATATGGGTCTATTTACAATTTACCAATTCCCTGGGAAAGCGCAGAAGCTTTCACCCAGCACTTATGTAATCCTTCGTTTTTTCGGATAAATAGCTGATCAAGAAAAAACCTCGAAAGTCACGTTTTTCTATTTATTTCGTAATGAACGGTCAGCTTGGCTTCAAACCTTATATTTGATTTTTGTTTGTGTTATTTTTCTCATGGCTTCTGTGCTTTTAGTGGAATAAATCTTATCTGATCTTATGTGAGTATTAACGAAAAGTTTTGCGTTCCTGACTATTCTGGTATTCCGTCGGCACACACGGAAATTTGTCGGCACATTTTTGGCTCCCCCCCCCCCCCTAACCCGAGGAAGGTAGTTACGCCCCTGGTAAGAAGAGACGCTGAGTCTGTATATGACAATCATTTCTTAACCGGTTTATAAGTTAAAGTTTTATTTGAAATTGATTAGATGTTCTAAGGGATAAGGAGATACGCTGAATCTGATTCTGAATTTTCTTTTTTTGCTGGACAAGTAGTTCGTTGGGAATTTGGCCGAAACCGGAAATTTGGCAGAAGTAAAGCAGGAAGTTTCCGTCAATATCGTCAAAATAGATGCGGCTTATAGAGGTATATCTGAACTTGGTTTTCTCTGTTGATTAGCCTGGCGAAGATAGGATCTGGCGAACACAAGACCCAGTTGTCTGGATCAAATATTAGTTTTTTGGGATTCCATCGAAGCCTTAGGTCTTGTTACGAATATACTACCAACTGACTACTTTGAACAAAATTTACTAAAAAAAGTACAATTGTGCTACCGCTGACAACGATGGATCTGAATGGGACGTTGTCGGCTGCAATACTTCCGTACTGCCGGTTGCACTGCACTACTTCAGCATGCAACAAAAACGAGGCTTCTGCCTTCGAGAGTCCGAACTGACAGTGCTGCAGCGTTTAACATTTGCGCAAATTCAAATAGACGATTCGTGTTGGAGTGATTGAAGTGAATTTGCTCAATTTAACCTAGTTAAATTAAGAATATGCAGGTATATCAGTTTTTGTTTAATGCAAAGGTCTTACAGGAGAGGTATCCAACCTCAGACAAGATTTCAAATTTCCAGAGAAGTCTTTCCTGCAGAGTAATCTAGGCTTAAGAAGGAACCAACAAATATGACAAACATACTAGAGGCGTATTCTCGCCGTTCCCCAAGGACTCCATTTGAGGAGTCCCAGCATTTTGGTTTGTCCCGAGGACTCAGTCCCCGTATTCTTGCGAGTCCCCGCGCATGGGGAATCCTCCAATTATCATCACCATCATCAAAAAGGACTCCCTTTCAGATTCAGAGGGGCTAACTGGCTACTCATAGTGTTTCTGGGGAGACAAGTGTATTTGGCTACTGAGAGTCTTTCTGGCCAACTAGTTGGCTACTGACAGTGTTTCTGGGTGGGCATGTGTAGCCAACTAGTTTGCTACTGAAACTGTTCCTGGGGAGACATGTGAGAGACTGGGGAGAGTGTTTCGGGGGGAACATGTGTACTAAGCTTGTTTGTATAGGGCACCCCAAGGGTTGCCAACTAACTGGCTACCAAAATTTGGTAGTATAGTATGATCAGCTACATACATTTCATTTATATATAAACTGATCAATCTTAAAATAGCTGAATGGTGGTGTCCCCTGTTGGTCGGCGATGACACAGATTTGAAAAAAATGTGTCATAATCAACCAATTAGTCCGGGATCCAGGCACCTCTATCGTTCAAGGGGGGTAGCCCGAGAGTTGCAGAGGGATTGAATAACCAACTTTTTGTGCTGAGAACGAAAATCATACGGCACCGATGCACGACACCAACTTTTTAGCCTATAAAGGCAGATTTGGCCCATAAAGACCAACTGTAGAAAAATAATTTTCCTAGTGGGACAGCATAAACAAAATCAAGCAAATCTGAATCCTCTTTTTCTGGCCTATCGAATGATGTATCTTTTATTTTTTTTAAACTAGTATTTTTTTCTTACAGCAGAAAAATAAATCATCCTCTTTTCCCTCTTGGCCTATCGAATGATGTATCTTTTATTTTTGTCAATTTTCTCGGAAAAACTTCCAGCAAACCTTAATATTTTAATTATTTCATTGGAAAGATAAGCTCCTTACCAATCGTTTGAGTTATTAAAACTTCAAAAATATTTAATGTTAAGAATTTCTGGATTTTCTTAAAGCAGAGCTCCACGTTTTCATCAATGAGTGACGGTGGAAATTTTTAGCAAAATATATTAGTTTGAAGGTTAGGCTATATAACATAAAGTCTGAATAGCCTATAATGACTAAATACATCAAATCTGTCAAATAAATTTTGGAAGAAATTCCCGAGAACTGCTTTTTTTAAAATTATTGTACTAGAAACAGAAGCTCCTTGCCAACCGTTATTCCACGAGTTAATAAACTTAACAAAAGAAAATCTAACGATTTCTGGAATCTACGTAAGCAGGACATCCAAGTTTTCATCCATGAGCTACAGTGGAAATTTTACACTAAATATATTGGTTTGAATAATAGTCTGTTTTTGACAAAGAATCTAGTAATGACATTAGTTTCTCTCGCGAGATAGCATAGGTCATATAGGCTATATAGGAACAGGCTCAGTAGCCGTAGCCTATTAGATGGTTCAAAACGGATACGTCAGCTGAATTTTATTGGAGCTATCAGCCCTTCTTGGCAAGGGTCCTCTTCAGGTTTTGAGCCTGAAGAGGACCCTTGCAAAGAAGGGCCAAAACATAGCTCCAATAAAATTCAGCTGACATATCTGTTTTGCACTATCAAATATGATTCTCAGTCAGCTTGGGCGGAAGGAATATTTATCAATAGCCTATAATGGACAAGTCTCCGCAAAACTAAGTTTTTCCCGCTCCCATGGTTCATTTTTTTTGTGCTGAATAGCTGAGTTCAATTCCAGCATCTCATAGGCTATTCGCATATAAATCTTCTTGCTCCAACTCTGAGCCGTGACAACTGTGCCGAGTGGGTTACAGTGGGGGTTCATGGGAACAAGGATGGGAGGGCTACATTTTTACATATTTTTTAACTTTTAATGGCTCAAACGATTGCCTAAGAGCTTGTCTTTCTAATGAAATAATAAAAATATCCAGTTTGCTGGAAGTTTTTCTGAGAAAAAAAAACAATTGATTTAGGAAAGTTGAAGAATTTTCGCTTTTTCTTGGTTTCCAAGACGTTTTCAAGAAAAATCTGCAAGTTTAATATAAATACAACATTCGATAGCCCGTAAAAAGAGGGTTCAGAATATGTATAGTTTGTTTGATTTAGTTTATGCGGTCCTGGTAGGAAAATTGTTTTTCTGCAGTTGGTCTTTATAGGCCTAATCTGCCTTTATAGGCTAAACAGTTGGTGCGGAGTAGTGCGATACTTTCGTTCTCAGCACGAAAAGTTGGTCTAGAAAAGTTCTTCAAACCTTCTGCAGCTCGTGTGCTACCCCCCCCTTTTTTTGAACGATATCGCGGTCTGGATCCCAGACTAAATAGGACGAGACTCAGTCTTTGTTTCAATTCATTCAATTCAATTCATTTATTTGTATCCGCCAAAGCTGGCGAGTAAAAAAAAAATATAATAAAATTCATACAATCGGTCTACAAACTAATAACTAGACCATATACTTTCATAAAAACTCTACGTCATTTAAAAAACAATTAGCCTACACTATCCTAAATGAAGTCTACCTAACACTTTAACCAAAATACAATCAACGCAACGCATCCACATCTTTTACTATTAGAGCCCTCGTTAATGTCAAAGTCGGGCCATAAGGGATTCCCAGATATCTCAAAGACTCACATGGTTTTAGGATTGAATTACTTATACGGACAGATACTGAAAGAGAAATTTGTTCAAGGGGTTTTAGACCAAAAACCATAAACTGGCATTTTTCAGGTCGAAAAATCAGGCCATATTCATTAAAAGACTTAACTAGATAATTTACATTATTCTGAAGGCCCGATAGAGAACGGCTAATAAGGAGTATGTCGTCAGCATACGCTATAAGAGAAGCTAGGATACCTTTACCATAAATAAAAGAAGACTGTACACCATCAAGACATGCAGCGATAGTTATATTGAAAATCACTGGAGAAAGAATCCCACCCTGACGAAGACCCCGTAGAACAACATCAAAATCAGTGAAAGAACCCTTCCAAAGAACTCTAATTCGAGAAGCTCCAAACCACCGACGCAACATGAGTACTATCCTCACTGGTACACCATTCTTCAACAAAGATCTAAGGGCCCAAGCGTGGATGATACTATCGTATGCAGAAGCAATGTCTAGGGCTAATACATATATTCTATTACTATAACTACAAGAACTCAAAATACGAGACAGAAGAGTGTGAGCTACATCAATATTCAACCCTTTCCTGAAACCAATTTGATTCAGACCTTGATTAGAACTACCAAAATACGGGAGGAGTGTTAGCTCAACAAAGTTTACAAACTTTGACGCCTTCAAACTCTTACTTCCATGGAAACTCTTTTGCAAAAATAGAATTATTCGGTTAAAGAGTAGCCCAGTTACATTTCCAGCAAGTCCCTGGATCAGAATGATGATAAAACGCCAATAATTTTATTTCAAAGTTGAAAGTCCTATACTTCGAGTTTTTTGAAAAACAGCTAGACCTTGCTCTTTCAAATACCTTGAAATCTTTCCTGTTTGTGTCACCAAGTGTCATTCACTCTCTAATTCCAAAATTAAAGAAAAAATCATCCTCTGGTGTTGACTCTATTACAGCAAGGCACCTACAACTTGCAGGTCCTTTAATCGAGCAACATCTAGCTCTGCTGTTTCAGATGATCCTGGTTCGTGGTGTGGTCCCTATGCAATTTTGTGTCGGGCAAATAACTCCCATCCTTAAAAAGGGTAAAAAAGACGCGTCCATGTGCAGTTCTTATCGCCCCATTACTGTCACGTGTACTACGTTCAAGCTCTTTGAGTCATTTTTGATAAGAGACATTGAAGAAAAATGTTCCGCCCCTCCTCGCCAGTTCGGGTACCAGCGAGGTTTAGGTAGAGAGCATGGTCTCTTTCTACTAATAAATGTGCTAAAGGACATTGAAGACCGAGGTGAATTTTTTATTTTATGTGCACTTGATGTCGCAAGAGCTTTTGACTCATGTACATTCGCGCAGGTTTTGCTTGAGGCTCATAAGAAAGGTGTTGATGCTGCGGTAATTTTTTGTCTAAGATATATGTACAGAAACCTGAAAGCTAAAATTAAAGATGGTAGTCTGCTATTTGAAATCCTGAAAGGTGTGCGCCAAGGAGCTCTGACCTCTCCAGTTTTATTCAATAACTGTGTCAATGGTGCACAGGGCAAGTTAAATTGCGCTTTTATCTTTAATGGAGTTGATCTGTCGCTAGTTACGTTTGCGGATGATCTACTGAACCTTTCTTGTACCTTCCAAGGATGTTCTTCGACTTTTGAGCGTCTCCAAGAAGAGCACAAGCATATCAGTTTGAGTTTTAACACTGATAAGACAGTTGTTCTACCGTTTAACTACAAAGGAAACAGACGTTCAATAAGTCTATTGGGCCCTGAAGTACCTTTCGCTAGCAGTCTTACTTACCTGGGTATGCCAATCGGAGCGAACCTGAAAGAAACTGGAAACCTAGCATTGAAAAATTATGCTCGAAAGATCCGGGCCGCATACGCGTCCCTGGCTTCAAACGTTTCGTATCTGAGTAGAGCACACCGATCTCAGTTATATAATAGCGTAACAGTTCCTCACCTACTCGCTCTTGCTCCCATTTGGTCTTTTTTGGGATCCCAAAACGTAAGTGGAGGGATACCTATGACATCGCAAAAATGTCCGTCTGTACGTCTGTAAGCCCGATAACTCTCGAAGGCAATGAGATATTTTGATGAAACTTGGTGGGAGGATCCTTTGGGCCAAAGTACAGGTCGAGTTCGAAAGTGGGCTATGTAGCCCTATATTTGAGGATGGGGGAGGGGTTTCAAATTAAGGGACAAACAAAATATTTTGAAAAAACTAATGTGATGGTCGATTATGGGTAAGAAGACATGCTGAGTACGATGGTGAAAACCATTTTCTTGTCGGACAAGTAGTTCGTCCGGAATCCAGCAAAAACTGGAAAGTTTCGTGAAAGTAGAAGTGTCATTTGAAGTTGATTAAATGTTTGATCTAGGGGTAAGGAGACATGCTGCATACGATGGTGAAAACCATTTTCTTGCCGGACAATTAGTCGTCCGGAATCCGGCAAAAAACGGAAAGTTGGTTAAAAGTAAAAGTTTCATTTGAAGTTGATTAAATGTTCGATTTAGGGGTAAGAAGACATGCTGAACACGATGGCGAAAACCATTTTCTCACCGGACAACAAGTTCGCCAGGAATCCGGCCGAAACCGGAAAGTTTGTTAAAAGCGAAAGTTTTATTTGAAGTTGATTAGATGACAGATTTAGGGGTAAGAAGAGACGCTAAGTCTGTGTATGACAATAATTTTTTACCCGGACATGTAATTAGTCCGGAATCCGGTTTTGACCGAAATTTTTTTTAAGTCAAAGTTTTATTTAAAGTTGATGATATGTTCTTTACAGGGATAAAAAGATCCACTGGATTCGTTTCTGAATTTTCTTTTTTTTTGCTGGACTAGTAGTTCGCTCGGAATTCGGGCAAAACCGGAAATTTGGCAGAAGTAAAGCGGGAAATTTCGGTCAGTATCGTCAAAATAGATATGGCTTATAGAGGTATATCTGAACTTGGTTCTCTCTGATGATTAGCCGGGCGAAGACTGGATCTGGATCTCTCAAATATTAGATTTTTGGGATCCCATCGGAACCTTTGGTCTTGTTTAATTGTGGTAAGAGGAAGCAAGTTCACCGCCTTTATTTCAAATTTGCAAAGTATTTGATGGGACTGCCAGCGTGGACAAGTAATTCTTTTCTGCAGAAGAAGTACTGATTGGTAAACCCAGCGGGAGTTATTGAGAAGCGGATTAATGATTTTTCTACCGAATGTCAGGAGTCATTCCATCTTTGGTCTTTTTTGTTTGTTCCGAGTTCTTAGTTATCGAAGTCTGTTTTTCCTTTCTGTTGTTTCTCTTTCGTTTTTCTTGTTTTTTACTCCGTCTTTTCTGGGCCTCGCCCAGTTTTGTTCAGTGACGGGTTACAAATAAAATGATAATGATGATGATGACTTCTTAATGTTAATTTTTATGGCACTTGAGCTTACTCAAGTGCCATATAGCGATTGTAATTTCTGTCCGTCAGTCGGTCTGTCGGTCCCGGTTTTGCTAGTTCGGGCACTTCCAGATAAGCTAGGACGATGAAACTTGGCAGGCATATCAGGAACTGGACCAGATTAAATTAGAAATTGTCGCCTCCTCGATCCGACCATCTGGAGGGGAGTGGAGGGAGGGGGAATCCGGAAAAAATAGGAAAAATGAGATATTTTTAGCTTACGAACGGGTGATCGGATCTTAATGAAACTTGATATATGGAAGGACTTCGTGTCTCAGACCCTCCATTTTAAATCCAGACCGGATCCGGTGACACTGGGGGGAGTTGGAGGGGGAAACCGGAAATCTTGGAAAACACTTAGAGTGGAGGGATCCGGATGAAACTTGGTGGAAAGTACAAGCAAAAGTCCTAGATACGTGACTGATATAACCGGAACGGATCCGCTCACTTTGGGGGAGTTGGGGGGGGGGGGGGGGAAAAGTCCGAATTTTTAGTGATCCCGCGAGTTCCGTGCTTCCTGATGTGCTGGGACGATGGAAATTGACAGGCATGTCTGGGACCCGACCAGATTAAATAGGAAATCGTCAATTCTCCGATTCGACCATCTGGGGGGGGGGGGGGAGTGGAGGGAGGGTGAAGCCAAAATTTTAGGTATTTTTAGCTTGCGAACGGGTGATCGGATCTTGATGAAAATTGATATTTAGGATGACCTCGTGTCTCAGATATCTCACTTTAAATCCGGGCCGGATCCGATGACACGGGGGGGGGGGGGGAGTTGGAGGAGGGAACCGGAAATTTTGAGAAACGCTTAAAGTGGAGGGATCGGGATGAAACTTGGTGGGAAAAACAAGCATAGGTCCTAGACACGTCATTGACATAACCGGACCTTACCAGGGCACTGTGGGGGAGTTGGGTTGGGGGTCCGGATTTCTAGCGATCCCGCGAGTTCGGCATACTTCCTGATGTCCTAGGGCGATGAAACTTGGCAGGTATGTCAGGGATCCGAACAGATTGACTTGAGAACAGCCGTTTCCCCGACCCGACCATCGTGGGGGGAGTGGGTGGATGGGGAGTCCGGAATCTAGTGGCGTGCATAACTTTTGAACGGGGGATCGGATTTGAATGAAACTTGTCTGGTGAGCTATCGCCTCGGACGTTCAGTGTTACGTCCGGGTCAGGTCCGATACCTGTGGGGGGGGGGGGAAACTCAAGAAACTCTAAAAGCAGAGGGATTGGGACAAAACTTAATGGATGGAACAAGCATTAGGCCTAGATGAAATTGACGGAGCCAGATGGTTTCGGGGCTCTGTGGGGGGAGTTGGAGGGGGTTTCCTGGAATTCCGGTAGTCGTGAGTTAGAATAGTTCCAGATGTAAAACGACAACGAAACTTTGCAGGCATATTAGCGACCCGAATTATCTTGACTTAAGAACCTGACACAACATACCCCCGGAAACTTCCGTTCCTAGATCCGAGCATTTTTTGGGGAGCAAGAGAAGAGAAATATGGAAATTGACTTCTATAAATTGCGAACGAGTGGTCTGATTTGAGTGAAACTTCATGGGTGATACGAATCGATGGCCTCGACATGTAAAACATGCGTTCGAACTATATGCGACCACGATTAGGGGAATTGGGGATGGGGGGACTTTTGACATGCACAAAAACCAAACGGATGGACCGAATGAGATGCAAACTCGACAGTGCCGAGTTTATCGGCCTAGATTTGTTATTTGGCGTCCGGGCCGGATTCGGCCAAGGTAGGGGGGGGGGGGGGGGTACTGGAAACTTGCAGATAGGCTATGCTCCAATTGCAGTCAAACTTGATGGACAGGAACAGGGAATTAAGAGATTGGGCCCGAACCGGCTCCGACAACGTTGGTGGGAGGGGGGGGGGGTACCGGAACTTTCCAAAAATGGTCAGATTCGAGTGAAACTTGATAGATGGTATGCACGAAGATGCTTTAGGTGGTCGATTTTTTTTATTCCGAACCAGATTCGGCCACGGTAGGTGGAGATAGAGTGAGTACCGGAAATCGTGTAGCACGTCTAGGAATCAAACAAATGGATTTATTGGGATGAAAGTTTGAACAGTCATGTGCATTTGCTACAGACAATCGAGACGATGCCGGAACTGCTCAGAAATGAGTGAAACTAAATATCCTATTTCTATTTCCGAACCGCATTTTTGGATGGCGGGTGTATTTTGTGACGTTCTCATCTACTTTCTTGTACAGCCTACTCGTACAAGTGCCATATGAGCTCGTAGCTCTTGTTTTCTTTACGATCCCATCCGTTTTTTGTCGGGTATGGTGCAATCTCTTTATAGTCAGAAAATCGCTTTTCACAGCAGATTCAAAACAAAGTAAAGTCACAGAATTTGAATATTTTTGGACACATGACTGTTGAAAAAAGTCATATTTTGCCTCTTGAGACTTGACTGTCAGGACAGCATGTACATTTCATTTTAATATTTTCACGGCAACAATCGAGGTTAGTGTAAAAAGAGGTCAGGTAGCCCTCCTGTATACCATGTTCGATTTTTTTTCTTACCTTCTTGTTCTAGCCCTCTGTCTTTGTTTGTAGCCCTAGCCTATGGCTTTGGCTTACAATTTATTTGAATGTTTGTTGACTTGGTGTTGACAAAACTTTCGCCAATTATCTATAGCTTGTGACATTCAATTCAATTCAATTCAATATATTCTAAAAAACAGATAACGGACAAGCCGATGGGTTGTTTTTACGTCTAAACATAACATCATAACAACAATCTACAAATATATACAATTTTGCGACATTTATACCGACGTCTTATGATAAATATGGTCAATAAGATGCTAGACTACGATTAATAAAATACGAATAACCTTAAAAATTAACATTCAAAAGCGCTCCGAGTTATATAAACGAACAAACGAGGGGACGAAACTCTGAGCATACCTTGTTCGCAAAGCTACCACCGGCTCTAAACGAGGCACAGGGTCGGCAGCTTGACGAGGAAGACGAATTCTGGAGGACACAAAAAGTCAATATTTTCCATTTACTAACAGAGCTGATTGTCCCTAGAGCCGCTTATAAGTGTAAACGCCTCTGACGACTCGCTGGCTGCTCTGCTCCGTATATATTCATACCAATATATATTACGCAACATTGATTTAATCGAATTTCCCTATTTCTTTTCATTACATCACGAAAACGTCACGGTTTGAAGATAATAAGGTAATAACTTGTTCACACAGGACCGGAATAAGCGCATAAACAGCGGCTGATCTGTTGAGACGATGGATCAACTGTTTGGGGTTGACGGGAGGATTAAAAAGGTAATTCCGAATATTCTTTTTGTTTGAGACAAAATATATATCAGTAACACAAACATCTTGTGAGTTTGTCAAAGTCAAATATAGTTGACATGTAGTCTAATAGACTGGAAAAAGTCACAAGTTGAAAATTGTGGTGCAATTCTAAGTTAGAAAGCAAATAAAATTCAATTAAATTGTTTTTGTTTTTAAACTAGAACGTAAAACACAAAACACAATAGATATAATAAAGACGATAATAGAATGCAATCGTTTGGTGTTGTTTAGTCACTTTTCAGTGAAGGCTGAATGGAAAATTATTCAAATTATTTTTTTTTCAACAGGCACCTTATTTTATACCGAAAAGTTTAATTTTTCTTCAAGAATCAAAATCTTGCGTGCACATTACACCAAAGTATAAAGCCGAAAACTCTTCAAAAGATTTGCAATCTAACATCAGACATAGGATAAACAGAAAATACGCTGTTGAAATAACAAAAATTATTCTACCTTTTTATTTATTTAGTAATCCTGGGATGCGTAAATGTAAAAATCCTCTTATGTTCACATGAATCTGACAATATGTGAACTGGATTGTCTAAAACTCGCCAAGTTTGACCTAATTCCCCTTATTACGGAGTCTGTTTACTGTCCACAAAGTCATCAAAGGTCACATTCCAAAGGTTTTAGTTTATCTGGATTTGTGATGGTGATCAAATACGTGGCTATTTGGAAGATCAGCAGCTGATTATTGGATTTTTTTCAAGCGCTATTTACGCGCATAATTCAGACGCTGATCGAGAATCGACCGCTGTTTCAGCCCCGTGTGAACAAGCTATATGTTTTGGTTTCCACCATTGACTTTGAACAGTGCCATTTTTGTGAATTTTCTGTGAAGAAAGTCAACTGATCAGCTTAACTACCTCAACTTTCGGAGCGATTAAGGTCCAACAAATCTGTGTTGCTGTACAACATTGAAATTCAAATTGGCTACACCACCCGCATTCAGACATGTTGGTTGAACAGTTCAGATCAAACACTTCGTTTTAATTCTCGCTGCGAAATGGTAGCAACTGCAGATAAAAGAGTAGCCAAAAGTTTCTACAACAGTCAATCATTACTAGTTTTTGGCAACGCTTCAACCTTTTGACGAGGAAATTATAATCAAAGGTTGTCCAGATCTTACTTTTTAATTGTTTAGAAATCGATCTGTAGAGCCAAATAGCTGGGAAAATGCCACTGTTTCTATTGAAAGAGGTCTAACATTTCGAAGCAACTAGAATTAGTAAATATCACACTGGTAGCGAAACATTTGTACCAGCTTGAATTTTTCGCCCACCTCCCAGCCAGGGGCGTCCCCCCCCCCTCAATGCTGTCGGCCAGACGGTAGAAAATAACAGAGTCGGCGCGAGCGTCAAAGTAATGCCGAACTTGCCCTTTTTTGGGAAGCTTTCGAACGCTGAAGCCTCTGGCTTGCTAAACAACATCAGCCTTAGAAAACAAGAAGTTAGGGCTCGCACCACAAATCTTGGCCGGACTTCGTTCTCAACTATTGACCCCGCTTGCAACTGAGTTTTCTTTCACGACCAAACTAGATTGCTCTTCGTGGCAGCCACCATGCGAAGCCATGTTTCCTTCCACACATGGCATTCATGCACGACTGGCTTAGTCATCAGGGCGAGCCATTCGGTCTCCCATAGTCTCTGACCGTTCCTAAAAACTACAATCGGTTCGAGGTCCGCATTGACCGCCATAAGCAACCAGTTGCATTAAAACTGGCGTTGTGTCAACCCAGCTTAGGGAGGATTCGTATCTGCAGGGGCGATGATTTCATGGGTGTTTCTCCATTTTTCACTAGGCCGTTTCAAGCACTGCCGCCATTAGCCTACCGCCCAACGCCCGGACACAGTTCATCCAGCTTTTTGCAAGACATATCTTATCTAACTTTTTATTTGTGGCCTGAGTTTCGACCAGAGTTTGCCTACCCCACGTAATAATAATAATCCAACTTTTCGCACTAAAACTGGCTTTGTGCCAACCCATCTTAAGGGTGATTCTCATGTGCCTTTGGCGGTAATTTTTCCGTTTTGCTCTTGGGCATTTCAAGCACTGCCACCCTAACCCAACACCCAGACACTCTTCAAATTTAATGTGGTGATTTAGTAAGTGTTTCTCCATTTTTTGCTTGGGCATTTCAGGCACTGCTGCCATTACGGCCCAACGCTGGACATAGCTCATCCAGCTTTTTGCGTTAAAACTGGCATTGTGTCAAGGATGATTCCCATATGCAGGGGCGGTAATTTTTTTTAGTGTTTCCCCATTTTTCTCTTGCGCGTTCAGCCACTGCTGCCATTACCGCCCAATGCCCATGTCTTGGTATTGGGCGTTTAGGGCAGCTGCTCAGTGGGCGAAAACTTCAAGCTGGTACATTTGCTGGTACATAGTATTTCATCTGTGTTGTATGATAAAAAAAATATATGTCCAATAGCTGTCCGTGACAATCATTCCATGTTGAAATAAAAAAGCGGGGGGGGGGGCCTTCTATGCCTGACAGCTGTCATTTCAGAAGCAAGGCAAATCCCAGGAGTGGCACAGAAAATCTGCAACATTCTGCTCTTTGGTCCAGCCTAAAGTGTGAAACAATAAAAGGCAACACTGTCCTTGGAAATATTAAAGACAAAAAAGAACATTAATATCTGTCCGAATTTTGATGGTTTACCTAACCAGTTAGCCATATGAGCTAATTAAGGGTACCTTAGAACACTTGAATAGGTGTTCTGTACCTTGGGATCGCTCTACCATTTAGCCCAAAAATACACAGGTCACATATAAGCAACTCTCAAAGAAACATGCCTCTTCTGTAGGGCACCACATTTTTTGGAGAATTACATTAGAGGTATGGTTATTTGAACGGGTATGGTTATTAGGTGAACTGACGTGTAGGTCTACTGACGTTCATGTCAACTGACAGTAGGCGAACTGACGTTTGGTCAACTGACGTGTTGGTCAACTGACGTGTTGCTGAAGTGACGTGTTGATCAACTGACGGATTTTTGGGTGTCAACTGACGTGTAGGCGAACTGTCGGAAAATGTTGGCGTACTGACGGAATTCTGTGGCGAACTGACGTTTATGTCAACTGACGTGTTGCGGTACTGACGGGACCCCATTTCAACCCCTCTGTCAGTTTTCCTGTAGCCTACCATAGTTTTTGTTTCTTGCTTATCAATAGTCATGTAGAAAGGGATAAACTTGAAAATCAGTTAACAGCTAACTGTTTCAGCCAACTTTTTGTACCAAAATAAATTGAACAAGTTCTGTTTACATAGTCACTTGAATTTGAAGTTCTTCTTCTTCCAAATCATTGGTTTGAACAATTTATCAGCCTGATAAAGACATTTTGATAGAGACGTTTGTTAATTTGAACACTATCTAAGCCACCTGTGCCAGATAAGATTATGTTCCTGTGTTGCATCACCTGCGGTGCCCTGAAAGCAAACCTTGCAGTATTTAATGTTTATTTTGCAATATTCGAAACCATCTGAAAATAGTGAATCTAAACCCTGCGTTTAACAAATTATCCGCGGGTATTTACCGACTGGCTGGCAATTTTTACCGACTGTTTTTACAAATAAAAACGACTGATATTGAGAAAAAACGACTGTGTTTACTTTTATTCAAACAATGTTTACAACGGATACGTCAGCTCTGATTTTTCATCAGCGATATTTCGACCCTTCTTGGCAAGGGTCCTCGTCGGGCTGTCAATCTTCTTGTTCAACTTCGGGGAAGGAAACAAACCTGTAATAAATAACTGAACGAAATAACTGTAATAAATAAATTTACGAAAAATCGGCTGATTTTAAGAAAAACTACTACTTTAAAAAATCGACTATTTACACGAGATACCGACGGATTTAACACAAAACGATTGTTTCCTTAAAAAATCGACTGTTTTTACAAAACATCGTGGCGCTTCGCGCAGACTCGGCTATTTTTTACCGACAACATTCAACATGACCGACAACATTCGGGGGGGGGGGGGGGGGGGGGGGCGCCCCCCCCCCCCCCAGTCGTTACACCCCTGGTCTTCAATAGCTTATCTAACAAGACCAAAGGTTTCGATGGGATCCCAAAAATTCAATATCTGATCCAGACAACTGGGTCTTGTCTTAGCCAGATCCAGTCTTCGCCAGACTCCTTGGAACATTTTTACAATTAAAATTCAGAAACAGATTAAGGCCAAATAGCTAATCACCTGAGAAAACCAAGTTCAGATTTGGATTCAGCATGTGTGTTTACCCCTATAAGTCATATCTGTTTTGACGAAAGCTTCCTGCCACTTGTGCCAATTTCCCGGTTCCGGCCGTACTCCAGAACTACTTGTCCGGCGAAAAAAGAAAGCTCAAAGACGAAATCAGGGTATCTTCTTTCCCCAGTAATGAACATCTAATCAACTTCAAATAGAAATTTAGCTTATAACAAATTTTCCGATTCCAGCCGGATTCCGGTCGAACTATATGTCCGGGTAAAATACGATTGTCACACAGGGACTCAGTATCTCTTCTTACCCCTAAATCGCTTATCTAATCAACTAGAAATAAAACTTTGACTGCCAACAGTTTTCCGGTTTTGGCCGGATTCCGGACGAACTACATGTCCGGGTAGACACTTGTTTTCACATAAGGGTTCAGCATGTCTTCTTGCCCTAAATCGAACATCTAATCAACTCCAAATAAAACTTTTAATTTTGACAAACTTTCCGGTTTGGGCCGGATTCCGTACGAAATATTTGTCCATCGAGAAAATAGTTTTCACCATCATCTTCAGCATGTCTTCCTACCCCTAAATCGAACATCTAATCAATTTCAAATAAAACTTTTACTTTCAACAAACTTTCCGGTTTGGGCCGGATTCCGGGCGAAATACTTGTCCGTCGAGAAAATAATTTTCACCATCGTCTTCAGCATGTCTTCCTACCCCTAAATCGAACATCTAATCAACTTCAAATAAAACTTTTACTTTCAACAAACTTTCCGGTTTTGGCCGGATTCCGGGCGAACTACTTGTCTGATGACAAAATGGTTTTCACCGTCGTGTTCAGCATGTCTCAGCACGTTAGCTGTTTAAAAATATTTTGTGTGTCCCTTAATTTGAATCGCCTCCCCCACCCCTAAATGTAGAGCTACAAAGCCCATCTACGAACTTGACTGATCCGACGACCCAACGAACCCTCACACCAAGTTTCAGCAAAATATCTCATTCCCTTCGAGAGTTATCGTGCTTACAGACGGACGGACAGACGGACGGACGGACAGACGGACAACTTTTGCGATGTCATAGGTATCCCTCCACTTACGTTTTGGGATCCCAAAAATCAAGGGTTTTGGGGTGGGCTGCCACAGTCCAAGTTCATCCGCTGTCCGAGTTCTCAGTCGTGAATACATGTTTCTGTTTTATTCTAGTTGAAGCTGTATTCCTACTTTAGAAGTTCATGTTCTTGGAGAGTCCGAGCAGGTAAGTTATATCTTATGTTACTTTTTGGGGGATGTCCCTGCAAGGAAAACTCTTCTGAACACATTTAGCTAATAAAGGGGTGTCCTTTATGTCCCAAACTGGTGTCCCAAACAGAATTTCTCAATGACGAGATTTCAGTTTCTAATGCCCAGATTTCTATAAAATTTGCCAGATTCGTTTCTGACAGAATCACACACAAACCCTCAACAAACTGGCTCCGACCTTCTGGTTCTACTGGCCCACTTGGCCTTTCAAAAAATCATTGAGCGTGTTCCACCCTTCTAACAATAGTAACTATAGTTACTATTTTCTTTCCAATCTCGTGAAAAGCTACTACGCTGACCGTTCCAAATAGTAACTATTTGCTTACCACGCTCGGGAGCGTGGCAACCATGGTAACTACGAATCTCTGTGATGTTATTGGCCGGACTATCCCGTGGCACGATATTTGTGGAAAATAGAAAATACGTTATAGAAGAAGATAAATATGTTCCAGCCTTGACCCGGAAAAGCCAGACTTCCTGACATCAAGCGTAGTAACTACGATAAGTAGGCTGGAACACGCTCATTATCAAATTGTAATGCATTTCGCTCCTGTCAATGTTAACTTTTGATCCTAGATACAGTGACACCCGTTCCTAGTTGATGCTGCTAGATAGAGAACTCATCGGACAGACCGTTGGGCTTTAAAATAGAGAAACACATTCTAGAAGAAGAAAAATACGTTCCAGCCTGCATGCCAAAAGGCCAGACTTCGTTACGTCATGCTTAGTAACTACGGTAAGTAGGCTGGAACACGCTCATTGTCGGATTGTAATGCATTTCGCTCCTGTCAATGTTAACTTTTGATCCTAGATACAGAGGCAGCCGTTCCTAGTTGATTCTGCTAGATAAAGAACTCATCGGACGGACAGAGCGTTGGGCTTTAAGATCTATTCCAGAGATTTTTTGGCCCTTCTTGGTAAGGGTCGTTTTCAGGCTAAAACTTGAATAACCTTGGTAAGGGTCGTTTTCAGGCTAAAACTTGAAGAACAAACATTTAAGAAGAATGAACTTACAAGATGAATGAACTTGTAGGCTCGTCCCTGAAGAGGACCCTTGCTAAGAAAGACCGAAAAATTGCTGGGACGAATCTCAGCTGACTTGTCGCTGTCAACGGATATTTAGAGCGTGTTCCACCCTACTTACCGTAGTTACTATGCATGACGTCACGAATTCTGGCTTTTTGTCGTCAAGGCTGGAACGATTTTTCTGTTTTCCAGCAGAATATCATGCCACGGGCGAATCCGACCAATCACGTTACAGAGATACGCAGCTACCGCGCCTACTACGCTCCCGAGTATGGTAAGCGAATAGTTACTATTGGTTACTGTTTCGAGATGGTTGGAACGGTCAGCGTAGTAACTTTTTACGAGGTGCCTTCTTTCCGACAACATTCACAGTTAACCATGATTGTTTGGTTGACAAAATATTTTTAACCAAATAAGTTTGATTGCAGTTAGCACTCTTTGCTATAATCTTCATTTTTTGGGATCCTAAAACGTAAGTGGTGGGATACCTGTGACATCGCAAAAGTTTTCCGTCTATGCGCACTGTAACTCGAAATTTTGATGAAACTTGGTGTGAGGATTCTTTGGGTCAAGAGTAAGGTCGATTTCGTAGACGCTCTGTAGCCCTACATTTAGGGGTGGGGTGGGGGTTTAAATTAAGGGGCAAATGATATATTTTTAAACAGATAATGTGATATCGTTTGTAAGGTAAGAAGCCATGCTGAACGCGATGGTGAAAACCATTTTTTCGCCGGACAAGAAGTTAGCCCGGAATCTGGCCAAAACCGGAAAGTCTGTTAAAAGTAAAAATTTTATTTATTACTTTATTTATTAATAGAAAAAGACGTTAAGCCGAAGCTTCTCTCTCTACAAGCACGCAGATGCTTACTACATTTTTGGGATCCCAAAACGTAAGTGGAGGGATACCTATGACATCGCAAAAGTTGTCCGTCTGTCCGTCCGTCCGTCCGTCCGTCTGTCCGTCCGTCCGTCCGTCTGTCCGTCCGTCTGTAAGCACGATAACTCTCGAAGGGAATGAGATATTTTGATGAAACTTGGTGAGAAGGTTCGTTGGGTCGTCGGACCAGTCAAGTTCGTAGATGGGCTTTGTAGCTCTACATTTAGGGGTGGGGGAGGGGATTGAAATTAAGGGACAAACAAAATATTTTGAAACAGCTAATGTGATAGTCGATTATCGGGTAAGAAGACATGCTGAACACGATGGCGAAAACCATTTTGTCATCGGACAAGTAGTTCGCCCGGAATCCGGCCAAAACCGGAAAGTTTGTTGAAAGTAAAAGTTTTATTTGAAGTTGATTAGATGTTCGATTTAGGGGTAGGAAGACATGCTGAAGACGATGGTGAAAATTATTTTCTCGACGGACAAGTATTTCGCCCGGAATCCGGCCCAAACCGGAAAGTTTGTTGAAAGTAATAGTTTTATTTGAAATTGATTAGATGTTCGATTTAGCGGTAGGAAGACATGCTGAAGACGATGGTCAAAACTATTTTCTCGATGGACAAGTATTTCGCCCGGAATCCGGCCCAAACCGGAAAGTTTGTTGAAAGTAAAAGTTTTATTTGAAGTTGATTAAATGTTCGATTTAGAGGTAGGGAGACATGCTGAAGACGATGGTGAAAACTATTTTCTCGACGGACAAGTATTTCGACCGGAATCCGGCCCAAACCGGAAAGTTTGTCAAAATTAAAAGTTTAATTTGGAGTTGATTGGATGTTCGATTTAGGGCAAGAAGACATGCTGAACACTTATGTGAAAACAAGTTTCTACCCGGACATGTAGTTCGTCCGGAATCCGGCCAAAACCGGAAAACTGTTGGAAGTCAAAGTTTTGTTTCTAGTTGATTAGATAAGCGATTTAGGGGTAAGAAGAGATGCTGAGTCCCTGTGTGACAATCGTATTTTACCCGGACATATAGTTCGACCGGAATCCGGCTGGAATCGGAAAATTTGTTATAAGCTAAATTTCTATTTGAAGTTGATTAGATGTTCATTACTGGGGAAAGAAGATACCCTGATCTCGTCTTTGAGCTTTCTTTTTTCGCCGGACAAGTAGTTCTGGAGTTCGGCCGGAATCGGGAAATTGGCAGAAGTGGCAGGAAGTTTTCGTCAAAACAGATATGACTTATAGGGGTAAACACACATGCTGAATCCAAATCTGAACTTGGTTTTCTCAGGTGATTAGCTACTTGGCCTTAATCTGTTTCTGAATTTTAATTGTAAAAATGTTCAAGGAGTCTGGCGAAGACTGGATCTGGCTAAGACAAGACCCAGTTGTCTGGATCAGATATTGAATTTTTGGGATCCCATCGAAACCTTTGGTCTTGTTATACACTGCACTACACACTTAACATATAACACATATAAACTAAAAAGGGTTCACATACGCGCTATTGCAGAACGTTGTACCAGCAAGATGTTGTTTGAATGAAAGTAAATTTGGTTGGGAAACGGTCTCCTCCGATAAACCATTCCATGCCTGGCATGCACGGTAACAAAATGAACGTTGACCAATTTTCCGGTTTATTTTTGGTGGGTATAACCTCAAAGAATGTTGACGGGTTGACTGATATGAACTAAACTCAAAAAACTGTTTTTTGTCCAAATTATCTACCGAGTTGAGAATTCTGTAAGTGTTCAGAATGTCGTTACGATCCCGACGGAACTCCAATGAAGGTAGATTAAGATGTCTCATTCTGTCATCGTAGGTAGAGTACCGTAGGTATGGAATTAATTTTGTGGCCCGGCGCTGAACCCTCTCTACTCGGGACCGGTCTGTTTTGTTTACGGGATTCCAAACTGAAGAGTTATACTCGACTGATGGTCGCACCATTGTCTTATACAATGTCACAAAATTCCTTGTATTAAACTTAGAGAAACTCCGCTTTATCATCAGCAGACGGTGATTAGTGTTCCTTGAAGCAATACTAGCATGCTTATCAAACTTCAATCCTGTGTCGAAAACAACACCAAGGTCTTTAACTGACTCCTTCGACTTCAAAATATTACCAGCAATAAAATAATTATAACTCACTGACTGTTTTTGAAGGTAATGCAAAACTACGCACTTGTCACTGTTAATTACCATCGAGTTTTTGTTACACCAAACTAGTAAGGAACTAGACCTACGTTGCCCGGGCAACGTGAAGTGTTGCGGCAACCCTTGTCCGGCTTCGCCGACTAAAGAGTTGCGAGAGCAACACTTCGGGTTTTTTTTTCGCTGTCGGTTAAGTGCTGAAATTATCAACTTATCGAAGCTTTTAAAATGGTATGTTCTAAAAAGAATAATCACACGATCAAAAGCTGTTCTTTAGTGTTGTAAAACCAACAACAAAACAATATCGGAAGAAGGGACCAAATTGACTTTGCGGTCATTTGAACTTTATCCTTTTCAATCGTAGATATCGCGACCGATGAAAACTTCGAACAATATCTTATATAATCTTGTTGATATTATAAAGCTATCCGTAACTTTTCAGGATTAAAATACCATAGATGACACTATTAATTATTACAAAACTACCTTATTGTTTTACATTACCGTATCGTTTGTACCCGTTGCGTTAACAGTTAATCCTAGGTTATAGCGATATACCATCGATACAAACTTTCTTACCGTCATATTTACAGAAATCGAATACAATGTGCACCAATTTTCAAAATTTCTAGCCCCTCGTGAACCGATTCTTACTTACAAGTCCCTCCCCCGTGATTGATAACAAATTCACCGGAAACAAATAATGGATACACCAGCTAGCAAAAGTTGCAAACCCCTCATCGCTGAAGTTGATTATAGCATAAGCTTTTTAAACGGGATGTTCTAAAAAATTAATCATATGGTCAAAAGGTATTCTTCAGCGTTGTAAAAACAACAACAAAATAATATAGGAAGAAGGAACTAAATTAACTTTGCAGTTAGTTGAACTTAATCCTTTTCAATCGTAGACATCGTGACGGATGAAAACTTGGAACAATATCTTATATAATCTAGTTGGTATTAGAAAGCTATCCGTAACTTTTCAGGATTAAAATACCATAGATGACACTATTAATTATTATGAAACTACCTCATTGCTTTACATTTTCGTTTGTATCCGTTGTGTAAAAAGTTAATCCTAGGTTACATTGATAGACCATCGACACAAACTTTCTTACCGTCAGATTTATAGAAATCGAATACAATGTGCACACATATGCAAAAATTCCTAGCCCCTCGTGAACCATTCCTACTTACAAGTCCCTCTCCAGTGATATACATTAAGTTAACCGAAAACAAATAATGGGTACACCAGCTAGCAAAAGTTGCAAACCCATTATCGCAGAAGATGATTGTAGCATAACAGCCGATTATTACTTACAAGTCCCTTGCATATCTTACCATTGGGAACCAAATTGTTCTTACCACCAAACAAATAACAGGTACACTAACTAGCAAAAGCTGCAAACCCCTCATTACCGCAGATGATTATGAGCTAACAGTCGACTGTTGCTCAAAAGTCCCCTACATGGTTTTGTTTCTTCGCTGTCGGTTAATGCTGAAGTTGTCAACTTATCGAAGCTTTTAAAAGGGGATGTTCTAAAAAAATAATCAAATGATCAAAAGCTATTCTTCAGCGTTGTAAAAAAAACAACAAAACAATATCGGAAGAAGGACAAAATTGACTTTGCAGTCAATTGAACTTTATCCTTTTCAATCGTAGACATCGTGACGGATGAAAACTTGAAACAAATAACTGGTACACCAACTAGCAAAAGCTCCAAACCCCTTTTTGCCGAACATGATTATTAGCTAACAGTCGGCTGTTGCTTAAAAGTCCCCAACATGATCCCCATCACTGATATCGCCTATTTTTGATTTCACTGTACCTTACTACTGAAGTTGTCAACCCCTTTGAAATTTTCAAACTGGTGTATCTCATGAAGGAATTTTCGTACCAAAAAATGGATGGCATATACTTTGATCAGCTCATCAATGGCTATCGATTGCCGTCGAAAAAAAAAATTCTACCTGTCTTAGTTCAAAAGTTGACTTTTTTGCCGCAGGCCAACTTTCTAACGTCACGACTTAGAAAGGAGCAAAGGATAAGCTCTAGTTTCTTTAGCAAAGAGAGAACTTTTAAAGTTTAAGAGGTAAATCTGATACCGTTACTCTACCGCAAACCCAAGTGCAAAAAAAAAATATGATAAACTCTGCTGAAATCGTCGCAGACACGGATAGAAATAATAGATGGCAGCACTTTCGGACCCGTGGGAAAAAGCCACTTTTTTGTCTCTGTAGATTTTTCTATTTATCACTCAAAGAAGATATGTTGGCTGTGGGGCCGGGTAACTGCCGCATATATTTAACACTTATAGATTTTAGTCCATCTTCAATTTGAAACTGGTGCCTGCCTGCTAACGTGCTAGAACGGAGCTTTCCACTCGAAAGCAGAAACATGGTTTGATGAAACGAAAGGTTCGCTACACAACTTGAGATGGTCCTCTCCGACATAGGCTATACAACTCCACTTCACTTCGCAAACCGTAGGCTCTGGCTCGAGGACAAGCAAAAACCATCCTTATTGGCCCCAGGCAAGAGTTATACGGAGCTTTCCAAAATGTAATGTCATATTCATCAACCCGGCCTAAGGTCCACACTTTCCGTAAAAACCGCACAGGTTAGACCCTTCCCAGTTACCAGGAATAAAATGAAATCGGAGTCATAGGAAAAAAAAAAAAAAAAAAAAAAAAAAAACGAGGACAAAACCAAAGTGTTGCTCTCGCAACACAATTCAGATCTTCTTGAAGTAGCGCTACATCAACAGGGCAACGAATCGGGCGGTACAGTTTAACGTCGTCCGCGAACATTTTTATGGAGGCATTCTTGATTACACTCGGTAAGTCGTTTATGAGGATACAGAACAGAATCGGGCCTAAACAACTACCTTGCCGAACCCCACTTGTGACTGCGACATACGACGATAGACAATTACCAACTTGCACTTGCTGGCAACGACCAGTCAAGTAGCTTTCGACCCACGTGATAACGCGAGAGCCAATGCCGTACTTTTTACACTTCTCGATTAGAACACTAATGGAAACTTTGTCGAATGCCGTGGAAAAGGCAATGTATACACAATCAAACAACTGTCCTATATCTCAAAAATTCTGGAAATCTTTAATCACTTCCAGTAGCTGACTGTTACACGATCTTCGTTTGCGAAACCCATGCTGTGCGGTGCTCCACAATTCATTCACTTCAAAATAATGCTGTACTCGATTCACAAGAATTTGAAGTTAATTAGGTGTTCGGTTTAGGGGTAGGAAGACATGCTGAACACGATGGTGGAAACCATTTTCTCGCCGGACAAGTAGTTCGCCCAGAATCCGCGGAAAGTTTGTTAAAAGTAAAAGTTGTATTCGGAGTTGACTGGATGTTCGATTTAGGGGCAAGAAGACATGCTGAATACTGTTTTGAAAACAGTTTTCTACCCAGATGAGTAGTTCGACCGGAATCCGGCCAAAACCGGAAAATTGTTTAAAGTTAAAGTTTTATTTGTAGTTGATTAGATATCCGAATTAGGGGTAAGAAGAGATGCTGAATCCGTGTATGACAATCATTTTAACCCGGACATATAGTTTGACCGGAATCCGGCTGGAACCGGAAAATTTCTTATAAGTTAAATTTTTATTTGAAGTTTGGGGAAAGGAGATACGCTGAGTTCGTTTTTGAGCTTTCTTTCGTTCTGGAATTCGGCCGAAATCGGGAAATTGGTAGAAGTGGCAGGAAGTTTTCGTCAAAACAGATATAGTAAGTAAGTAAGTAATTTATTTATAACCCGCCGTTTTCAGAAAGCGGAGTAAATGAAGAAAATAAATAAAACACATAAACATACACAAAAAGACACTTAATTTCAATCGTCGGCCAGGAAGCAGTGTAGAAGGTCATGCGCTGGTTGGGTTCTGTTGTCGATGATTTTTGATAGCGACGAAGAAACATCCAAAAGGGTAACACTTGCATCTTGAATTTTGAACTTCTCCGTCAAAGTATGGTTATGGCATAATTTCGACAAGTGGAGCAGGTGCTTTGCATATTTAAAATAACATGATCTCATCTTTTTTATCTCCTTCTTTCGCAGAACATGAGTGACACCAGAACGAAATAGTATAGAAGGAGTGCAGAAGGTGCTGTACAATTTTCCCAAAGCTTTACGATTATAGCGCCCCCGGTTGGGGACGATGCGCCCATAGGCGGTACGGATTGATCTAGAAACTTCTTGAACAACCGAAGAGCAAAATTTTGACAACGAGGATTTGAATGTTATGCCAAGCCATCGTAAAGATTCTGTTGATCTGACGACGAACGATCCAAGAGAGATAGAAGAATTAGCACTCAAACGATTTGACGAAGGGTTGAAATGCAGGTACTCACATTTTGAGAGGTTAACTTCAAGACCGATTTTGAGAAGTTCCGATGACAGCTTACAGACATTTTTGGTGAGTGTGGATCGGGTACGGCTTACTAAGAGCAAGTCGTCCGCGTAAGCTATGTAGCTGAAGGCATGGTCTTTATAAAAGTAAGCAGGGTGTAACGAACTGAGACAAGAAGATATGGCCGATTTGAAAATGTAGGGAGATAAGACTCCCCCTTGGCGAACACCAGTTCGGACAGGAATAATCTCTGACAAGCTACCTTGCCATTTAAACCTTACTGAGGAATGACCATACCAAAATTTTAACAGACTGACAACAGACAGATTCACGCCAGAAGAAATGAGAGAGAAGAGGGCCTGAGAATGCGTTATATTGTCAAAAGCACCAGCTATATCTATAGAACATATATGAATAGCAGACTTCTCGCGGGTAGCCTGCTTCATCATTTTTGTTAATATGTGATGAGCGTGCGCAGAACTGGCGCTCGAACGGAATCCAAGTTGCATTGAACCAAAACGACATTTTTCAATTAATTCTGGAAGAAGGACGTATTCCAGGATTTTGCTTATGGTACAAGAAACTGTAATTGGTCGATAGCTTTTGCAAAGGTCTGTGTCTTTCCCTCGCTTAATCACCGATGTTACAGTACCCAAGAGGAAACTATTCGGAACCAAACCCTGGCATAAACAAATTTGAAACAGAAGTTGGAGGTGTTGTGTTAAAGCTGGACACTCAGTTTTGAAAAAATCGGCACTAAGGCCATCAGAATCTGTGGAACCAGTTCTTCTTAATTTTCGGAAAGCAATTTCGATGGAAGAACAAGTCACGGGAAGAACAGAGGGTTGAAATATCTTCCTTGGTAGGTATTTAAGAAGTAAATTTTCATAGTGCTGCTGAATTTGGTTTTTGCAACCACTGAATAGCCCACTGTAGTGGCTGGTCCAGTCAGCCGTAGTTAGTGCGGAAGGAGGTACAGCTGAACCTTTATCTGTCCGAAGGACCTTTTGCCACGCTTTTTTGTCAGTGGGAGCATCTAAGCCATTCAAACGAGCATTTTTATATGACTTATTGGGGTAAACACATGATGAATCCATATCTGAACTTGGTTTTCTCAGATGATTTGCTATTTGGCTTTAATCTGTTTCTGAATTTTAATAGTAAAAATGTTCAAGGAGTCTGGCGAAGGCTGGATCTGCCGAAGACAAGATCCAATTGTCTGGATCAAATATTGAATTTTTGGGATCCCATTGAAACCTTCGGTCTTGTTTATGGAGTAGTCACTGGTTTAAAAATTTTCATTCATTTGATGTCTTTTTGCTTTTGCGAAACCGTGAGAATCAGATAAAGGTTTGATTAGTAACACATGCTTAAGTGGGAAAAGTCCGCTTTCTCAAACTCAACCAATGCCACTTCGAATACTATAGAACAGGCAAATGGAGGTTTGACCCGAAACAAATTGCAACAGAAATGATTTTTACACCTCATGTAGAGAAAAAAAACCTGCACACATATACAAAGTTGCGAATTCTGGCTTGACGCAAAATAAGCGTTTTTTGGCTTTTAATGTCACTTTTTTGCGTATTTCTAAAAAAAAAAAAAAATTTCGTGGTTGTCCGTTATTCTTGAACTGAAATATGAATTCTATAGCAAAATGACAAGCTGAAACCGAAAATGAAGTCAGATTTGGCGTATAAAGCACCACAATAAAAGTTAATGCCATTTTTTCAACCCATTTTGAAAAAATTTCAAATTTTCGTACCGGTCTGATTTTCTTGAACGAATTGCGATCTTGACATAGAATCCCGAGCTGAGACCGAAAATGGGATCAAACTGGGTCTCTAGTGTTCCAGAAAGAAGTTTCATAATCATCAACAAGTGATCTCTACGAATTTTAGTAAAACAAGAAAATTATTAAGAAAAGTCAATTACAACCAAACTGGTTTCAAGGTCCAATGTTCGAAAACTTCCTTAACACCCTTCGTAGCCTACACCTTATAAATTGCTTTCAAAAGAGATAATCAAATTGCAACTAGTGTTGACTAGTGTTCACAGTCCTTTGGGATGGATTAGGCTACCAACTAAGCTTTTGAGTTTTCTGCGTCATAGCAGTTGTTAAGCACATTCTCCCCCTTGCAGGTTCTGCATGCTGGAGTAGATTTAAATTGTTTGTTTTTTTTATGGCGGCTACATCTCTCTGAATTACACTGATGCAGTCGACAGGAGCACTTAACGAATTTTAAGTACATTTGCTAACGGGTACAAGAAGTCACCTTGATTCTTCCATCCCCATTTCCTCGATTTTCATCCCCAGTTCATACCTAAATTTGAAAAAAAAAAAAAAAATCGGTAGCTGTGCTATTTGCTACATCAACCGTTGCTGGGTGATTGTACTGGGTGAACAACGACCTTGTCTTTGTCACTTTTTTCGAAATCTTGTCGTTGGAGCTTATTCAGGTCTCCTCCTTTCGACCCACCATAAATCATGAGCACGGTGTCTTCACCAGAAGTCTTTACTTCCCGTGGTCCAGATCGTTCACTTTTTATGAAGTTTCGCAGTATGGAAGCATCTTAAATACTGGAACCACAGCATTGACATCCGATACTGGAGCAATCCTGATCAGTTCCTTTATTTTTTTCTAAGGAATGTTACCGTTCCACACCCTCATCATTTACTTCCTTGTTCATCAGCTTCGTGTGCAAGCTTTTAAGTTCCAGGGTGTTCTCAGATTGTAGTCTTTGAAAGCAGAATAGCGTGTAGTGCAGCGTCGGTCAGTACACGGCCACGTAGGCTATGGTTCTGGCGATCGCTTTTCCGTTGATAGGTGAGAGACAACCCCGAGTCCGAATATCTCCAGACTGACTCCATCTCCGAACATCTCCGAGTCTTGACTCCAAGTCCGGATATCTCCGAGTCCTGACTCCTCCAGTATGTAGCCCAATGCTCCGAAGAAGCTCATCGTGGTATGGAATCCTCGAAGTTTCAGGACGAACTATGAAAGCCCACTTCCTGGTGAAGCCGCTTCGACCATTTTCATGACTTTCGACCACTGGGTTGGTCAAAGGTTAGATCAAGAGTAAATACATGTCGGCTCGCCTGGTCTGCGATAAAAAGCATAACCGAGTAAATAGATCGATCTGTCGTCAATAGTTGGAAGGTCAATGACTGAGAGGAAAAGAGTAAACTATTTCCCTGGGTGATTCCCGACTATAAGTGATTGCTGTGTTCCATTCTCAACCAGGCTTTGGTATCAGAAGGAAAGCCAGAGGATGTCAAGACTAAAGTAAAGAGTCGATGACTTTTTGAAATCCGATTTCGGATCTAGGATCTGATTTGTGGTGCACAATGCGTACACAAATTTGTAAATAAAAATATGTTATAGGCAGTGGAATAATCATGGGAATACGTTTTCCGATATTGCAGAAATATCGAATAAACTTCAGTGTAGGGTAGATAGGTCTCAGGGTAGATGGCGAATAAAAAAATATTATTACTTTGATCGATCAGTACTAATTTTCTATCCGACTGCATTGTCTTTGTAATTTGGTCTTCAAGAAGGCTCTGCTATATTAATGACCAGCTCATATTTTTATTTTTATTTCTAACAATCGATCACTTTGATGGATAATAAATGCTGACTAAACTATCTTTACAAGATCATAAAGGCGCATATTAATGATATTTTTTTTTTTTTCTTTTGCAAGATTCACCAACTCCGACCTCTTTTTAAGTCTCAACTTGTCATTCTGCATCAGCATCGTACTTCAGTCCAAGAAAAAGAATGGACAACCACGAAAATTGTAATTTTTGTTCATAAAACGTAAGAAATGGAACTAAGAGCTGAAAGGGGCTTATTTACGTCAACTCAAGATCTACAACTTTGGATATTTTGTATTTTTTTGTAAATATTGACCACTGAAAAGCAGTTTGATTCGTACTTTACTTTTCTTAATAATCTTCTTGTTTTCACAAAAAAAATCGTAAGGATCACATATTTATGCTTACGAAGCTTCTTTCAGGCACAGTAGACACCCAATTTGATCCCATTTTCGGTCTCAGCTCGTGACTCTATGTCGGGATTGCACTTTCATTCAAGAAAATCGGCCCACTTAGAAAATTGCACTTTTTTGAGAAGTAGGTTGAAAAAATGAAATTAGCTTTTTCTGGTGCATGGTATGCCAAATCTGACTTCATTTTCGGTTTCAGCTTGGCATTTTTGCATCAGAACCGTACTTCGATTCAAAAATAACGGACGACCAAGGAAATTCTATTTTTTTTTATTTTGCGTCGAGCCAGGATATTTTTTTTCTCTATAAGATGGTGTAAAAATCATTTCTGTTGCAATTTGTTTTGGGTCGACTCGGGTCTTTCTAGAGCTCATTTTCCTGTACTACTAGGCCTACTTGAGCCTTTGGTCAAGTAGCCATCTCTCCTGATTCAGAGTTCTCAATGAAGCTCTTTTTATTCTGATTTTCCTTACAGTTCTGGCTTACAAAGGGATCAGCTATGAAACGGAAGGAATTAATCTGATCAAGGATGGTGGTCAACAGGTTAGTGTATTCTTCCGTAGTTTGAAAATCAGACATACGAAAGAAAACTTGGCTGGCATCCAACCTTAAAGAAAAACGTACTAATAATACGATCAAAAGGAAAACGGTACGTTTAAATTCCTAGCTTTATTTATTTCATTCGATAATTTGTTTTGAGATTTTTATGTCGTTTTGCCTAACATCCAGCCAAATTTTCCAAGGAGAAAGTGTGTATCTGCTAAGCCATCATGCACCTCTGACCCATTGAATAATCATGAGTGGGCGAACTCGAGGCGAGGTTGATTCATTAGTTGGAAATAACACTATGAAATTATTTTGAAAGAAAAGATACAGTAGTGTGTATAGTAATCATCTCGATCGACCAGAGAAAAGATACAGTAGTGTGTATGGTAATCATCTCGATCTTTCCAGTGTATCAGTTTTCTCCTTTAAAGTTTAACTGAGTAGGACTCAGATATTACAGTCTAATTATCCATCACATTCACTTGAATAGGCTTGAAGAACCGATGAAAAGAAATTAGTAAAGAAATTAGAAAGGTAGCTCACAGCTACCCAGGAAATCTTGCATTATCCAGAACATTAGTTGGGTCGGATGGAAGGGTCAAAGATTTCAGTAGGATGAACGCTACCGTATGTTCACTGCCTACCAGATTAGAACCCATTGGGGCAGTCGGCGCAGGCAGGGGCGTCCCGATACCTTCCTGATAGGGGGGGGGGGGGGGGCAGCTTCATAATTTCACCGGAATTTTTCGAAGTTTTACCGGATTTTTTTCAGGTTTTACCGGAAATGTCTTCGTAATGACATCTTTGCAGAAACTCTAGAATAGGCTTAGTATTTTGTTCTCACTTATATCATGTGTTACAAATAACACAAAATAGGCTCGTTAAGTTTTTACTGAAAAGGCAGCTTATTTTTCATTCTGATATTTGAATACTGAAATATTTTGAATACATCTGAGGGATTTTGTAATTTTCTTAATAACGTTCAGAGCGTGGGCTGCTTGCATGGCAATCCAACAGTCATCCAGATGTGGAGAATTTGAATTTAAACAAAGGCCTACCTTTCAGGGCTGAAGATGCGAAAAGTAGAAAACTACTTTTCCTGTAGAAAAGTAGGAAAATGATTTTAAATATTCCTTCAGCCGAAGCTGACTGCGAATCATATTTGATAGTGCAAAACAGATACGTCAGATGAATTTTATTACAGCTATATTTCGGTTCTTCTTGGCAAGGGTCCTCTTCAGGCTCAAAGCCGCTCAAGTTCGAAAACGAACTTGTGGGAAAACAAAAGCTTTCCATACTAGTGAAGACATATTTCCATTCACAAAACACTTCGAGTATTTTCTTTTTCTTTGTTTCGAGGCTCTCCTGGCGACTTTTGAGATCGTATCGGAACAAGGCTAACTCGTCTTTGAACTCTTCTCGGCTTATCACCGGTGAGGAGTCGAGAAAGCTGTCGAAATTGGAGTACACGGTACCGTGAAAGTATTCCTGGAACAGTATTTGTAGTTCGAAATGATGGATTTCAGTAGGTTGCCTAATTCTTGAAAGTTACAGATTATCGGAATCACCAGATGAATGTTTCGGTACGCTATGTTGTCTGTCTGCAAGAATCACTCTGGTAAGTTGTCTGTCGGGGTCATCCTGATAAGCGTGGGTCTATACTTATCCGGTAAGCAACAAAATTCCGGTATATACCCTGAGCCAAATTCTGATTGATTCCGTGGAGCAAAGTCCTGTAGATTCCCCGATCCAGCCTCTAGTAAATTCTTCGAGACAAGTTCCGATAAATTACTTGAGAAAGACTTCGGTAGATTCCTTGAGTAAAATTCCGGTTGATTCCAAAATTCTAGTAGATTCCGTGGGCCAAAATCCGGTAGATCTCCTGACCCAGCCTCCAGTAAATTCCCTGAGACAAGTTCCGGTAGATTTTTGAGCAAGATTTCGGAAGATGCCCTGATCAAAATTCCGGTCAGAATTAAAAATTCATGTGCTAATTCCCGGTAGATTTCCTGAGCAAAACTCCTGTAGATTCCCGGAACAAAATTCCGGTGGATTCTCTGAGCATAATTCTGGTAGATTCCAAACTTCTAGTACATTTCGTGGGTCAAAATCCGGTAGATCTCTTAATCCAGCCTCCAGTAAATTCCCTGAGACAAGTTCCGGTAGATTCCTTGAGCAAGATTTCGGTAGATGCCCTGAGCAAAATTTCGGTAGGTTCCCTGAGCAAAGCTCCGGTAGATTCCCGACCAAAATTTCGGTAGATTCCCTGAGCAAAATTCCGGTAGATTCTCTGATCCCGCCTGAAACCTTGAGCAAGGTTTCGGTAGATGCCCTGAGCAAGATTCCGGCAGGTTCCGTGAGCGAAATTCCGGTAGATTACCTGAGCAAAATTCGGATAGATTCCCTGAGCAAAATTCCGGTAGATTCTCTGAGGAAAATTCCGGTAGATTCCTGAGCAAAATTCCGGTAGATTCCAAAATTCTAGTAGATTCCATGGGGCAAAGTGCAGTAGATTCCCTGACCCAGCCTCTAGTAAATTCCCTGAGACAAGTTCTGGTAGATTCCTTGAGCAAGATTTTGGTAAATGCCCTGAGCAAAATTCCGGCAGGATCCCTGAACAATAATCCGGTAAGACTCCTTAAAAATCATCAAGTTCAGGTGAATTTCACAAATTTTGACTAGCGCGGCTTCGCCGCACCAGTCAAAATTTACCGGAATTTTTTCCTCAAACCTTCTACGGGGTTTGAATCCATGAACGCCCCTCGACCCCCCCCCCCTGACGCCCTGGAGCGCAGGTAGTTGGTGTACGTGATTTCAAATGGTAAGTCCTTCAATGAGAAGAGGGCGTTGACCACCGCTATTTCTGTGTTTAATCCTAGCTAATGCGAAGACTGGGCTTACACTGTCAGGAATTTCATAACAGATAACACAAGGATACGCGATTTCAACAGATAACCCTTAGTATGTTAGCTATTATGTTTTTCAAATGTTACGCATTAAAAACGTTAGGCATGCAAGAAGAGCCGAAACATCGTCGAAAAAAGAAATATCTGCTTACTTTTTGTGACATGGCATGAGAAAAGTCAGCAGACTATTTTTTGGCCCTTCATGGCAATGCTTGTTATTCATAACTTGTAATAACAGAATAGGTAACGTCCTAAGTATCATCTGTTGAAACCGCGCACCCTTGTGTTGTCTGTTATGAAATTTCCGATAATGTAATGCTTCAAGCTTATAGACAGAATATAATGATGTATCACATTAAGGATACTGTACAACTTGAACGAACATGCAATCGAAAACTGTTTGAATTTCAGAAGGTGAGACATCGTTCACAGTAATACTATTCTTGAAGACTTTCTTCCTTAATACGTAAGTTGTAACTTTCAAAAGCGTCTCTTCGGTTGTCTTTGCACTTAAAACTAGTGTAATTCTTCCTGTTTTTGCGCCGAAGAGAAACCTTCAACAATATAATGCAATATGATTTTCTTTCCCACTCTTTGTTTTAAAAATGTCCATGATTATTTCTCTTATAACTCAGTCGGTATTACAGTTGCTTTATTTATAATATTATACCAGCTGGTGACTAATCATCGCTTACTCGCCCTGATACTTAAGTTGGATGGCGCTGGACACCCCATCTGAGTATTTGGTCTGAGGAATCCTCTTGGGGACGTAAGATCGAGTGTAAGATTTCCAGGGCGGCGGTCAACACCCTTTTCTCATTTAAAGACTTAAATCTAAAACTAACTGCTCGAGCTACCTGTGCTAGCTACACTAACTGGTTCCGACTTGTTAGGCGGTGAACATATGGTAGCGGTCGACCGCGGTGGCTGTACAGCGACGATACTAGCCAAAATGTTTTTTTTTGTTTGGGGGGGGGGGAAAGCTTACTGACTGGCTGGCAATTTTTACCAACTGTTTTGCAGAAAAACGATTGTTTTCAAGAAAAAACTACTGTTTTGACGAAAATTGACTGATTTTAAGAAAGATATGACTGTTTTTAGAAAAAATATGACTATTTATAAATAAGCCGGCGCTTATCGTCTTTAAATGCTTGTTTTCGAATTCAAAATTTGGGGTTGTATTGCAATCAGCGCACATTCTGAGCGTCATTACTAGAGTACTTCTTTGTGAGAACAATTTACCTAATAAGTGTTCTTTTTAGCATTCTGAAGAATTCAAGAGGCTAAACCCAATGGAACAAGTTCCAGCACTTCTTATTGGTGACAGATGCCTGACCCAGTCGGTAATTACTACTCTTGCTCTTAATATCATCGGGATCCAAAGACCCATTACCACTGTTAGCAAGAACAAAAACATCCAATACAACCTCCATCATTGGTCCCATGCAGCGACTTTGGATAGCCTGACAAGACTGAGCGGAGCTAGTGGTACATGCCATGACGTTTTAGTTGTTACTCGTCTGTTCTTTCTTCGCCGCTGCGCATACCGATACCCGTCTACTTTTCTCTTCGCCGCTGCGCATAGCAGATGAAAACACGATGAATTTTTTTTAGCCTGCGTAGTAGTATGGTAGTAGTACGAAAACGTTGCATGTAATACTATGTAATAGCAAAGAATACTATCATTTAATATGCCTCAGACTGGTCCAATCTTATGTAGTAGTATCCAGTAGCATCCTGTCTTGCCATAGTAGCATCCAGTCTTGCTAATAGTAGCATATAGTAGTATACAGTAACACGGTAGCCTTGAAGTAGAAGCATGTAGTGGCATCGTTAGTACTGCATGCAACTTTTTCGTACTACTTCATAGTACTATTTTGAGATAAATTTTTCATCGGGGTAGGATGCTTCCAGGCGTGGAGAACCTGGTCAGACGTGACGTCACAATGGTAGACAACCAACCAGCTGTAAAGGACGACTTAACGGCGTTTGTTTAAGGAAATTTCTTCTGCGGGGCTTTACTGCGATATAGCATTTGTAGATGTAATGAATTATGATGTTCTGCGTAGCTCCTACCGCGTGGTCGTATTACTGGGATAATGAGACGGAGGTTCTTGTGAGTATTTGTTCTTGCTATTATTCCGTGTAAAAACGGTGGGTCTCTAGGTCCAAATAGTTTGACGCTTGAAGCAGAACTTATAGCCTAGTAGAAGCGATCTGCTATAATAATAATAATAATAATTTATTTGTTACCCACTAATCCCAGAGGAAAAACAAGTGGAGTACAAGAAAGAAAAAGGGGGAGGAAGAACAAGGACATACTAAAATAACTATACATACAAAAATACTAGCACATAAACGGGGGGGGGGGGGAGGGTAAAGGGGTGGTGTGGTGAAAACCGAGAGTAGGCTGAACCCGACAGCTTCTTGTATAGCAGTAGTAATAATTGTTTGTTAGTAGCATTAGTAATAATGTTTTTTTTCCCAAACCATTGCATATTACAGACATATACATAAAGCTACATCACTTGGAATGAATGACTTACTAACTGATATTCCCGATCAGCGGATGAGCCATCCATACTAAATTGCATAAATTAATAAATAGTCGTCACGAAATAAGAAGGGAGGAATCTCGAAAAACGAATTCATACATTAGAACTTGCAGTCACAAATTATCACTAATAATAAAAAAAATGGCGAGTGTTATTAAAGATATGGAAAGATATGGAATTTCCAGGCGATATCAGCTTTCCGTGTGTTTTCGAGAGCAGTCCAGCGGGAAAGTGGAAAGCGATTCCAGAATTTGGTGTCCCACAGTTTTCGCGATGCTCTTTGCTCGCCGTAACGTGATTCCGAAATCTGTCTTACACCTGTCAAATATATTTGAAATTCAGTTCAAATATATCTGAATTACCCGCGCTTTTTAACTTTCAGAACGCCATCTAGTAGTGTTGGGTAAAGAGTAATGTGTCCTGATTGAAGCGTCGCCACTTCAGTTCGCAGACAGCCATCAGCAAGGTGACAAGAAATGATCCGATAACCTGTACTGGGTAGAGTGGTAGTACAGTTCGTATTTATTTTGCAGATAAACATAATGGAATACCTTGAAGAGGTATACCCTGATCCACCTATGCTTCCAAAGGACCCTCTAGGGCGAGCCAAGGTCAGTCACCGAAACACTAACTTTCCGATATCATGGCGAAAAACAAAAAAGCCAGCAGATGCTTTTTTGGCATTTTTTCGGCTCATCCTGGCAATGCTTGTTATGCATAACATTTCATGCATAACGTTTGTCGTGACAGCAGACAACATCCCAAGTGTTCTCTGTTGAGTGTTTTCTGTTGAAACCGCGCATCCTTGTGTTGTCTGTTATGACACTTCTGGCAGTGTAGTTCGCCCGGAATCCGGCCAAAGTCGAACAAAAGTTTTACTTGGAGTTGATTAGATGTTCGATTCAGGGGAAAGAAGACATGCTGATTCCGCATATGAAAATCATTTTCTATCCGATCATAAATTTCGCCCGGAATCCGGCTGAAACCGGAAAGTTTGTTAAAAGTTGAAGTTTTATCTGAAGTTGATTAGAGGTCTTATGTGGGGGAAGGAGATCTGCTGAATTCGTGTTTGAGCTTTGGTTTTTGAACGACAATTAGTTCACCCGGATTCCGGCCGAAACCGGAAATTTGGCATAGATGATTAGTCGTTGGCCTTCATCTGTTTCTAAATTTAATAATAAAACTGTTCAAGGATATATTCTAGTAATGCATAAAACGGATACGTCAGCTACGTTGCTTTGACTCAGTATGGTTTCTAAATGGTTTCCAAAGTATCGTAGCTGACGTATCCGTTTTATGGAGTAGTTGAATATATGTTTCCAGTCAGCTTGGACTCAAAGGAGTATTTAATGAGCAAGGATTCTGGCGAAGACCGAATATCGACAGGACCCAATTGTTTGGATAAGATATTAAATTTTTGGGATCCTATCCAGACCTTTGGTCTTGTATTATCTATATCTGCACCGCCGTATGGTAGAGTAATGGTCGGAGCTGTTTAATGGTTGATTAGGGATACATAACATGCCTACGGACTCTGGTGAACACTGGAAATCTGCCAGACCGGATAGTGTGAGTGAAGAAGTCGCATGGAACTTCTAAGCTACATAGGGCATTTTGAACATAGTTTGTAAACCACAACAATAGGCTGATAGAAGCGGGCGATAGGAACAGTGATGCCGCCGAAGGCTTATACTCTATAGGACTTAGACCAAAACACGCCACTAAACCACGAGAAGAACAATAAACGTCACCCGAGCGATGATTCAAATGTTATATCAACCAATCAACGGCGTTTGGTGGGGACAGCTGTGGTGACGTGTCCTGCTCTTCGCTAGGCACACGGAGATTCTTCATCTACGCGAAGAGTTAGTCGTAGGGGTATTCATCTAAGGCGTCTTTCCACGATTTGTGTTTATGATTCGGTCGTGGTTCGAAATGAAAGTTGCGTTTTTGCAGATACCATAGTATCTATTACCACGGTAACTGGATTTGCAATTTGTCGCTTTTGCAGTTACCGTGGTATCAGATACTACGGTTGCTCTAAGGACGTAAGCCTTAACTTTAAGGACGTAAGCCTAAAGTTAGAAGAGATTTTATCTGGATTTTTTTCGGACACTTCGTACAAGTTAGCGGAAAAAACAGACAAAACCGCGAGGTTCAACTTGTGATAATATAATTTTATTTACGCACCTGAGAAGAGGAAAGTAGCGCAGTACAGACAAAGAAGAAAAAATGCAATGAGCATAAGATAAAAACAATAAATATTATCAAAAAATAAACTATTGTGTCGGATGTGTGGCACAGAATTCTGTTTCGGCGACAAAGACTCATAAATGTGCGGAAAAACGCCTCTAAGCAGTTCAAATATTACATAAAGATTGTAAGATTTTATGCATTGACACTTGTCGCAAGCTGTCAGTGAGGGGCTTGTGTCATCGAGAAGAACATACAAAAGACTTGTAAGATCGGGATCGCTCTCGAACCGATTGTATGCTACTTGCTACCGTTTTCTCTTTGAGAAAAACATGTCAAAGCAGAAACCAGACGCTATAATGACACTCTTTTTATGCTTAGATTTAAGAGCTTTTTCTCCTCTATCCTATTCAGGCCATTATTTCTAATTGGACAGATTCTACGTGATAAACACAGTTAATTCGGAGTATCAGTGCAGTGTACTCAACAGCGTGTCAAATGCTCCTTGTCGAAACTGTTGATAAAGGACTTGTTTCGTCAATTATATTTACGCTGTTTCATGGTCCACTAGCACGACTTGTCCGTCCGATTTAGAAGTAATAAAAACAGGAATATCCCACCCTGTTTTACACTAATAATCCAGGTTTATGTCCCCTTTATCAGTAAAAACAAAGTAACAAAATCACAAAAGTTCCCACCCTGTGTGGGTTGATTGTTCCGAACTATTTTTTGTCTTCAAACCTCGAAATAATTATGAGCTAGTTAATTTACTAGTTAGTCTTGGATTTTTTGTGTTATGTTAGTAAAGTTGGTAATAATAGTAAACCTTGACACTTGAATCTGCTGATAAGGGACATAAATTCGTCAATTATAATTTGGAAATTAGTTTCTGGAAAACAGTTTTGTTAAAGTAACAAATTTCTCACTCTTTTATTTATTTATTTATTATTAGATTTGGCGTTAAGCTTTTAGCTTGTTGCCATTTTATTCTTAAAGTTGTCTGAAGTAAGAAAAAGCACGAACATCCCACCCTCTTTTACACTATAGACATACAATAATAATAAAGTATTTTTAAAACGCTGTTATGTACTCATTAGTTGTGAACCGAAGAAGAAGAACAAAAGTATAGTCTGACCCTATACGCTTTCTCATAGAAAATTGTGAAAAATATGTGAAAAATTAATAAATAGGTGCAGACAAGAAGTTATTAAAGGACCTCTCGCACTATTTACTCTTCAACTTACTTTTTTTTTTTAATATTTGAACACTTTAAAACTAGGATTTAGTTTCAACAAATAACCCATGGTTTTGGCTGTTTTAAGCCTTTTCGGAGACCCGTTGACTTATAGCGAAAAACAGTGAAACAATTTACATAACCGATTTTTGGGATCCCAAAACGTAAGTGGTAGTCCGGGATCCAGACCGCGATATTGCTAAAAAACGATGGGGGGGGGGGGTAGCACACGAGCTGCAGAAGGTTTGAAGAAGTTTACCAGACCAGCTTTTTGTGTTGAGAACGAAAATCGTACCGCACCACTCCGCACCGAGGTACGTCACCGATTTGTTAGCCTATAAAGGCAGACTAGGCCTATAAATACCTACTGTAGAAAAACAGTTTTTCTAGCAGGACCGCATGAACTAAATCAAACAAACAATGCATATTCAATATCGTCTTTTTATGGGCTATCGAATAGTCTATTTTTCTTTTTTTTAAACTTACAGATTTTTCTTAGAAACATCTTAGAAACCAAGAAAAAGCGAACTAAATTAAATTAACTAAATTGTTAATTTTTCTTGGAAAACTTTTCAACAAACCACATATTTTTATTATTTCATTAGATAAATAAGCTTCCACCATCGTTTGAGCAATTAAAACTTAAAAAATATTTAGTTTTAAGAATTTCCGGAATTTTCTAAAGCAGAGCATCCATGTTTTCATCAGTGGGCAACCGTGGATATTTCAAACTAAATATGTTAGTCTGGCGGTAACTTTAGGGCTATTTTTTTACATGGAGTACTGTTACGCCATTAGTTTTTCCTTAGGAGACGTAAAGGTCATGTAGGCTATATAGCGTATAGGCTGAATAGCCTATAAATCCTGTAATGATCTTTTTTGGAAAACACAAGTTTTGAATAGTCTTTCCATACTTACTTTTTGAGCCGAGACCGAAAGTCGGATAAGACAGCACCTGTGTAGGTAACCGACATTTTGTCCTATAAAGACAATTTAGGCCTATAAAGACCAGCTGTATGAAACTATTTCCCCATGCAGAACGAAAAAGCAAAACAAAGAAAACTCAAAAAACCATTTATATTCTTGTCTGTGGGCTATCGAATTAAATATTTCATATTTTTCTAAACTTATTAATATTTCTAAGAAATGTCTAAGAAAGAAATGGTTCCTCTTTTTGTGTTGACGGTAATTCTTGTTAGTAAAGTGTCAACCACACTAGCCTACTTCTTTTTTAGCATTCATCAGAAAGACAGGCCTCTTACCAATTTTTTAAATACCCGAACTTACCAAATTATTGTTGCCAAGAAATATTATTTACCAAAATCAGGAACTAAATATATCGATTTAAAAATATAGCCTACATTACAGAATAATTAGAATGGAATTTAATATTGACGATTACTTCATCTAAAAAGAATGTACAGCCTATCTTCCTTGTAGGCCAAAGTAGTTTTCTGAATACAAATCTGTTAGGTTCTTGTCGCCAACCTAATGCCATGCTTGCCCTTTTTAAGGAAGCTTTCAAACGCTGAAGCTACTGACTCGCCAAACAACATCAGCCTTAGAAGACAAGAAGTTAGGGCCACAAATCTTGGCCGGACGTTGTTCTCAACTATTGACCCCGCTTGCAACCGAGTTTTCTTTCACGGACAAAGTAGATTGCTGTTCGTGGCAGCCACCAAGCGAAGCCATACCCATGGCATTCATGCAAGACTCGCTTAGTCATCAAGGCGAGCCATTGGATACCCATAGTCTCCTTCCTAAAGACTACAATCGGTTCGAGTTCCGCGTTGACCGTCAGAAGCCCCCCCCCCCCCCACGTTCACTTCTTCCACTCTGGGGGCGGGGGGTGGGGGAGGTTGACTCACGCCACAATTTGGACAGAACAACATCAGCTCATCGGAGTACGTGCACCAGCCGTCTTAGGCCATTTTAGGTTCTGATTGTGGTCGACAAAAGCGGTCGGTGTGATCTGCGAGTTTTCGCACTTCCTCATTACCTGTGATCCTTAGCTTTCATTTTCTGTATGGATCGCAGCCATCTACGGCAGAATGCATTGAGTTCACGTGCTTCTGCGGGTTTCAGCGGCGAAGCTTGGAGGCCATATAAAAAGATCGACAGGACAAGTCCCTCGTAGTCTTGGGCGATATTTATTATGTTCTGTGCGCCTTCGACCCTGCTTTCGACTTCATCAGCGAGGAGATTTGAATCCTCGTTATAATCGAAGGAAAACCGATGAAAGGATTGGGATGACTTCCACCCCCCTGTGCTTATCCGTGATCCTTTACTATCGAGTCAGTGGCGAGCTTTAAACGAGCTTTCGAGAGGATGAAACCTTGACGGTCCAGAAGTGCTTTGACTTTACCAATAAATGATTTGACTGCTCCGTTTCACCTCTCGCCAGAGCCTTCGTCTGGTGATACATAGTATGCCAGGATAAGGCGGATTATTTTCTTTTCCTGCATTCCCCGCTAAATTATGCCTTTCTTTGCTGATTCCAATGCAGAAACAAAGTCGGTGAAGAATTTCGTGGGTTCCTGTTGATGCTTGAAGCTATGCTCTAGAATTGGGCAAAGAGAGAAGAGCCCGTTCCGTGCAGCCCATGCTCGTTCTGACACCGGTTTTGGTTGGGTCTTGTGCTCTGAAGCTTCGCAGTAGGATAGCTGCAAAGACTTTTGCTGCACTTACCATTACCTTAAATTACCTTAAATCGCATTGTCCAGCGACAAAGGTGGATGGTCCTCCTGTGGTTGTCGCTGGTTTGAGTGATGCTAGTCACACTTGATGCTGGGACTGGCTTTTGGTTAGTGTCTGGTAGAGGATTCCGGGACATCCCACTCGTATTTCCAGTGTTTGGCTTCCCACTCCTTGTCAAGCTTGGATTTGAATGAGTCCACTGTCTGTGCACTGACTGTGTCCTCTGACAGGGTGTTCCAGTTTTGCACCACTCTAGTTGAGAAGAAGTGGTTTCGGGTCCTTGTGTGAGCAAATGTCTTTGGAATCTTCTTACTATGGCCAAGAAGAGTTTTTTCAGCTTGATTTGTAGAGGTGTAGAGGTGAGGCAAGACTTGATTTTCAGTTTGTACGTTTGTATAACATCACCTCTACGTCTTCTGTACGCCAAGCTTGGTAGTTTCAGTTGTTGCAAGCGTTCTCTGTATGGGACATCCTTCATGCCTGAGACAGTTTGGGGGCTCTCCTCTGGACTTTCTCAAGCACTTCACAGTCTTTCTTGAAATATGGGCTGGCAACTGACATTCCGACTTCTAGCTTTGGTCTCACAAGGCTTTTATATAGCTTAGTGACTACTAATTTGCTTCGAGTCGAGAACATCCGCTTGATGATACCAATGGTTTGGTTTGCCGCTGCTGCTACAGTTTTGGTGTGACTGCTGAATTTAAGTCCTTCGTCTACAATGACCCCCAGGTCTCTTTCTTCATCCTCTGCTGCAAGTGGGACAATGGGGCCGTTGGGATTTGACATAGTGTACTGATGCCTAGGTTTTTTTTTTTACGAAGGTGTATCGCTTTGCACTTGTCAATGTTGAACTGCAGTTGCCACGACCTTGCCCAGTCATTGAGACTGTTAATGTCGTTTTGAAGGGCTGAAACTTTGTCGCTATTTTCTACAGAGCTGATCAGCTTTGAATCATCAGCGTAGAGGGGGATTTTGCTTCTGATTACAGATGGCGCATCGTTGATGTAGAGGTTGAAGAGGCTGGGCCCAAGTATTGTGCCTTACTCCATTCTTCACGATGACCTCCTCCGAAAAGACAAAGTTTCCTGGACCGGTCGTGATTTTGACATATTGAGTGCGCCTGATCAAGAATTTGCCAATTCGGGCGATTGCTTTACTGTGGATTTTCAGGGCCTTTAGTTTGTAGAGCAGCAATCGGTGGGAAACTTTGTCAAAGGTAAGGTCATTTGAAGCTGGTTATATGTTCGATTTAGAAGTAAGAAGACAGGCTGAACACTTATGTGAAAATTATTTTCTACCTGGACAACTATTTCACCCGGAATCTGGCCAAAACGGGAAAAATTTTTAAAAGCAAAAATTTTATTTAAAGTTGATTAGATGACAGACTTAGATGTAAGAAGAGACGCTGAATCTGTATAGACAAATTATTCTTTACTCGGACATATAATCGTCCGGAATCCGGTTGCAACCGGATTATTGTTATAAGTCAAAGTTTTATTTGAAGTTGAAGTTGATTCTTTATAGAAATAAGGGTATACGCTGAATTCGTTTCTGAATTTTCTTTTTTTGCTGGTCAGTTAGTTCGCTCGGAATTCGGCCGAAACCGGAAATATGGCAGAAGGAAGGCAGGAACTTTCGGTCAGTATCGTCAAAATAGACATGGCTTGTAGAGGTATATCTCAGCTTGGTTTTCTCTGATGATTAGCCTGACGAAGACTGGACTGGTGAAAACCAGACCCAATTCTCTGGATCAAATAATAGATTTTTGGGATCCCATCGAAGCCTTTGGTCTTGTTCTGGGAAAAACACGTGTAGTAAATTACGCCTAATGAGAAAATCAGCGTGGTTTTGTTAAAGGAGTTAGAATGTACCGTACGAAATTGGCGTCTCGGGGTTTAGAAATATATGGAGGGTATATTCAAATAATGTATAAAACGGATATGTCAGCTACGATGCTTTAGCAGCGATATTTCGGCCCTTCTTGGCAAGCGTCCTCGTCAGGCTGTCAATACCACATGGGGAAGAAAAAAAAAACTAGCCCTGAGATTTTATTTTTGACAAGGCCGCTGCTTTTGCTGAACGATTATGACGATGAAAGGAAAGGTTTTATTTCTGTATTTTGATCAACTTCGGTTTTCTTGTTAATAAGGGACTGAAAGCTTGAATTTTGTTCCATTATTAACCTCGTTCCAAGTTTCTGGTAGGGAGTAATCGCCTGTATCTATTACTTTTAAGTATCACTGCACGGAAAAACTAGTGCTGAGATTTAATTTTTGACACGGCTGCTGTTTTTGCTGCACGATTGGGGCGACGAAAGGAAAGACATTTTTCTGCATTTTGATCGGCTTTGGTTTTGTTGTTAATAAGGGACTGAGGCTTAAATTTTCTTCTTTTAATAACTCCATTCCACGATTCCGTTAGGGAACGTTTTATGCATTATTTGAATGTATGGTTCAAAGTCAGCTTGGGCTCAAGGAATATTTATACATGGAGTGATTATGGAAGTGTTAGTAGTTGCGTTATAATTAAAGTCAAGACAGGTCCTTTAAGAGTGATTGTTTTAGGTACGTGAAATTTGCGAAGTCATTGCCTTGGGCATTCAGCCCCTCCAGAATCTAGCTGTCCTTCAGAAAATTGGCAAGGATCAAGGAGAGGAAAAGAAGATTGAGTGGGCAAAGGAAGTCATCAATAAAGGCTTAGAAGGTAGGTTTGGTGAAACTTGCACAATCAAACCAAGGCCAGTCAGTGAAACTTAATACAGAAGCTATTATTATTATTGTCTATTTCCTTCGGGTAAAGGGCATATCAGCTTACATCATAATCATCTTCCAATGCAGCAGAATAATTTGAAAATGCAGCTAACTACTAACTAAACAAACAATAAGAAATACACCGCATAAAAATATTGTTTTTTGAAGAAGGAGAAAAGGGTGGGATATTGGGACACCTCAGGGAAGATATATATCGCTGTATTTATCTATCTATCTATGTGGACAGTATGATATGATATGATATGATATTTATTTGTCTTCAAAGCCGAAAGGCCATAACAAACACACATAAATAACAAAATCTAAATACAAAAATAAATCGTCACACTGCTACACTAAACCCCACTCAAACACTTTTCCCTGTGCAGACTGGCCACTCTGAGGAACCTCGCCAGGTTTCTTATACTAAGAAAATCCCTATTCCGCATAATATTTAACAACCACTTCCTCCCATGAATCCCTCCCTTAAAAATTTCCTCCCTCAGATCCTCAGTTTCATCACATCCACACATAAAATGAATTAGATCCTCATCTCCCTCACCGCACATTGGACAAAAGGAAGGACCCGATTTCTCCCTATCTCTTCCCAAATACTTTCGTCTTTCACCAAGTGGCAAGCTATCTGCCCTCATATTTAAAGGACACCTGAACAATGAAACCATACTTGAACACACCATGGAGAATGGATTTACAGACATGACCACGGAGAGCATTCTTCTCCTGAGTGTGACGTTTTCAAAATAGGGATGTTCGTTTCTGGAGCTTTGCACATGCAGACTCCAAGACAAAAAGCGCAATTCATTCAAATCTTGTACAGCGCTGGCCGGATCGTATTGGAATTTCTTCTGGATATACGTTTGGACTTAACTGGTTAAAAAAATTCCAGAAGAAGGGTTGATTGGAGACATTTGTTCATTTCTAAAATTGTCTGTTCTTATGTGACCTGTTTCTGCCTGTTCCTGTTTGAATGCAAAAACAGAACAGTGCCCATGCCTACAAAAAGTTTTTGACCCGTGACTGGAATCAAACTAAGCTGGTATACTTTGGAAAAGAGCTGTAAATATGCATTTTGATGGGTCCCGACCCTTCCCCGCCCCCCTCCCGTTCATGGGCAGCTGGGCTCAGGTTTCCCATGAGTTAAGTTCGTTTTTGACAGGTCTCAAGTTCAACTCTTGTATATTTGGGGAGTTATATCTATGGATGAGGACTTTGGTTTAACAGCAGCAGATAAGACGACGCGGCGTACTTCTTTAATGAGCAGTTGGAAGGATCGATGATAATGAATCTTAATGAATTGTGACAAAGGTATTAGGCTGCTACAATTTGGTTTATTGCACTTGTTATTACCTTGCTAATGGAAAAGAGGTTTAGAGGGTTGGACTGGCTGTCGGGACTCAAGCCATTCGTGCAAGATCTTCAACATTTCTTTGGATTTGTACTTGCGGTTTGTTTACGTTCAAATTGGGATGATAACAAATTAGGTTATTTCAATACTTGTTTGGTTATTGGGGGTCCGAAATGTCTTGGTTCTAAAGCTGTTTGTATATAAAATGTGATAAACATTTTACTTTCACACTCCACGTCTGAGCGCTTGCGCACCTATTAGGAGATGTTTACATTGTTTACCCTAATCATCTATTTTATTCATTTTAAAATAGCTATTGTTAAGCGATTTTTGTGTTGTATCCGCTGACATACAGTACATGATTCATTTCGGTTAAAGCACGTATTTACATCTGACAGGCTGTATAATGTACACTCACTTGAATATAGAAATTTAAAGGACACCTCGTACTATATAGTGTTAGATGTTCTTAGATGGTTAACCACTTGGTTAAGTGGTTAACAGCCATATGGTTAAGTACAACTGAGCAATGCTTAGAGAAAATTACGCACGGCTTTGGCTATTTTTAGCCTCTTCTGTGTCCCATGCCTTGAATGACAATCTTGGCAAACTTTGCATAACCGGTCTCCGGAAGAATAAGCTCCTCAGAAGCAGTGATCGGGCACATGGTTTGTCACGTAAAGATCGGGCCTATGGTTTGTCAAGTAAAGAGAACAAACATGCCAAGCATGATGTTTTACAATGCAAAATGGATACGTCATCTACATTTTATTCCAAACATGATTCGCAGTCAGCTTGGGCTGAAGGAATATTTAAGGCAAGCAGGATAAACAGTGTATTGCTAATACAGGGGAGAGGATACAGTAATGAAGTGAAGAATCTCGGGAACGAGAATGGATGTAAATACTACTGAAGTAGAATAAATTACTGTCATAATTACAACGTATCCTTTAGATGTCTTAACAGAGAGAAATCTTAAAAGTTCTGCACCGGTAAAGCCTAGTTGTAACGATTTATCACTTCGTAGACTCCGCATCCCGATGGAAAATTTATCACAAAATAGCAGTATGAAGTTGTACGAAGTAGCATGCAGTAGGAACTGACGGTACTACATCCTTCTATATCATGGCTACCGTTTTACTGCATTATATTGCATGCTACTATTAGCAAGACTGGATGCTATATAGTACGACAGGATACTACTGCTTAAGATTGGGCCAGTCTGAGGCACATTAAATGATAGTATATCATGTACATGAACACTTTTCGTACTAGGGAGGCTAGAAATTTTTCGTCGGGATGGCATAGTAATTCACAAAGAGCCCGTGACGCGGCAATATTTGAAACAGCGTCGTAGCGTGGTTTAGTCGAAACGTAATTTATGTTAAATGAGCTCGACTGCACAGCAGAAAACTGCAAAAGTTAAGTAGCTTTTCGGGGAAGCATACTTCTACCGTAGGTACTCTTCTACTGTCCTCAGCTAGTATTAATTTGTTTTTCTTTTGAAGTTGTGGAGAAACTTATGCAAGACTGCAGTGGAAAGTACTCCTTCGGTGATGAAGTCACGTTTGCTGATTGCTGTCTCGTTCCACAGGTTTACAACGCTATGAGGTATACGAGGTAATTTGGTGGAGGGTACCTCAACTAACACGCCTGGTAACTGTCCTAACCCTTGATAATCCTGTACATTGGATCTACATCTAAAAGTCAGCATATACCTTGTTTTAGATCGTTTCAGTAGTCAAATTTTACTAGACAGGTGGGCATTCGTCTCGCAACAGCTATTACTAATTCTATGTCTTTCATCTACTATTTATCTAGATATAAAAATTGACAATTTTTGACGAAGGAATGGATTTGTTTAATCTAAACATTAAGAAACAAAACGAAGATACTTTGCAGCAAAAGAGAAGTCATAAATAACTGATAATTGATATAAATAAGAACTAAAACATCACATATGGTTTCCTCCTAAAGCTTTTGTAAACACACAAAAGCAACACAACCAAAATCATAAAACCCGAGCTCAACCCCGAACAGATGATAAAAATCCATTCTATTTAGGACCTCTGATAACAATTGGCAATAAGACCAACCCTACAAGCGGAGTAGTCTCGGTTTGTCCGTCCTCGCTTCGTTATCATCATCCATCACAAAGAGATAGTACAAGGAGCTTTCCTTTTTTTTCTTTTTTTTTTAATTACCATGGTTAGGGAGGTTTGTACCTTCTTTCTGCTGAAGGAATATAATTAACTACAATCCTAGCAGAGTTTTAGCCGGTTTGGTAAACGTCGATGGTCATGATAATTTATGGGGACAAGTAAGGAATTGAATATGGAGAATTGAGTAGTTTAAAAGCTGTGTGCCCGGGAACTACCAGTTGAAAAAAAAATGTCCAAGTGGATAGACCTGGGAAGAAATGTTAGTGTTAGTACTAGTTCAAACTTCCCAGCACGATAATTGCTGATAAGATCAGTCAGGAAGGCTCAAGACTTTATTTACAACCAAATATATCTTCAACTTTTACCGCTGCTGAGAGCAGACCTCGAGCGCACACGAAAAGATAAAACCAAAACAACTTCAACATAAAGTTTGATTGTCGTATGTGGCAATCAGCTCATCCGATGTTTCGTTGCCTTTCGCAGTTATTTCCCTTGAGGGCATTGAGGACGAGGTCGTATGTTACCCGAGTTTGACTTCCATTCCTCACGCACCCCCTGTTTCCAAAAATTGCTCTTTGACCTAGCTTTGCATGGTCGTCCTATTTTTCCTTTATATTGGTTTAGTTTTATCCACTACCTGGTTTGGTGCTGAGGGACGTCTTTTTAAGAGAAAGAGTGAGAGGTTGGTTATAAATAACAAAATAATAATAGCCATTTGACGGCAGGGCCAAGATGTAAAATGTAGTCCTATTGGGTTGCAAAATAAAATATACACCAAGACAGTAAACAAGAGCTGAAAGATCATATGGCACTTGTAAGAACGGTTCGTATTTTTGTCAGATAAGGTTTGCAGTTGTCAAGGTTGGATTGCTCTTCCGTGATTCCCTTCGTCAGAAGACGGAATTGATATAGTAATCTGAAATGGTTATTCCACTCGTTGACAACTATTATAGAATAGAAGTCTTGTCCTACTCTGATTCCGGTTCGCGTATGGCTCGATCGATGGTAGGAGCAAATACTCTAGCTGTGATAATCCTATGCCCGAACTGGATCTGACCACGAAGTAGTTGAAAGGGTTATCACGGGATTGTTATCGGAATTGGTCCGGATATAATGATCGAATCGGGATGACTTTTCCAAGTCAATCTGGTCCGGTCCCAGATACGACTGCAAGTTTCTTCATCCTAGATAACCTGAAATTACCAGAAGTTGTCATCACCGGCATTCGGGGAAGCCCCTTCTAGCTCCACCTACAACGTCCCGGTCTGATCTTGTTCTGTCAATAAATTGTCTAGGGTTTAGGCTATTGTTGTCTAAGCCCCATCCCAATCCCTCAACTCTAAGCGTTTCACAAGATTTCCGCAGTCCACCTCCAGCCCCCCCCCCCCACCACCAAGTAATTGGATCCCGTGCAGACTTGAAATTGAGAGTCTGAGACAATTGTTCTTAACTTTTGCCAAGTTGCATTCACATGCGATCACCCATTCCAAAGTTACGCATGTCAATAGATTCAGACTCCCCACCCCTCCGTTCCCTCCACGATGATCGAATCGAGGAAGCGACTCGCGATTTCCAAATCAATCTGGTCGCGTCCCAAATATGCGTGCGAAGTTTCTATGGCACATCCGGAAGTACATTAACTCGTGATCACCGAGATCCGCTTAACCCACTCCAACTCACTCACAGTCACAAGACCCGGTCCTGCTTTGTCAATATTTTATTCATTTTTTTGTTTGTTTTTATTGTTTCATTTATGAAACATCTTTACGCGGGTGTAAGAAAATTTAGACCCCACACAATATGGTTTTAGACCTGGTTGCAGCACCACTCATTATCTATTCAAATTTATTTAAACAATGTTTACAACAGATACGTCAGCTACGATTCTTCATCTGCGATATTTTGGCCCTTCTTGGCAAGGGTCCTCGTCAGGCTGTCAATCCTCTGGTTCAAGTTCGGGGAAGGAAACAAACCTGTAATCACAGGTTACAGGTTTGTAATCCTCTGGTTCAACTTCGAGGAAGGAAACAAACCTGTAATCACAGGTTACAGGTTTGTTTCCTTCCCCGAAGTTGAACCAGAGGATTGACAGCCTGACGAGGACCCTTGCCAAGAGGGCCGAAATATCGCAGATGAAGAATCGTAGCTGACTTATCCGTTGTAAACATTGTTTGAATAAATGTTTCAAAGTCGGCTTGGGCTCAAAGAATATTTATCTAGTCGAATTAATTGATGATATCCTGAAGCACCTAGAAATTGCGAATACGTATGCTGAGATCTTGCGTCAGGTTATTATTAGTGTATCGACCGCAGTTGGAGCTAAATTTGTGGTTAGGTTACGAGCTAGTTTCTCTACATGTCGAAGACAATGCGTGAAGTTGACCAACGAGGATGTTTCGGGATTCATGAGTATTTTTTGTGGAACGCCCCAGGGTACCAAGCTGGGTCCTTTGTGCTTTTTAATTGTTTTTAACAAAGTTTTGACTATATTTTATCACCGTTTTAAATTTGCTGACTATCTTTCAACCATTCGCTCCGTTCACTTTCTCCTTCGGATGAAGAATCCCCTCTTTGAGCAGTTTTTGACATATTGCAAGGGGGCGTCCCGAGCCTTTCTTCATTGGAGGGGGGGGGGCGAACCTGGTAAAACTGACAGAATCGGTACCTGATTTTTACTTAATTTATTCAAACACTAATTAAAAACACAGTGAGTCGCCTTCATGAAGCTATAACGTAAAAAGTAGCACAGTATATAGAAACAAGTCTAAAGAAAAAAATTGGTGCGTTTTCATGCTTCTCCACTTCTGTTTTTTTTTTTTTTTTCGTGTATACGCCGTCACTAGTCTTTTACCTTCAGAAGACCTTTCCAGTTTTGCCAACGGGACTTGAAGTAATCGCAAAAACGGTGTTGCTGCATAACGACAACGTTGCTAACGGCTATACCCAGGATTAACTAGACCTACGTTGCCCGGGCAACGTGAAGTGTTGCGGCAACCTTTGTCCGGCTTCGCCGACTAAAGTGTTGCGAGAGCAACACTTTGGTTTTGTTTCTTCGCTGTCGGTTAAGTGCTGAAATTATCAACTTATCGAAGCTTTTAAAATGGTATGTTCTAAAAAGAATAATCACACGATCAAAAGCTGTTCTTTAGTGTTGTAAAACCAACAACAAAACAATATCGGAAGAAGGGACCAAATTGACTTTGCGGTCATTTGAACTTTATCCTTTTCAATCGTAGATATCGCGACCGATGAAAACTTGGAACAATATCATATATAATCTAGTTGATATTATAAAGCTATCCGTAACTTTTCAGGATTAAAATACCATAGATGACACTATTAATTATTACAAAACTACCTTATTGTTTTACATTACCGTATCGTTTGTACCCGTTGCGTTAACAGTTAATCCTAGGTTATAGCGATAGACCATCAATACAAACTTTCTTACCGTCATATTTACAGAAATCGAATACAATGTGCACCAATTTTCAAAAATTTCTAGCCCCTCGTGAACCGATTCTTACTTACAAGTCCCTCCCCCGTGATTGATAACAAATTCACCGGAAACAAATAATGGATACACCAGCTAGCAAAAGTTGCAAACCCCTCATCGCTGAAGATGATTATAGCATAAGCTTTTTAAACGGGATGTTCTAAAAAATTAATCATATGGTCAAAAGGTATTCTTCAGCGTTGTAAAAACAACAACAAAATAATATAGGAAGAAGGGACTAAATTAACTTTGCAGTTAGTTGAACTTTATCCTTTTCAATCGTGGACATCGTGACGGATGAAAACTTGGAACAATATCTTATATAATCTAGTTGGTATTAGAAAGCTATCCGTAACTTTTCAGGATTAAAATACCATAGATGACACTATTAGTTATTATGAAACTACCTCATTGCTTTACATTTTCGTTTGTATCCGTTGTGTAAAAAGTTAATCCTAGGTTACATTGATAGACCATCGACACAAACTTTCTTACCGTCAGATTTATAGAAATCGAATACAGTGTGCACCCATTTGCAAAAATTCCTAGCCCCTCGTGAACCATTCCTACTTACAAGTCCCTCTCCTGTGATATACATTAAGTTAACCGAAAACAAATAATGGGTACACCAGCTAGCAAAAGTTCCAAACCCATCATCGCAGAAGATGATTGTAGCATAACAGCCGATTATTACTTACAAGTCCCTTGCATATCTTACCATTGGGAACCAAATTGTTCTTACCATCGAATACACCGGAAACAAATAACAGGTACACCAACTAGCAAAAGCTGCAAACCCCTCATTACCGAAGATGATTATGAGCTAACAGTCGACTGTTGCTTAAAAGTCCCCTACATGGTTTTGTTTCTTCGCTGTCGGTTAATGCTGAAGTTGTCAACTTATCGAAGCTTTTAAAAGGGGATGTTCTAAAAAAATAATCAAATGATCAAAAGCTATTCTTCAGCGTTGTAAAAACAACAACAAAATAATATCGGAAGAAGGACTAAATTGACTTTGCAGTCAGTTGAACTTTATCCTTTTCAATCGTAGACATCGTGACGGAAGAAAACTTGAAACAAATAACTGGTACACCAACTAGCAAAAGCTCCAAACCCCTCATTGCCTAACATGATTATTAGCTAACAGTCGACTGTTGCTTAAAAGTCCCCTACATGTCTCATCATTGATATCGCCTATTTTTGATTTCACTGTACCTTACTACTGAAGTTGTCAACCCCTTTGAAATTTTCAAACTGGTGTATCTCATGAAGGAATTTTTGTACCAAAAAATGGATGGCATATACTTTGATCAGCTCATCAATGGCTATCGATTGCCGTCGAAAAAAAAATTCTACCTGTCTTAGTTCAAAAGTTGACTTTTTTGCCGCAGGCCAACTTTCTAACGTCACGACTTAGAAAGGAGCAAAGGATAAGCTCTAGTTTCTTTAGCAAAGAGAGAACTTTTAAAGTTTAAGAGGTACATCTGATACCGTTACTCTACCGCAAACCCAAGTGCAAAAAAAAAATATGATAAACTCTGCTGAAATCGTCGCAGACACGGATAGAAATAATAGATGGCAGCCCTTTCGGACCCGTGGGAAAAAGCCACTTTTTTGTCTCTGTAGATTTTTCTATTTATCACTCAAAGAAGATATGTTGGCTGTGGGGCCGGGTAACTGCCGCATATATTTAACACTTATAGATTTTAGTCCATCTTCAATTTGAAACTGGTGCCTGCCTGCTAACGTGCTAGAACGGAGCTTTCCACTCGAAAGCAGAAACATGGTTTGATGAAACGAAAGGTTCGCTACACAACTTGAGATGGTCCTCTCCGACATAGGCTATACAACTCCACTTCACTTCGCAAACCGTAGGCTCTGGCTCGAGGACAAGCAAAAACCATCCTTATTGGCCCCAGGCAAGAGTTATACGGAGCTTTCCAAAATGTAATGTCATATTCATCAATCCGGCCTAAGGTCCACACTTTCCGTACAAACCGCACAGGTTAGACCCTTCCCAGTTACCAGGAATAAAATGAAATCGGAGTCATAGGAAAAAAAAAAAAAAAAAAAAAAAAAACGAGGACAAAACCAAAGTGTTGCTCTCGCAACACAATTAAGGCGCCGCTGGGGAATTTTTTTAATACGCCTTTTTTTCTGACAACAGTTAGTTCAGTTTATTCATAAAAATAAAAAACATCATTAACTGTTTATGGCCCCACCATAAGGCCTAACATAAGGCCTGGCAATGGTGCCTTAACTACTTCCCATGCAATTTCTAGCTTTTAACATGGTTCAAGCCCCCCAAAATACCAAGTCTCGAACTAAATGACGCACCCTTTGTCGAGTGAAGACTGCGAAATGTGCCGCAGGCAAAATTTTGTGGAACACTGATGGTAAAAGTGCCTTTTTGCGATCCCAAGATTACCCATTAAACCCAGAGCTGTCTGCCGAAACGAAAGGGGTGATCCAGGGTAAAGTAGATACACAGTACATTTGTTTGAAATATACCAGACTGCTTATTCCTGAAGTACCGCAATCCTAAGAAGTAAAAAAATTAACAGCAATCAGCTGAAGCTACTGTAAATGGTAAAGAACGAGAGCTAAATAGATGCCACTTAAATTGCCGTAAATGGGTTGAAGCAAAAAAATAAGGAACAGATCGAGAGCGTTATAACAACCCAATTTCGTATTGGAATAAAACTCTTGTTCGAACCACCTAAAACAACCGAATTAGGCAAGTCTAGTAATAGAAGCGTAATAAAGAAAAATCCGGTGAATTACCGTAGTCGGTAACGAATCAGAACCAAATGAAACTCACTAAATTTAATTGTGAAATGGGTTGACAGGATGCGACCGAATTACCGAATTCGGTAAAGAATAGGACCAAATAAACAGGTTAAATCACCGAATTTACGCAGGGACGGATCGAATGTGGCGATATCGATGAGGACTGAACAAAAGTTGAATGAATTATAGAATTCGATCGCGAATCAGGACCAAATGAATCTAGTTAATGACCGAATTATGAAATGGACTGACCGAATGCGATAGAACAGATACGGACTTGAGAAAAGTCCAGTGAATTACCGAATTATCTAACGAATGAGACCAAATAAACAGGTTAAATCACCGAAAATACGAAGGGAAGGACCGAATGTGGTGAAGTCGATGCGGAGTGAACAAAAGTTGGATGAATTAGCAAATTCGATAAAGAAAGGGGAACCAATAAACACGTTAAATCACCCAATTTGGAAATGTGAGGACAAACGATTTCATGAAAAGGGTATCGAGGCTTCGCCGCGATGCCCGTTTTGACCGAATTTTTCGCCTTCGGCGAAAATTTGATCGAATGCCCAAAACGTAAGGGGGGCATTGTGCCCCCCCCCCCAGGACGCCCCTGATACCTATCCGAAGTTAAACTTTCAGTAAGTAGTACAAAAAGTGTTGTGTACAAAACGGGACCTTCCTGAGATTTAGGATATAGGTCTAGAGTCCAAAACAACAGGCAAACTCCTCAGTTTGTTTATACTCTATATCACTAAGTCCAAAACACGCCAGCGATCCTCAGGAAGAATGAGTAAGCGTGTCCGTACGACCAGAGGCGTCACGACTGGGGGAGGGGGGACGCCCCCCCAAAGCCGTCGGCCAGTCTCTAAAAAATACCGAGTCGGCGCGAAGCGCCTCGATTTTTCGTCAAAACAGTTGATTTTTTTTCATGAAAACAGTCGGTTTTTTCGTCAAAATAGTCAGTTTTTCCGAAATTCAGTGGAGTTTTCGGGAAATCGGTCGATTTTTTCCAGAAACGTAATTTTTATTGTTGAAAACAGTCGTTTTTTCTGCAGAAAAATTCGCTAAGGATTACCAGCCAGTCCGGAAATGCCTCGTCCCCAACGTTTTGGCTAGTAACGCCTCTGCGTACGACTAAAACTCAACGACTCAATTCCTGTGTCAATCAATCACCGTGATCGTTGGCAGCACCTGTGACACCACTTCTGCCTTTCTTCCGCTAGCTACCCGGAGAGGACGGAGATTTAGCATCGGCAAGGAGAGATAGTTATCAAGAGTATTGATGATGACCTTAAGTGGAGTTCCCACGTACAGTATGTTACTCGAAAAGCTGACTTCCAGATGTGCTAAGGATGCAACTTGACAGGCATTAGTGGTCCTACCAAATAGGATTAAGGACCTGACACAATGCTCTAGGAAAACTTCCGTTCCTGGATCCGACCATTGTTGGGGGAGTTAAGGGAAGTGGAATCCGGAAATACTGACTTCCGTAGTTCGCGAAAGGGTGATCCGATTCGAGTAAAACTTTATGGGTTATCACAAATAATGACCTGTGTATGCAAAACATGTCTCCGAACCACAAGTGGTAACAGCTGGCGGGTTGGAGGGGGGGGGGGGGGGGGGGGTCTGGAAACTTTGTGACATGCACAAAAACCAAAAGAAACGGCCTTTGGGATGCAAGTTAGACAGTGCGAGTTTATGCGACCTGGTTTGTTATTTGGCATCCGGACCGGGTGCGGCCACGGTAGGAGGAAGATGACACCTGAAAGAAGAGTACCAAGTATCATCCCTATCTGTATGCCTTCCGTTAACATTGCCTGCAGAAAACCCAACCCAAATACGAAATAGTGTTTCCAAGCAATGATTTTTGCGCCTTTCTGCATCTGTCCTTATTTCAGTACCGAACAATTTTAGAAATTAACAAATGTATCCAATCAACCCTTCTTCTGAAATATTTTTTAACCAGTTAAGCCCAAACATATATCTAAAAGAAATTTCAGTTCGATCCAGCCATGCGCTGTACAAGATTTGAATGAATTGCCATGTCTCTCCATGGTGTGTTCAGGTATGGTTCATTGTTCAGGAGTCCTTTAAGGACGAGAAGAGAAGATGTCAGAGATGCGAAGTTTATGTGTCCTAGTCGTACTTGGCCACAGTGGGAGGAGTTGGAGGGGGACAGTATGTGGCTCGCATAGGGGTCAAACCAGTGGAGTGATTTGAATGAAACTCGGTTATAAGAGAGGCCATGTGCCCTGTATGACTTATTTAAGGGTCCAGACTCTGACGCGTATTGGGCCTGCTATTTGCTATAGTCTCAAAGTCAGGTAGAATGGCACGATGGGTACCAAGCCCGTGTTGAGGCACACGATTATGGACCTTACGAATTAATGAAAATGTATGCTTTAGTAAAAATATGCCATACACTTGGTGGTTACAGTGCGCAGTGTAAAGGGAACAGGAATCCATTTTGTTGATTGCCTCCGTGCTTCCAGGCCTGCCTCCGTGCCTCTCTGCCTCTTGGTGTACGCCAAAAATTTCAGTGAGCAACCTCTCGATAATAATATGATGTATAATATCAGCGTATTTCCAGTTTTCTGATTCCACATTTTAATTTATTTTTTGAATTTGTATTTGGCTAGTGAATTTATATAATAAGTTTGAATTTGTATTTAGTTATTTGTTCTTTTTGATGTTCAGATTCATTTCACTTTCTGAATTTTCTTTATCACTCCGGCGCAGCCTAGCCTATTCAGTAAGTGTTTTTAGAAATAAGTTATGACTGCAAAATCAGTGCAGGCTATCGACAACATGTAAACATTCATCTAATCAGTTTGGAATGCATACAAAAAAAAATACTAACACTTGCATGTGGTATGTAATAAGACAATAAGTTATTCTTCACCTACTGTTAAGTTATTATGTTATTGATGTATGAATTGTGTTTACACAGGAATGAACACGAATTGACTGAGACATGCCCTCGATAAAATGAATCTTCAATTGTGTTTTATGATTGTAATGATATATCCGGTTAGGTGATTCAGGTTATATCAAAAGGTGCCGCTTTGTTCTGAACCGAGTAAAAAGTTTTCCCTCGGCGCGCCGCGAACCCTCGTATCCTATTAAAAACATCCAGTATGGACCGTGCAGTAGAGTAAAAGTACGATACCTTTGAACGTTAGTTGAAGTTTAACCGAGAAGCTGATATAGGACAATCTAGTTACCCATCAGTCACTTAAAAAGGCTTGAAGAACCGATGCTAAAATGCTTAAAAGTTCAGTGAAAAGATTATTTACGTTAGTTTTTTTGTTCGAGATAGATTTTGTTTATTAGTTACATAGTGGTTTGTTATGATTGTGTTTATGATGCCGATGTTTAGTTGCTGTCGATCTATTTTTTTAAACTCGTCTTTTTGGCGGAATAAAAGCTTATTATTATTAAATATTCTTTGAGCCCAAGCTGACTTTGAAACATTTATTCAAACAATGTTTACAACGGATACGTCAGCTCTGATTTTTCATCAGCGATATTTCGGCCCTTCTTGGCAAGGGTCCTCGTCAGGCTGTCAATCTTCTTGTTCAACTTCGGGGAAGGAAAGTTTACAGGTTTGTTTCCTTCCCCGAAGTTGAACAAGAAGATTGACAGCCTGACGAGGACCCTTGCCAAGAAGGGCCGAAATATCGCTGATGAAAAATCAGAGCTGACGTATCCGTTTTAAACATTGTTTGAATAAACTTATTATTATTATTATTATTTCGTTGCTCCACTATTCGTGAACAGTCGATTTTCATATAGTGGACCTTATGTTCACCATAGTGTTCACGCAGTGAATTCACCTTCAGGGGGCTGATCATTGGCCACTAAAAAACCACGTTTGTATTTAGACTCATATATTCCGGGTCATAATAGAACTTATTGTGAGAACGGCCGTAGATATTCTGAACGTAATACTAGAGAAAAACCAAATAAGGCAGTGTATTCAGTTAAATGATAGCCTACAAAAGTGATTTGGCTCGTAAAATGAAAACTCGTAACACTAGTCATGTTTTTATGGCACTTCCAGCTTCGCTCAAGTGCCATATACCGAACACTTTTCGGTCGGTCGGTCCACTCTTCTCGAGTTAGGTTACTTCCAGATGTGCTAGGATGACGAAACTTGGCAGGCATCGTTAGGGACCCGACCAAACTGGCTTGGAAATTATCACTTCCCCGATCCCGCCACCGTGGGGGGAGTGGAGGGATGGGGAATCCGGAATATTAAGGCATGTGTAACTTTCGAACGGGTCTAAATGAAACTTGATATGTGAAAAGAACACAAATGCGTCATATGTCCCAGTTTACGTCTGAACCGGATCCGAGAACTGTGGGGGGAGTTGGAGGGGGGGGGGTACCGGAAATGTCGTGACACGCTTAGAGTGAGGTACCGAGATGAAACTTTGTGGGAAGAACAAACACATATTCTTTGCTATATCGTTGACATAACCGGATCGGATCCGGACAATGGGGGGGGGGGAGGCTGGATCCCTGATTTCTGGTTATCACTGGTTAAGGTGCTTCCAAATGTGTTAGGATGATGAAACTTGGCACGCATACCAGGGACCCGACGAAACTGACTTGGAAATAGTCACTTCGCTAATTCGACCATCTTGAGGGGGGAGGGGGGGAGAGGGAATCCGGAATATTGAGGCATGTGTAACTTTCGAACGGGTGATCAGATCTGAATGAAACTTGATATGTAGAAAGAACACAATCCTCATATTCCCATTTTATGACCGGACCTGATCCGCCAACTGTTGGGGGAGTGGGGGTGGGGTGGCAAAGGATTTCGTGACACGCTTAGAGTGGAGGGATCGGGATGAAACTTGGTGGGAAGAACAAGCATAACCGGATCGGATCTGGGAACTGTGGGGGTTGGAGGCTGGGTCCGGGATTTCCGGTTACCACGGGTTAAGGTACTTCCAGATGTGCTTCATTTTCCAGTTTAAGCGGCTTGAGCCTGGAGAGGACCCTTGCCAAGAAGAGCCGAAATATAGCTCTAATAAAAGGTAGCTGCCTTATCCGTTTTGCACCGTCAAATATGATTCGCAGTCAGCTTGGGCGGAAGGTATATTTATAAATAATAATTTTTAATAAAACCAACAAAGGGCCATAAATCAGCATTCATTCTCGCACTTAGCTAACAAAATAGATCTTCAATATTACATACAATAAGATTACTCCTTTTTACACTTCTACTAATAACTAAATTACCTCCAAACTAAACTTCCAGTATGAAATAAGTTTTCAGCCCCCTTAAAGTGCGTATTTAACTGCAAAGTGAAACAAAAATTTTACCCAAAACATCCATTTCGTGATACACAAGGGCCCATGATAACTTTGCCTCAAAGATTTCGCTTACAAATGACTTTCCAGCATACTTAAAGTATCAATGTTACCGCAAAGTGGAAAAAATATTTTTAAGAGGGCCCATGACCATCTGTTCCACAAGTATTTTGCTTCCAAATTTAGTTTGAACCCCTTAAAGTGTGCATCTTAGCCGCAAAATGCCAAAAAAAAATAATACTTTCGAGAGAATGATACACTTTCATGACCCAAGGGCCCGTGATTATCTGTGTACCAGTGCATTTGCTTACAAAATGGATTCCTATTCCCTTTACATTGCGCATTGTAACCGCAAAGTGCATGGCATATTTTTACTAAACCATACAAATTCATTGATTCGTAAGGTCCATAGTTGTGTGCCTCAACACAGCTCAAATCTTAGCTGTTACCCTTACCTACTACGTATGGTTACAAGTGCCATATGAGCTTAAATCTCTTGTTGGCATCCCAAAGCATAAATGGACGGATAGGGGGGGGGTTAAAGGGGGGATTTTGAGACATTTTCATCTACTTTCTTGTACCAGCTACTCGTAACAAGTGCCATATGAGCTCGTAGCTCTTGTTTGTATCTCTTGTCGGTTAAGATGCGCATTTCATTCAATTTAGAAAATTCATTTCTAATCAAAACTCTTGTGGCACAAATGATCATGGTCTGATGCTGATCATGGAAATGTATAGTTTGCCGAAAATTAGTATGTGTACTTTTCAGTTAAGGGATGGTCTGATTTGTCAAGTTTTTAATGTTCCAGTCAAGTTTCATCGTCCTAGCACATGTGGAAGTACCTTAACTCGCGACCACCTGAATTCCGGACCCCCACCCCCTCGAACTCCCCCCACAGTGCCCCCGCTCCAACTCCCCCCGCAGTGCCCCCCCCCCCCCCACATATTCATCCGATCCGATCCGGACTTGAAATGGGAGATCTGAGACACAAGGTCGTTCCAAATATCAAGTTTGATTAAGACCGATAACCCGTCCCAAAGTTGTAAATAACACAAGATTCCATATTCCCCCCCCCCCCCCACGGTGGTCGCATCGGGGAAGTGACTATTTCCAACTTAGTTTGGTCGGGTCCCTGACATGCCTGACAAGTTTCATTGTCCTAGCACATCTGGAAGTACCCTAACTGGAGAAGAGTTAGGGTTAGGACCGAGAAGTAATTGTATATGGCACTTGAGCGAAGCTGCAAGTGCCATAAAAAACTACTAAAAGAGCATTAAGGAGTAAGCGCTTGCTGCATAAACAGGAAAGTGAACCAAAGCATCGCAAGATAGGTGACAAAAACGGAACTACAGTTCGATCAATCAATAATCTTATTAACCCATATTAAAATGGTGCAAGACGTGACCATTATGGAGTATTTGAAAACAATAAAAGAAGAATTCAAATGTTCTTAGGAGCCCTTAACTCGCCGTATTCCAGTGTAGTGCGTCCAAGCGGACTAGTTTCGGTTAATCCCCTCATGCCGCACCATCGGCATTTGTGACGGACATACAGGCCCGTATCCAGGAGTTTATTTCGGGGGGGGGGGGGGGGGTTGCCTGCGGGTCGGACAAGAAAGACATGGATCAGAGGAAAAGCCTATAAAAATGATTGAAAATGAGAGAGAGACAAATTTTTGGTTCAAAGCAGCGTCTAGTGATAGCCTCATTTCATTTTGTATATATCTTTACACATGTAAAAAGGGGGTACGCAATCTTTTCGAACCCTGATTAGGGGTACGCGGTACCGAAAAGGTTGGGAACCACTGGCGTAGAAGACGCACGAGAAAATAACAAATAAGAGAAAATAAATCTAGTATCAGTATCGTTTTTACCTTGCTTAGAACTGAAACGGGGAACTTTATTCGCTTGAAACAAACACACAGACTCGGTTTGTTATAGGCAGTGTGGGAAAAACAGAAAACAGCTGTTTAAACAGCTGTTTTTTTAAACTAAACAGCTGTTTAAACAGCTGTTTTCTGTTTTTAAAGAAAAACAGAACAGAAACAGAACAGGTGACCTGTTTTCAACGACACCTGTTTCTGTTTCTGTTCTGTTCTCAAAATGCCCAGTTTTCTGTGCTTTTGTTTTTCGAATAAAACAGAACAGTGCCCATGCTTAGGTTCAACCCCTTAACCCCCCCCCCCCCCCCGCCGAATAATATTGCATATTTTCTACTCATCAACCTGTGGATCTATTTTACTATGTCTGCAAGGCCGTATCCAGGGGTAGGGGGTTGATGAGTAGAAAATATGCAATACGCTTATAAATAGAAAGATAGGTAAATATTTTTATTCACCAAAAACTTGTTATGGCTTACGCCAAATATGTTTGGTATAGTCATGGAAACAACCTATGAGCACACACAAATCATAATAGGCCTACGTATATAGGGCTACAATGGTCATAAATAATATTATAAATTTAAACTAGCCGCTTAGCTTATTCTTTGTTATACAACTTTATAAATGAAGGGAGAAAACTCTTTGTGAACCTCTGGTGGGCACATTTGATTGGCTGTAGCTTTTCAGCCGCAGTAGCTACCTTGCGAGGGACCCTTTTTGTCAGCTTTTCGGAAGGGAAAATATTTTTGTGGATTGAGTGATTCAGAGATTTGACACCAAACTCCATGCAGAGTTTCAGCCTTCGTTCATGTAAGGAGGCGATGTCGAATTTACGTAGTAACCGAGGTAACGGAGGTCTTGAATATGTTTCAGTAGTAGAAAATGAAACTTACTCACTACCTAAAGCACGATGGACACTTCTAATGGTTTACTTCGTGTTAAATGCTTCACAAATAAATATTTCGACTTCCATTAGAAGGTGCTACGAAAATCGGCCGTTTTCTTGTTATCCCTTGTCTTTACCTCTCTGTCATATCGGCGATCCAAATCTTAGGAGCTGGGATATCGTGGCAGGAAATTCCAAAACTCCCAGCATGCTTGATAGAAAAGGATATATTTGAGACATCACCAAGTCAAGCCGCAGATGCAGTTTACCTGATTGTTCTATTGTTTCATCAGAAGTTCTATGGCTTAAAGTGCCTATTCAAAGTTTTTCTTTGTGGAATAGTGCTGTGAAGCTTGATTGGCTTGCTTTATAAAATGTACCAGAATATGGAATAAGCTTATAAAAAAAAATATAGGTACAAAAATCATTCAAAAACAAATAATCTATTCAAATCTGAATTATACAAGCTGATGTATGCATAAAACAAAGACCTTCTAAGTATTATAAGAAAAATCACTTTTATCTTAGTCCAAGCTAGTAAATTGAGCATGTACTGGCCTAAAAAATTACGCTTTTAAATATCACCGAGAGGAAAATGTTGAAAAAGCTGCTGATCTAGGGGGTAAGCATTGTTCCTAGGTTGTTACAGAGTGGGATTGGGGTAGTTTGATGTGCCCATTGAACTTTAAGATCCGACATTCTACTATGTCTACACAAGTGCTGGTTTGTGAGACTATGGGAAATTAGCAAAAACAGCGCTAACAGCGCTGAACTGGAAATACGACGAATTAGCTACTTAGGCTGACGGTTGTTGAGTTTTATTACAATAAGTGGGGAAAATCGCACTGTTCAAGTTTATCTAACGTACAAAGAAGCATACATCTACTATAGGGTCACAAAAGGAAACTGTCGTGGGTGTATTTAGGTTACAGAAGAATGTTCCAGTCATTTCACGACCCTTTTATTGATCCGCTCGGTCCAGACCTGAGAACTTTATGAACCCTTGGCTTATGATGGCTGTGCTTTTTGTATAAAAGGGTGTTGCTTAGCACCATCTGATGCACTGTCATAAATGTCAGATAACACAAGGATGCGCAGTTTTTAACAGACAACACTGGGGATGTAATCTGTTGTGATTTTGAAAACCATGTGTATTAAATGTTATACATAACAAGCATTGCCAGGAAGAGCCGGAAACCACTGAAAAAGCATCATCTGACTTTTTTGTTTGCCGTCGCGATATCGGACGAGTCAGCGGAGGCGAGGGTTGCCAAGAGCTCGACTCATAAAAGTGTCACAATTGCCGACAAAAAGATGCTTTTTGACCCCTCATTTTTGTGTGCATTCCGCTGCGTAACGCGCAAAATTGGGAATAACTGAATTTGTAACAACATTTTTTTCAGAGAATTTCAGAGAAAAATTGTCGCGGTGTCACCCAGCGACAAAAAGTGTGAAAAAGCACCAAAAAAGTCACACTTGGCAATACTGCTTTTTCGACAGCTTTTCGACTCTACGTGGCAATGCTTGCTATTCAGTAAGTACAAGCGAGCGAATGAAACATGCAATCCGCTCAGAGACTTCAGTAAACGGATTGATGACGTTATACTTTGCCGATACTCAGTTACGGGCCCACGGAGGTAGTCCTAGAAGTTGTTTGCAGTAGCTATAAAATTTGGAACGGATGCATTTTTTATCTTTCCTAGTCGGTAGTGACCAGCATGACGGGCGGACGAACAGCGCTTTCGTTTTTCTATTTATGCTTTTCTAGTTTTTTCTGCAAAAAACGATGCTTTTCTACGTATGCATTTCTAGTCGTTGCCGCCAAAAATGATACAAGACAAAAACGCGTTGTTTTGATGACCGAGCCAATAAAAAAGTGTGTCAGTTACGCGCCATAGTTTAAAGCTGGTTTTGAAAAGGGACGAAAATTGGGATGTGATTAATTGTAGGGCAGACAGTCTGCCAGGGAGTGAAGGCGGTATATTGGGAGGGTAAAGGGTCGGCCGACCCCTACTCGTGTCCGATTAGTGGTAGCATGGATGAGAACTTGAATGTTAAAGTTTGAATGAAAAAGGGGTGGATGAAGAATGGGTCATGTCCAGGGTCATGGGAAATAGTTCTTTAAACAGTTGGTGAGGTTCCTAAGGGTAGTCTAGTCCATAAGGAATTGGGACGCATAATTTGTGTTTGTCTGTGGCTCTTAGTGTAAATAAATCTTATCTTGTTTTATTCTGACAAATACACTGTATCCTTACAAAAAGCGTAGAAAGTGGACCTCAGACCTCTATAACAGACCTCATAAATATCTTGGTCTTGTTCTCTAGACGAGCGGGGGTGTACGATTGAACAGAGGAACATGAAACCCCTTCAGTGAAATGAAGAGCGACAAAAACTTAAGTTATAAATTTCAGAAATCTCAATGTATTGTTGCGGAATGCGAAATTGTAATCCAGAGTCATTATAAGTGCTGTTAGCAAGGCCCTGAGTTTTTCACCGTTGTGGTAAGGAAAGTGCGGCGCGTGCTGTACAAAGGAGGGACGTATAAAGCTATTAAAATCACAGATGAAAATTGCACATGTGAGAGTAATGAAGCAAGAATCCACGACACGCTCAAACCTTTTTATTCAATGCAACCCACGTTTCTACTACAGTTGGGTAATAATTAGCCATTACCTCGAATTATTCGAGTAAAATCAAAATTTGGAGCGTGATATCTGCTGATAGTAATGCTAATAGGGCTAATCAATATATATGACCCGCGCTGCACAAAACGACCCTGAAGCAAAGCTATTAAAAGTAAGGACGTGAATTGTAGGGGAGCTCGGGGTTGACCCGGACACTAATTTTCCTTTTCTTGCTAGGCCGCCTTCTCTTGGCGGATTTACATCGTTTTTGTAGTCAAACGTGTAGAACGTCTGGGAGAATAGCTGGTAATTTTTTCAGATTTGTTTCTACATCAGATTTTTAAGTAAACATTTTTTTCTGTTTTTGGGATCCCAAAACGTAAGTGGAGGGATACCTATGACATCGCAAAAGTTGTCCGTCTGTCCGTCCGTCTGTCCGTCCGTCCGTCCGTCTGTAAGCACGATAACTCTCGAAGGGAATGAGATATTTTGATGAAACTTGGTGAGAAGGTTCGTTGGGTCGTCGGACCAGTCAAGTTCGTAGATGGGCTTTGTAGCTCTACATTTAGGGGTGGGGGAGGGGATTGAAATTAAGGGACAAACAAAGTATTTTGAAACAGCTAATGTGATAGTCGATTATGGGGTAAGAAGACATGCTGAACACGATGGTGAAAACCATTTTGTCATCGGACAAGTAGTTCGCCCGGAATCCGGCCAAAACCGGAAAGTTTGTTGAAAGTAAAAGTTTTATTTGAAGTTGATTAGATGTTCGATTTAGGGGTAGGAAGACATGCTGAAGACGATGGTGAAAATTATTTTCTCGACGGACAAGTATTTCGTCCGGAATCCGGCCCAAACCGGAAAGTTTGTTGAAAGTAAAAGTCTTATTTGAAATTGATTAGATGTTCGAATTAGGGGTAGGAAGACATGCTGAAGACGATGGTGAAAACTATTTTCTCGATGGACAAGTATTTCGCCCGGAATCCGGCCCAAACCGGAAAGTTTGTTGAAAGTAAAAGTTTTATTTGAAGTTGATTAAATGTTCGATTTAGAGGTAGGGAGACATGCTGAAGACGATGGTGAAAACTATTTTCTCGACGGACAAGTATTTCGACCGGAATCCGGCCCAAACCGGAAAGTTTGTCAAAATTAAAAGTTTAATTTGGAGTTGATTGGATGTTCGATTTAGGGCAAGAAGACATGCTGAACACTTATGTGAAAACAAGTTTCTACCCGGACATGTAGTTCGTCCGGAATCCGGCCAAAACCGGAAAACTGTTGGAAGTCAAAGTTTTATTTCTAGTTGATTAGATAAGCGATTTAGGGGTAAGAAGAGATGCTGAGTCCCTGTGTGACAATCGTATTTTACCCGGACATATAGTTCGACCGGAATCCGGCTGGAATCGGAAAATTTGTTATAAGCTAAATTTCTATTTGAAGTTGATTAGATGTTCATTACTGGGGAAAGAAGATACCCTGATTTCGTCTTTGAGCTTTCTTTTTTCGCCGGACAAGTAGTTCTGGAGTTCGGCCGGAACCGGGAAATTGGCAGAAGTGGCAGGAAGTTTTCGTCATAACAGATATGACTTATAGGGGTAAACACACATGCTGAATCTAAATCTGAACTTGGTTTTCTCAGGTGATTAGCTATTTGGCCTTAATCTGTTTCTGAATTTTAATTGTAAAAATGTTCAAGGAGTCTGGCGAAGACTGGATCTGGCTAAGACAAGACCCAGTTGTCTGGATCAGATATTGAATTTTTGGGATCCCATCGAAACCTTTGGTCTTTTTCAGTTTGTCAGAACCAACCCGTACCCATGGGGTTGGTTCAGACAGGCCTCGGGTTGGTTCGAACATTATTTTTAATGTATTATTTTTTTAATCAACTTTATTTAAATATGTAAAAAGTGGAAATGATAATATTGCAGCTCAAAAGTAAACACAAAACTAATGTTTCAAGAGCCGAGGCTGTGTTAAAGTGAAAATCCTTCATTTGTCATTTCAGTTAACCTAGCAATGGCAGAGGCTGGTAACTTCAAACTTATATCAGCAAAGTTCAGTCCATCTTTAGTTGGAATGATTACTCGAATCGATTCTACAGGAAGATGATTTCAGTCCCACCTCTGTGCAGAAAGAATATCTGCAAGCCCCTCAACGAACTTTCATTCTGTGAAGCACCTTTTCTTTCGACTTTCAGACAGCAGACATAAATTTAACTTCATAAGGACGAATTCATGTTTCTTTCACCTTCTTGAAAATATCGCGAGCAAAGTTAATTATATTAAAAAAAATTCAAATGTTTCACTTTATTGTAGACAATTCTATTAACTAGTTTTTGTTCGGTTGTGGCCATCTTTTTTTAGCGCGTTCATTTTCAAACTAATTCTATTATCAAATAATACGATAAGGATTCTGATAGCATCTTTTTGTATTTTTCTAAGTCAGTTTCGGTTTTGTATGGCATATCAGTAGGAAAAGACTGTCCTAACCAACCCCTTCAAAACTGTCCGAACCAGCCCCCCCCCTCACTGAAATAACAAAATGGCGTACTATAAGAAAACAAACGGATCTAGCTTGAAAAGACTAAGCAGGCTACACACCCCAATCACTAAGCGGTCTATTGTCATTTAATCGCCTTCCACTCCACGCTAATCTTCGGCATACAGCTTTTTAACCGACCATGAGCTAAAAACTTTTACCTCAAGAAAACCAATTTTTTCAACTTTTTGTCAAAACCAGAAAAGCAAGTACCATGAAACTTTGGTCCGAAGTAAGATGAGTAGAAGGCAGATGTTATGTATTTCTTTCCGATTTTAGCGACAACTGTTAATATTTGTTTTGCGGGTGTCCAAACCAACCCCGCGTTGGATCCAACGCCGAGCTCCCCTACATGTAAGAGTATCGAAGCAATAATTCTGGCAACGCTGACAACTTTTTTTTACCCAACACAACCCACATTTCTAGGAAAGTTGGGGGATCGACTAAAATGAGGCACAGCATGGCACAGGAGGCACGAGTAATAAAAGGGATTAGCAAGTAGTACAAGTAGACAATTAATGAGAGTTCGTAACTCCACAGCCTATAAGAAGGCACGTTAGAACATTGTTCCTGCCCCCACTCTGAAGCCTGAAAGGGCTCTTTTAGTTTTCGTGCCTCTTTTTAATACTTGTGCCTCGAACACCATGTCGTGCCGCACCGTGCCTCTTTTTAGTCGATCCCAGCGGCTGGGTAATAATTAGACAACCGCTCCAATTATTCGAGTAAAATCAAAATTTGGGCGTGAATATCAGTTGGTAGTGATACTAATAATCAGTTACTTATGGCCCGCGCTGCACAAAACGATGGGGATACAAAGCTATTCAAATTAGGCTATAGATTAGAATTGTGCATGTAAGAGTATTGAAGCAAGAATTCAGTCCACGTTCACACCTTTTTGGGATCCCAAAACGTAAGTGAAAGGATACCTATGACATCGCAAAAGTTGTCCGTATGTCTGTCTGTCTGTGAGCACGATAAGTATCGAAGAGAATGAGATATTTTGATGAAACTTGGTGTGAGGATTCTTTGGGTCAAGAGTAAAGTTTGTAGATGAGCTTTGTAGCCTTATATTTAGGGTTTCAAATTAAGGGATACAAAAAAAAAATTAAAATTAAAAGCTATTGAGATAGTTGATTTAGGGGTAAGGAGACATGCTGAATTCGAATATGAAAGTTATTTACTCTCCGGACAAGTAGTTCACCGGGAACCCGGCGAAAACCCCCAAACAAATTTGTCGACCAATTTTCGGCTATGGACGTCGGGGAGATCTGTAATCGAAGGTTGAAGGGGTTGCTATATCATATTCAAAAGAGGAAATATGTTGTTCAAGCGAGGATGTTGTTCAATGAGGATTCACTGGTAAAGTACAGGGCAAATTCGTAGATGGGTCCTTTAGTCCTATCTTTAGAGGCAGAGGAGGGGTTTCGATTTTACGGTAAAAAACATATATGTTTTATAAGCTAATAAGATATTCATTGAGGGGGTGAGGAGGTCCACTGAACCCATATGTGAACTTAGTTTTCTTACTGGACAAATGGTTCATCACAAATTCGGCTGAAACGGGAAATTTGGTTGAAGCTCAAAGTTGTTTCTGAAATCAATTAGAGAGATTCGGTATCGGGGCAAAGAGACTTGCTGAATCCATTTTTGAACTTTATTTTAACAGAAAAAATATTAAAGGAATCTGACGAAGACTGAATGGCGAACACATGACCCAGTTGTTTCAATCAAATGTTAGATTTGTGGGATCCCATCGAAACCTTTGGTGTTGTTATCCAATAAAAACCTATGTTTCTACGACAGCTGTGTAATTCGAGCTCAAGCGAAGTAAGATCAAATTTTTTTAGCAAGAATCCAATTGAAAATAATCAATTCTTTGTGACCCTTAAAAGTATAGATGAGATTGTTACATGTACGAATATCGCAGCAAGAATTCAGGCTACCCTTACACCCTTTTATCCAATACAACCCACGTTTCTGAGACAGTCAGGTAATTCCAGCTGAAGTTAAGTAAGATCAAAATTTTGTAGTGTGAAACCAGTTGATAGTAACACTAATGATCAGTTATTTATGACCCGCGCTACACAAAACGATGGGGAAGCAAAGCTATTAAAAGAATAGATGAGAGTTTTGCATGCACGAATAGCAAAGCACGATTTCAGGCCACACTAACACTTTTTTTTGTATCCAGTTCAACCCACTTTTCTACAACAGTTGTGTGTTTCGAGCTGAAGTGAAGTAAGATCAATATTTTGTAGCGTGAAACAAGTTGGTAGGAATACTAATGATCAATTATTTGTGACCCTTAAAAGTATAGATGAGAATTGTGCATGTAAGAATACCGAAGCAAGAATCCAGGTTATATGCTCACACCTTTTTTATCCAATGAAACCCACGTTTCTGCGACAGTTAGGTAATTCGAGCTCAAGAGAAGCAAGATTATGTCAAAATTTCGGAACGTGAAACCAGTTGATAGTAATACTAATGATCAATTATTGTGACCCTTAAAAGTATAGATGAGAATTTTGCATGTAAGAATATTGAAGCAAGAATTCAGCCTACGTTCACACCTTTTTGGGATCCCAAAAGGTAAGTGAAGGGATACATGTGACTTCGTAAAAGTTGTCCGTCTGTCTGTGAGCACGATAACTGTCGAAAGGAATGAGCTATATTGATGAAACTTGGTGTGAGGATTCTTTGTAGCAAGGGACAGGTCAAATTCCTAGATGGGCCTCGAATCTGTATATTGAGGGGTGGGGAGGGTTTCAAATTAAGGGACGAAAATAAATATTTTTTGAAAGCTAATGAGATGGTCGATCTAGTGGTAAGGAGACATGCTGAATCTGAATATGAAAATTATTTACTCGCCGCTCAAGTAGTTCACCCGGAATTCGGGAAAAACCGGAAAAGCTGGAATCAAGTTTCAGGGACAAGTTTAAGGGACGAAAATAATATTTTTTTCTTAAAAGCAAATGAGATCCGATCTAGGGATAAGGAAACATGTTGAACCCGAATATGAAAATTATTTTCACGCCGGACGATTTGTTAGCCCTGAAGCCGTAAATTTAGCATTAAGTTTTAAAACCCAATAACATAGTCGATATAGAGGGAGGAGAGATGCTGTTGAAACTTTGGAACATACTAATGATAAACAAAAAGTGTATGCGATCAGTAAATGCCCCCGGTAAATGCCCGGCATTTACCGGGTCGAAAAGTCAGAATGCATCCGACAACTGTCTGGGGAACAATTTAATAAAAATTTGTTGACCAATTTTTGGAAACAAATAATTGGCTATACCAGTCCCTACCCTACCCCTTTATTCACACAGACGAAAGCTCTGGGCGTGGGTGACGTCTTTAATCTGTGTGGACGTAGGAGGGATGGTGACTTCGGTCGCATGTATAAAGTGCTAAGCTTATTCGGTTTAGTCGAAGACTATTTAAACCTAGCGTACGTATTGTTTGGGTTTTGGATTGTCAGGGGTTTGAAGGGGTTGGTGTTGTTCAAACTTCGTATGAGGTTTCACTGGTGAAGTACAGGCCAAGCTCGTGGATGGGTCCTTTATCCATATATTTAGAGGCAGAGGAGGGGGTTTCGAATTGAGGGTAAAAATTAATGTGTTTTATAAGCTAATGAGATTTTCGTTTAAGAGTTAAGGAGGTCCAGCGAATCCATATCTGAACTCAGTTTTCTTGCCGGACAAACGATTCACCAGGTATTCGGCCACAAGTGGATATTCAGTTGAAGCTCAAAGTTGTTTCTGTAGTCGATTAGAGATTCGGTATCGGGATAAGGAGACATGCTGAGTCGAATTTTGAACTTTATTTCCTTGACGGATAAGCTAGAAAAATTTGCTAAAAACTGGAAATTTGGATTGAAAGGTTCGGCTGGCAATGTCACTAGATCTTTTGCTCTTCATGCAGTTCGCCGGGAATGATGCTAAAATATCAAGAATTTGGTAAAACAAAAATCTAAAAGACTTTTGTTCAAACAATGTTTACAACGGATACGTCAGCTACGATTCTTCATCAGCGATATTTCGGCCCTTACGTACGCCCTGACGTATCCGTTGTAAACGTTGTTTGAATAAATGTTTCAAAGTCAGCTTGGGCTCAAAGAATATTTAATCTAAAAGACCTTTTAGAAGTCGATTAGATGATGAGATGTTGGAGTAAACTTGTTTCCTGAATCCACATGTTTCCTCATTTGATCAGTTGTTTGGCCGTAAGCAAAAAATCCGAAACGGTAACATTTGTTTGTACATATCCAAAATGGCGGGTCAGAAATAAATTACTAACTTACTTAATTACTTACTTATTTTCAAGCGGTTTATTATGGATAAATAGCAAAATATTAAAGGAGTCTGGCGAGACTCGGAAATGTACAAGATTCGATTGTCTAGATGAAGGAGTCTCATCTCCGAAGGCTGGGTAGATTCCTGAAGCTAGCTATGACCCACCGTGAACTATTTTTATAGAATTTGATATTTGGTTTGTTTTTGGAGTGTACGATATTTTTTTTTTTTGTTATTGTGTTATGTTTCCCGCCATGGCCCTTGGGCTTTATTGGGGATAAATTAATTCATTCATAAATATTAAATTTGTGGGATCCCATCGAAACCTTTGGTCTTGTGTATCCAGTGCAACCCACGTTTCTGCGACAGTTACGTAATTCGAGAATCGAGTTCAGGTGAAGTAAGATCAAAATTTTGGAGCGTGAAACCAATTGATAGTAATACTAAGGATCAGTTATTTGTGACCCTTAAAAGTATAGATGAGAATTGAGCATGTAATAGTATCGAAGCAAGAGTTCAGGCTACGCTCAAACCGTTTTAGTGGAGTGTTCCTTGGAACCAGGGGGGGGGTGCAGACCCCCCCCCCCCCTTTTTGAGGTTCGGTAAAATTTTGGGCCGGAGGCCCAAAAGTTTACTAAAATTGTTCGGTATTTTTTCGATAGCAGAACTGTTCGATATATTTACGGGGATTCGGTAGTTATACAGAATCCTAAATATATACAAATCTCTTTGGTATAATGATCGGAATTCGGTGTAATTGCCAGTATTCGGTAGTTATCACGAATTTGATGAGAGAATTTACTGAAATCATTTGGTAATTTTTCGATGCCGGAACTATTCGGTATATTTATGGAGATTCCGTAGTTACACATAATCCCGAATAAGCTATTGGTTCAAAATTATTCGATATCATGATTAGGATTCGGTAATTTATTCAGTATAATTTCCAGGATTCGGAAGTTAACCACGAATCCTGACTTTGTTCCAGTTTCGACGAAAGTATACCGAATAAGAATATTGTTCGGTAGTCCTTCGACACCAAAACAATTTGGTATAGTAACCGGGATTCGGTAGTTATACAGAATCCCGAACATGCTATCGGTCTAAACTTATTTGACGAAAGTATACCGAATAAGAATATTGTTCGGTAGTCTTTCGACACCAAAACAATTTGGTATAGTAACCGGGATTCGGTAGTTATATAGAATCCAGAACATGCTATCGGTCTAAACTTATTCGGTATTTCATTGCTCCTCCTATATTATAAGGAAGGACGTCCTACCGTCGTTAGGAAATCCTTCATGTAGTGGCAATGATTACCTTCAACAACATCAATTTTCAATCTACTATACATTTTCATCGTCTATATGTTGGCTAACGTGTTCTTCAGAACTGTGCTAACTACATTTCAATAATGTTTGGGCCCAGTTTTGTGTGTGCCATCTGCATGAAGAAAGCAGGAACTCAGAAAGTTAAACTATTCTACCTGTTAAATGGTGCTCATGTCGTCATCCAACACGAAGCACAATTTAACAGAATACCAAGGCAGCTATGTTCTTTCCAATGGTATAGTTAACTCAGTTTTAAAAAGAATTTCAGTTAGCACAGTTTTAAAGAACACGGTACATGTGACAACAGTAAAAACTAAACGCTTAAACAATTTCTTCCAAACAACAAAAATATTACAACATGTTTTCATTTACAGATAAAATATGAAAACAGGTCGAGCAGTTTCAGTAGCCTACGTCACATCGGGTCTCATCTTGTTCTCCCTCTATAGAGGTAGCTATTCACTCTGGGAATTTTGCGTACGTAGTGCAGAGCAACATTTCATGACACCTTTGCTGAGAGAGCTTACTATTAGTGTTTTAGAAGAGAAGCAATGTATGTCATGTCTTTGCCAAGCCTTTATAACTTAATCCTTTAGTCCGCTAGACTGAAATATACCGACAAACGTTCCGACAAGCATCAATTTAAACAGCGAGTCAAACTAACAATACAGGAAATGTTCGTACGAAAGTAAAAACAGTATTCTTTAAATGCTGTAAGGAAAAGTCCCGAATATCAAGACATAACAGGCTTTACATTATCAGGCGCAACCAGTCGATGTTTTACATTTCGCTTTTTTTCACGGTTTTTGTCCTGTCGTAGTTTTTGTATTTCACGGTTTTGTGTATGTGTTTTTGACTGTCAACGTTTTTAGTGGTGTCTTCCATCGGTTTTCACCATATTTTGTGGAGCTCATAACTCGCTAACGAGTTTAAGTATGTAGTTCGAACTTGGTACACTTGTGGGTCTTGAGGTCTAGTTTTGCCTTTTGGGGGTCCCACCCCCCACAGTCACGCGGTTCAGGGGCAAATGTGCCCAGATTGCCCAGTAAGAATGTTCATAACTTGACCAGAGTTGGACATAAGATGATGAAATTCCTTGTACCTGTAAATCCTAGGGCTGGGAAACTACTTCTAAAGTTGCACCTCCCCCACCCATCCCCATCCTGGGCAACTGCGCCGAAATTGCCCATGAGTAAAGTTCGTTACCCGTGACAGGAATTAACATGTATGAAGTTGAAACTTAGTAGGGTTGTCAGCATTAGGGTCTCTTTTTACTTTTTGCGGGTCCCAAACCTCCACCCCCACTTGGTTCAGGGACGACTGGGCCCAGATTGCCCAGTTTTTAATGTTTTTAACTTGACAATAACTGGAGATAGGGCGATTAAATTCCTTTGTGCTTTTGGATAGGGTTTGGGATTTGTATGTGGAGTTGAACCACCCCCCACCCTCCCCGTTCATGGGCAACTGGGCCCAATTTGCCCATGAAAAAAGTGTATGACCCGTGACTGGAATCAAACTCTAAGCTGGTATATTTGAGAAAATAGACATGTAAATACGCATTTTGATGCCCCTCTCCTCCCCTCCCGTTCATGGGCAGTTGGGTGCCGATTTTCTATGAGTTCAGTTCGTCTATGATAGGTCTCAAGTCCAACTCTAGTATATTTGGGGAGATATATTTATGGATGAGGATTTTGGTGCAACAGCAACAAATTAAGACGACGCGTCGTACTTTAATCTTTAATGAACAGTTGGAAACTGGACTGTTTTGTCATATGATCCATGGTGTGCCGTTCTTAATGAATTGTGAGAAAGTGGGTATTAGGTTACTACGATTTGGTTTATCGCAGTTGTTATTACCTTGCTAATGAAAGAGGTCGGACTGGCTCAAGCCATTCTTGCAAGGTCTTCAACATTTCTTTGGATTTATACTTGCGGTTTGTTTACATTTAAAGCTTTTAAAGTGGGATGATCACAAATTAGGTTATTCCAATATTTGTTTGTTTATAGGGGATGTGAAATGTCTTGGTTCTAAAGCTGTTTCTATATAAAATTTGATAAACATTTTACTTGCACACTCCACGTCTGAGCGCTTGCGCACTTGTTATTTTCATGGTTTTAACCGGATACCTATTTCTTTACCTGGGAAAAGAAATGTAGAGAAATATCTTAGAATTTAACGATAATGGACGTGCAAAAGCCGTAGGCCTACAGAACTTTGTCGAGTAAAAGTCCGAATCCTTCCACCTCTGTAGCCGCTCCTCCATCTGAAGTAGTTTGGAGCGAGTCCATTAACGCTTTCAAGAATTACCTGGACAACCTTTGCACTGAAAAAAATTATGATGAGCAGGCTTTAGATTATCTCGGTAAAGTCCCATGGGCATTATATTAGTATTGTTAATGTTACACCCGTTAGTACAGAAGTACCATTGAATTCTGTGTAGAAGCTAGCATTGTTCCAGTATAGCCCGTTGAGAAAATGTATCGAAGTAGGTTAGCATAGGAGTCGTAGCAAAAAAATGTCAATACTACACTGTCAGAAGTTGCATAACAGGCAACACAAGGATGCGCGATTTCTACAGATGATGTATTTTTTAGTACATGAAATGTTATCCAGAACAAGCATTTCCAGGAAGAGGCAAATTCCAGAAAAAGCACCTGCTAAATTTTTTGTTTGTCGCCATGATAATGGAAAATTCAGCAGATGCTTTTCGGGTGTTTTTTCGGCCCTTCTTGGCATGTGTCCTCTTCAGGCTCAAAGCCGTTCAAGTTGGAAAAAGGAACTTGTGGGAAAACTTGGTTTTCTTCGTTTTGGTTTTCCCAAAAGTTCGTTTTTCCAACTTGAGCAGCTCTTGAGCCTGAAGAGGACCCTTGCTAAGAAGGGTCGAAATGTACCTCTAATAAAATTCAGCTGACGTATCCGTTTTGCACTACCAGATATCGTCCATAACGTTGTCGCGACAACAGATTACATCCCAATGTTGTCTGTTGAAACCGCGCATCCTTGTGTTGTCTGCTACGATACTTTTGACAGTGTATCAAGGGCCCAAAATAGCTTGTTTGTAACTTACTTATTTGCGAAGGACCTTCCACTAGATATCCTCTCGCAGAGCAAGTTTGTAAGTTATCTTCCTTTTTCTTAGGAGTTGAGAGTCAGGAGCTCTGTTCTCGTGTAATTACTACCTTCTTCCTTGAAAAATGTTGGCTATCGACGCATATTTGACAATTGTAAACGAATATGTCAGCTAAATTTTATTAGAGCTATATATCGGTCCTCCTATATTGAGCGGTTGAGCCTGAAGAGGACCCTTGCCAAGAAGGGTTGAAATATATCTCTTATAAAATTCAGCTGACGTATCCGTTTTGCACCGTCAACTATTATTCGCAGTCAGCTTGGGCTGAAGGAAGTTTTACTTTCAGAGCTTTATTTTAGCAACGTGGTGAACTTTTCTGTAGGGCGTCCAACTCCCAAAGTTGTTGCGAACCTGAGTTGCAAAACCTGTTTATGTTCAGAGACAGCTCCGTGAATTGATTTTTCTCGCCCAAGAAAAAATAGGACTCCTACCATTATGTCTGTTACATCCAACTATCTTACTTCAAAGCTGTCTATTTTACAACTTTACTTTCTGCTTCAGAAAACCCGTCGCAAAAATCAAGATCGCTTAAGTCAGATCGTCTCCAACAATACACAATCAGTGCTGTCGGATTGACACGTTTTATTGCTTTTTCTGTAGGTTTGGTGTCAGTTTAGAACCGTTTCCGACGATTCATCGAATTGATCTTACGTTAAAAGACCACCCAGCGTTTGTAGCGTCACACCCGTCTAACCAACCCGACTGCCCGCCTGAGTTAAGGTCGTAGAAATTTGTGACATACTATTTATCCTAAAGGGATTGCACCGAATGTACAACGAAAACGGATTGTAAGAGTCTCGAGCCCCACTGGTCGATTTTACTATTTTTTAGTCAAAAGATCGAACTTTCTTGGTTAGCTTTGTTATTGTCTACCCAAATCCATTTTCGTGAGGTAAAGTGCAGTCCCTTCATAATCTGCCCAGATCTGGGTATTTCCGTCGCGAATGAAGAAGAAAAGAAGAAACTTTAATGGTTTTATTTAATGTAAGTTTAAACAAAATGTTGGACTTGTATGGCGGGCTTTCGATTGAGCAAAACTGTATAGCCTAGCTCAAGAAAAAATTTACGTGGCGACTGGGCAATTGAACAAGAAAGTACAATAAAAGACGAAATTCTAAAAAAAAATGACGTGGGTAGGCTGAGATATTTTTTGCAACAGAGCATCTTCCCTTTCTTCTTCAAGTTCGATGGCGTGGAGTAAGCCTAATGCAGTGTTATGTAACCTCAGTTCACCTTACCCTAGTTCATCGCTCCAAGCAGACTAGTTTATCTATACCTTTGACAAATAGCTAGTAAGATATGGACAAAGACCGTGTAAAACTTCCATAGCTATGTAAGCGGATTGCAGATTTTCTACCCATCATCTTGTGTATCTATTTTACTATATCTGTCAGAGGCGCTAGAGACAAGGACGGATTTTCATAATCTAGTCCGCGTGGAAGTGCTGAACTGGAATTATAGCGAATTGTTTCCGAATCTCGGGACGTTCTCTACAGTATGTCTGCATTTCATGGCGTTTGTGTGCAAACGTGATTTAGCTTTTGGGGCAGATGGCTCTGAACTTGTTTAGCGTGCAATAGCTATAGTGGCGCGAATCGCGGTCGGAGGATGGAATTCTTCCCAGGATTTTTAACGCCAATCATCTCTTGCCGTAGAAAAATGCGGTATTGTCTCCTTCCGGGACTGATGGAAATAGAGAAAATTCTACCCGTAAAACTTGATGGTCTTGTCGCTTCATAAGATTTTCAGTGAGGGAAAAGCTTCCCGAATGGAAGACGTGCAAATTTCACAAGGAATCAGTCGTTTTTCTAAGTAATCGCCCGGAGCACTCTCGACAGCCCAGTCATTGTCAGCTTCAGGTAACCTAATAGTAACAGAGTAATAAAACTGTAGAAACGAGCGGGACATGGACTAGACGCAAAAGTTATCCAGCTACAAAACAAAGCAAGAACTAATTCTTCTCCGTCAGAGCATTTAACTAAATAACTGGATATCGCAGATTTATCTTTTAACGGGGGGGGGGGTATCACCCCCCCCCCCCCCCCCCGAATCCAAAGCACCTAGTGAAGGAAGCTCACCACACCGTACTAAGTGATGTTCCACAATGTCTTCCCACCTGCCAACCTATTTTCGTAACTGTATTCATTAATTCTTAAAGTGGAGACCCAGATTTCATTTGCTACATTTTGAACCTGCTAAGGTCACCTGACTAATTTTTGAACTTACCGCAATTCACGAGTTTCCATGCGCATTGTGCTTCTGACGAGTGTTCGAGTCTTAAGGTATTGATGCGTAAATCGGTTTTCTGAATTTTGCCAAGTTTTTGAAGTCGATGTGTCGGGAAAAAGGCTTAAAACAGCCAAAGACTTGGAAAATTTGTTGAAAGCAGAGCCTGTCTGTCTGTCTGTCTGCATCGATACTTTTGTCACTGCGAACGCATCCAAGCGTTCTCTCATCTTTAGCCAAACGGGCTTATAGTTTTACAGTATTCAGATCGTATTTATGGCACTTGCCATTCCGCCAATTGCCATATAGTGATCGCAAGTTCTTTCCGTCCGTCCGTTAGTCGGTCGGTCCGAGTTTTGCTAGTTTGGAAACTTCCACATAAGCTAAAACGATGAAACTTATAGCAGGCATATCTGGGACCGGAACAGATTAATTTGAAGATAGTCACTTCCCCGACACGAGCATCGTGGGGGGATTGGAGGGAGAGAGAATGCGGAATCTTGAGATATTTATAACTTATGAACGGGTGATCGGATGTTAATGAACTTGATATTTGGAAAGGTGACTTTGGGGGGGGGGGGGAGCTGCAGGGAGGAACCGGAAATCTTGGAGAATGTTTAGAGCATGCATAACTTTGGAACGGGGATCGGAAATCTCGTGAAACGCTTTAGAGTCGAGGGAATGGGACGGAGCTTGGTGGAAAGAACAAGCATTAGCCCTAGATACGTAATTGACAGAGATCGTATCGTGGCTCTTTGGGGGAAGTATCGCCAGTTAGGATAGTTCCAGTTATTCTAATGACGATGAAACTTTGAAGGCGTATTAGTGACTTAAGGACCCGACATAATGCCCTAGGAAAACTTCTGTTCCTGGATCCGACCATCTTTGGGGAGTTGAGGGAAGCGAAATCGGAAATCATTGACTTCTGTAAGTTGCGAACGGGTGGTCCCATTCGAGAGAAACTTAATGGGTGATAAAAAAACTGATGACCTAGACAAGCAGAAAACGCGTCAGAACCACATGCAGCCACGGTTGACAGAGTTGGAGCGGGGGGGGGGGGGGGGGCGGCAGGGGGGTCAGAAACTTTTTGACATCCACAAAGACTAAGAGGATGGACAGAATGGGATGCAAGTTGAACAGTACCGAGTTTATGCGGCCTAGATTTGTTATTTAGCGTCTGGATTGGATCCGGCCACGGTAGGGGAGGGGGGGGGGTGATGCGGGAACTGGAAATTTGCAGATTCTATGCTCCGGTTCCAGTCAAACTTGATGGACGGGAACCGGTGATGTAAGATATGCGACGTTTATGTTTCCGATTCGTATTCAGCCACAGTCTGGGAATTGGAAGGGGAATCCCGGAAATGTTGTGGCTCGCATAGGAGTCAAACAAGTGGAGCGATTTGAATGAAACTTGGAATATAGAGAGGTCACATGCCCTGGATGACATATTTTAGGGTTCGAACCGGCTCCGAACACGTTGGGGGAAGGGGGAAGAGTTACCGGAAGTTGCAAAAAAAAACTCAGATTTGAATTAAACTTGATAGGTGGTAAGAGAAAATGCTTCAGATGATCGAGTCCGAACCAGATTCGGCCGCGGTAGGGGGAGTTTGAGGGGGGTACCGGAAATGGTTTGTCACGTTTAGGGACCAAACGAATGGATCTATTGGGTTGAACCTTTGGAGGTAGAAAAGTCATTTCCCTTGATGAGCCGAGGCGATATTGGAAATGCTCAGTCTTGAGTGAAACTAGATATCCTATTTCTAGGCCTGAACCGCATTTTTGGATGGTGGGGCATTTTGTGACGTTCTCATCTATCTTTCTTGTACCACCTACTCGTATCAAGTGCCAAATGAGCTAGTAGCTCTTGTTTTATATTGGAACAGTGATTGGGCCGGTGCACTATAGATGACGTGTTCGATAGCTCCAGATCTTAATTATGTCCTTCGCGTTTGCGTTCAGCCAAAAAAACACAGAGAACAAAGTTCGATTTACCCTTAATGGGTCCTTCTTTGGCAGTTATCTGACATTTTACTCCCACTTTTATATAACAAGAGCTACGAGCTCATATAGCACTTGTACGAGTAGGCTGTACAAGAACGACAACTCACCAATCTTTGCATTTGCCATATTTCACTATTTTCCGTGTTCGTTATGCTCCGAAAGAGTTTTCGCGTCTCATGCTACAGATGCGTAAAACCGGTTATCTGGATCTGGATATTTAGTTTCACTCATTTCTGAGCAGTTCCGGCATAGTCTCGATTGTCTGTAGCAAATGCACATGACTGTTCAAACTGTCATCCCAATAAATCCATTTGTTTGATCCCTAGACGTGCTACACGATTTCCGGTACTCACTCTATCTCCACCTACCGTGGCCGAGTCTGGTTCGGAATTAAAAAAAATCGACCACCTAAAGCATCTTCTTTTATACCATCTATCAAGTTTCACTCGAATCTGAGCATTTTTGGAAAGTTCCGGTACCCCCCCCCCCCCCTCCCACCAACGTTGTCGGAGCCGGTTCGAGCCCAATCTCTGAATTCCCTGTTCCTGTCCATCAAGTTTTACTGAAATTGGAGCATAGCCTATCTGCAAGTTTCCAGTACTCCCCCTACCTTGGCCGAATCCGGCCCGGACGCCAAATAACAAATCTGGGCCGCATAAGCTCGGCACTGTCGAATTTTCATCTCATCGGCCCATCCGTTTGGTTTTTGTGCATGTCAAAAGTCCCCCACCCCCAATTTCCCTAATCGTGGTCGCATATGGTTCGAATGCATGTTTTACATGTCGAGGCCATCGATTTGTATCATCCATGAAGTTTCACTCGAAACAGACCACTCGTTTGCAATTTATAGAAGTCAGTTTCCATATTTCTCTTCTCTTGCTCCCCAAAAAATACTCGGATCTAGGAACGGAAGTTTCCAGGGGTATGTTGTGTCAGGTTCTTAATTCAAGATAATTCGGGTCGCTAATATGCCTACAAAGTTTCGTTGTCGTTTTACATCTGGAACTATTCTAACTCACGACTACCGGAATTCCAGGAAACCCCCTCCAACTCCCCCCACAGAGCCCCGAAACCATCTGGCTCCGTCAATTTCATCTAGGCCTAATGCTTGTTCCATCCATTAAGTTTCGTCCCAATTCCTCTGCTTTTAGAGTTTCTTGAGTTTTTCACCCCCCCCCCCATCCCCACAGGTATCGGACCCGACCTGGACGTGACACTGAACGTCCGAGGTGATAGCTCACCAGATAAGTTTCATTCAAATCCGATCACCCGTTCAAAAGTTATGCACGCCACTAGATTCCGGACTCCCCATCCACCCACTCCCCCACGATCGTCGGGTCGGGGAAACGGCTTTTCTCAAGTCAATCTGTTTGGATCCCTGACATACCTGCCAAGTTTCATCGCCCTAGGATATCAGGAAGTATGCCGAACTCGCGGGATCGCTCCCCCACAGTGCCCTGAATCGGTCCGGTTATGTCAATGACGTGTCTAGGACCTGTGCTTGTTTTTCCCACCAAGTTTCATCCCGATCCCTCCACTCTAAGCGTTTCTCAAAATTTCCGGCTCCCTCCTCCAACTCCCCCCAGTGTCATCGGATCCGGCCCGGATTTAAAGTGAGATGTCTGAGACACGAGGTCATCCTAAATATCAACTTTCATCAAGATCCGATCACCCGTTCGCAAGCTAAAAATACCTCAAATTTTGGCTTCACCCTCCCTCCACTCCCCCCCCCCCAGTTGGTCGAATCGGGGAATTGACGATTTTCTATTTAATCTGGTCGGGTCCCAGACATGCCTGTCAATTTCCATCATCCCAGCACATCAGGAAGCACGGAACTCGCGGGATCACTACAAATTCGGACTTCTCCCCCCCCCAACTCCCCCAAAGTGAGCGGATCCGATCCGGTTATATAGGTTACGTATCTAGGACTTTTGCTTGTACTCTCCACCAAGTTTCATTCGGATCCCTCCACTCTAAGTGTTTTCCAAGATTTCCGGTTTCCCCCTCCAGCTCCCCCCAATGTCACCGGATCCGGTCTGGATTTAAAATGGAGGGTCTGAGACACGAAGTCCTTCCACATATCAAGTTTCATTAAGACCGTTCGTAAGCTAAAAATATCTCATTTTTCCTATTTTTTCCGGATTCCCCCTCCCTCCACTCCCCTCCAGATGGTCGGATCGGGGAATCGACCATTTCTAATTTAATCTGGTCCAGTTCCTGATATGCCTGCCAAGTTTCATCGTCTTAGCTTATCTGGAAGTGCCCGAACTAGCAAAACCGGGACCGACAGACCGACTGACGGACAGAAATTACAATCGCTATATGGCACTTGAGTAAGCTCAAGTGCCATAAAAAGGAAACCTTGCGGCATAATCAGCCTATACATTGCAGTTAGCGTAATACCAATTTACCGGTTTTGTGTAGTAAACTATTGAGTGTTAAGTTACCTCTTTAAGTGTCACTGAACATTTTACTCCAGCTATTAGGTTATGCCATATGTTAGCCTATTTAGCCTTTGAATTTTGCCGCACTTTAGCCTTGAGCGTTATTATGCTATACTTAGCCTCTTGCAAACAGCGAAACTAGAGTTTACATCTTTCCAAGTTCCCCGGAATTTGTTAGGGCTAGGTAGGCCCATACTCTATATGACTAATTCCGAAACACGCCAATGAACCGGTGAAGAACAAAAAACGTCACAGAAACGACCCTCAGAATTGATTCAAATACTGGGTAATCCTTGTTGTCGTGATGTTTTCTGGCTCTTCGCAGGTCACACGGCGATTCTTTACTGGCACGAAGAGTTTGTCGTCAATAGTAATTTTTCTGCCCTTGGAAAGATTCAAACTCATGTTTTCGGATTTCCGGTAAAAAAAAAATTCTTTAATCTCTACTTGTTGGACAAGAAATTGTTTAAATTTCTTCTTCTTTTGGTAGCGAAAAACTTTTCGCAAGTGCATCGTTGCGGAATTTGTCTAGTTGGTAATGGTAGTAGAATACGGATTATAGATTAATTGTTGCATTATCTTTGTATTAACAATTCGAAAAAAAAAATTACGTTTCAGTTGCAACTTCTGCACACCAGTAAACTCCCCATTTAGGACGGTGACAATACCTGAGGGCTCCAAGACGTATATTTCTTGCCATAAATTGATTTCGTTTAAAATGGGATAGTGTAATGATATTTGATATGATATTATCGCAAAAAGCCAGCTGGCCATAGCAAAAACTGTAGCCTACTGATCCAGTTCAGCGTTTCTTCCCCGGGGCTGTGCTACTACTACGTCGAGCAGGGCACCGGAATCAATTCGACTCCGCATGGTCGTATTAAAGATATCCGGAGACGGAAGTTCTTATGCTTATTTGTTCTTGGTTGAACTGATAGGGATAGCTGGCATCTTCCTCTTTATGAACCCGTTGTAGATGGCACCCTCTGTTAAGCTCAAGAGCCATTCGCGCAAAAATTGCCCGCTAGCAAAGATTTCCAGATCCCTAAAATCTCCCTAGGTATCATAGTGCCATATAGGGGATCGACTAAAAGCAGGAAAGGAAAGGCAAGAGAAAAGCAGGAAAGAATACTAAAACCAGGAAGGGCAAACTAAAACGAGGAAAGAACTACCAGGAATCGAGGATTCGAAAAACAGGCAAGCCTTTCCTCTGTTTAGTATCCCGTGAGGGGTCGGCAATTTCCATTTGTTAAAGTTCACCTTTTGCAGAAATTCAAACCAGGGAGAAGAAAATTTCATTATCACTTAATTATGTGAATAATCCTTGTGAAATAATTGCCAATTTCAGTAATATTTAATAAAGTAATACAGTAATATAGTATTTTTTTAATTAACATGTCCGTGTCAATAAGATACTTTTCCACTTCTGCCATTCATTTCCACCAGGCGAACTGATCGCGAAATCGACGTCGAATATGTGCGGTGCGAAATTTTGGCCCCATGATCTGTTTCTTTCCCGTTAGCTTGGCTAACGAGAACGCCGAATTCGCAAAAAAATGCGAATCCGCGCTCTATGGAGATAAAGCTTTGTTCCTTAAGACTCGCATATCTTTCAGCCTTTCATATTTTCCACCTTTACTCTGCCGCCCAAATTGTTTAGTGTTTACATAGAATGATAGTCAGCCATATTTCAGATGTCGCTTCTTCTGACTTGTAATGACACAACCTCACACGATGGGTCACACTTTCAGTTTTTCGCCGCACGCGTAACACATAGCCTTTGTGCCAAATGTCAACTAGTTGAACATCCGTAATCGAGCTAGATAAGTCATCCAAGTCTGGGTACAAAAACATTGTTGTCTTAAATGGAGAAAGACATTTGAAATTTACGACTGAACGTGACGCCGGCTCGGCTTTTCATGTTTGTTTTTTTACGGCGTCAACTGAAAGGAGTGATGTAAAGAAACATAGATTTATCTTCCATGAAAAGAGGAGGGCCGTGACGAAAATAGAACAGAAGCCCCAGACAACGCTAGAACCTGGCTAGGACTAAAAAGCAGAAGTTATTTCTGTGCTCCCCGTAATGAACATCAGGAAACGCCCCAATCCTTTCGATTTTACAAAATACACAGACTGAATACCAAATATTTGTCAAGTATCACTTCCTTCTTCCGAGCTTTAAAGCACAGCTCTAGCTATAAATGTTCTTTTCACGATGGTTTGGCTCAGAAACATCGGTTTTCAAAAATACCATTACTTGCCACGTGAAATGAGCGATGTTCTCGTTTGTCGACTCTAACCAGCCTTCATGCTCTTCGACACGGCGGCTGGACGCATAATATCAAGAACAGATAATCAGATAGAACCTCCGTCTCCCTTTCTCTGTACTATGACTATGCGGAGTCGAGTATTTCCCCGTACCTTTTCCGCTGTGAGCGAGCGGAGGCTAGTAGCTTCGCGCCACATCACGTTCCATTACCTCTACAATTAGCTATATCGCTGTGAAACCACCTTGAGGAAAAGTAGAAGACAAAGCTAATTGGTTCTTTCGACGCGGTCAAGAGCGGGTCAGCGCGCGGAGTACGCCTCCTGCATTTTCATTCTCTGTGATGAGCAACGGCGAAGACGAATTAGAGTAGACCGGTGAAAAGCTACAGTAAATACCTCTAGGTCCGCTCAGTTTTGTAGGGGTATTCGTAGTCGCTGCATGGTACCGAAGACAGGGGTTGGGTGGGAAACCCAAGCAAAACTAAAGAAGCCCAAAACAGAAGGTAGACCTGATGGTCTACCATGTCTTCCAAAATGAAAACCAGAATTGAGCGTACAATTTTTGTTATGTGTGAAAAAGTTGTCGGGGAACTTGACGCTGTCAGCGAAGTTTGCGTCGCGTGACTTTCAGAACTCGGCTACGCCGAAAAAGCGTTAAAAAGTCGTATGTGCAAAACGTAAACAACGGCGAAAGGCGGTGTTTTCAGAAGCTTCTGATCCCGCGAGAGAGCTAGGGTCGCTAATTATTCGCACTAAAATATCCCGAGACAGAATTACCGTCAATGAGAATGGTTTCTAGAAGTTGAGTAATATATATAGTGCTGACCTGGTCGTGGTATCTGAAAAATCAACTCACTTTCATCAAATGATGTCAGATTGGTGAGAAAGAAATTTAGCACTTAGTGATGTAACTGGATATCTGTTTTTCTTTTGGGATGACTTCGAAAAGTGCAAATTTCGGCAATAGTCGTTTTTGCAGAGCACCGTGTATCAGTTACCACGATAACTGCAAAAACGACTAATTGAAGATCCAGTTACCTTGGTAACAGATACCATGGTATCAGCAAAAACACAACTATTAGCTTTACGGCGCAGCTACTTCAGGGTAGCAACTCTTTTTTCTAAACCATAGCACCACTGACCCTGCACCGCCTAGCCAAACGGACAAATTTCCGAAAACCCGCGTTGTAAACAACTTGCAAAGAGCATGGGCAGAGGAAACCAGGCCAATAGCAACAAATTGATAACACTAGGTCTTGAAAAGGCGGACCTTTACAGGCTCGTCTACTGCACCAAACTTCCAAACAAGGGCATTAGCTCTCTTCCAGTAGCTTTTAGCTAGAGCAGTAATATGAGAATCATCATTTTGATCCTTCATGATTCAACAAGATCAAAGGTTTTTCGATGGGACCCCAAAAATTCAATATTTGAGCCAGACAATGGGGTCTTGTGTTAGCCAGATCCAGTCTTCGATAGAAATTCAGAAACAGATTAGGGCCAACTAGCTAATCATCTGAGAAAACCAAGTTCAGATATGGATTCAGCATGTGTATTTACCCCTATAAGTCATATCTGTTTTGACGAAAACTTCCTGCCACTTCTGCCAATTTCCCGGTTTCGGCCGAATTCAGGAACTACTTGTCCGGCGAAAAAAGAAAGCTCAAAAACGAAGTCGCAGCGTATCTTCTTTCCCCAATACTGAACATATAATCAACTTAAAAATAAAATTTAATTTATAACAAATTTTCCGGCACCAGCCGGATTGCGTTCGAACTATATGTCCGGGTAAAAAATGATTGTCATACACGGATTCAGCATCTCTTCTTACCCCTAAATCAGATATTTAATCAACCACAAATAAAACTTTAACCTTTAAAAATTTTCCGGTTTTGGACAGATTCCAGGCGAACTACTTGTCCGGGTAGAAAATTGTTTTCACGTAGATGTTCAGCATGTCTCCTTACCCCTAAATCGAACATCTAATCAACTTCAAATAAAACTTTTACTTTTAACAGACTTTCCGGTTTTGGCCGGATTCCGGGCTAACTACTTGTCCGACGAGAAAATGGTTTTCACCATCGTATTCAGCATGTCTTCTTACCCCTAAATCGAACATCTAATTAACTTCAAATAAAACTTTTACTTTCAACAAACTTTCCGGTTTCGGACGGATTCCGGGCGAATTACTTGTCAGATGACAAAATGGTTTTCACCTTCGTGTTCAGCATGTCTTCTTACCCCATGATCGACTATCGCATTATATTTAAAAATATTTCATTTGCCCCTTAATTTAAACCCCCTCCCCCACTCCTAAATGTAGGGCTACAGAGCCCATCTACGAACTAGACCTTACTCTTGACCCAAAGAAGCCTCACACCAAGTTTCATCAAAATATCTCATTCCCTTCGAGAATTATAGTGCGCACAGACGGACAGACGGACAACTTTGCGATGTCATAGGTATCCCTCCACTTACGTTTTGGCCCAAAGAAGCCTCACACCAAGTTTCATCAAAATATCTCATTCCCTTCGAGAGTTATAGTGCGCACAGACGGACAGACGGACAATTTTGCGATGTCATAGGTATCCCTCCACGTACGTTTTGGGATCCCAAAAACCTAAATAACGAAACTCATCTCTATAAGCAATTACCCTACACACGTCCTTGGCAACACTTTACACCGGGTTGGGATACATGCCATAGCAATTTTTTTTACGGGGATTACAAATATTATCATATTCTACTGCAAACAGATCACAAGCACAAAGCAGCTTGTTTAGACCAAATACAGTCGGAGACAGGATGAAAAGATCGCCAGCAAACCAAAAAGAGCTGAAAGCTCATAGAGCACTTCCCAGGCTGGGTCAGATGGAAGTGATGGTCAAAAGTATTTTTTCCCTTTTTGGGATCCCAAAACGTAAGTGGAGGGATACATATGACATCGCAAAAGTTGTCCGTCTGTCCGTCCGTCCGTCTGTGCGCACTGTAACTCTCGAAGGGAATGAGATATTTTGATGAAACTTGTTGTGAGGATTCTTTGGGTCAAGAGTAAGGTCAAGTTCGTAGATGAGCTATTTAGCCCTACATTTACGGGTGGGGGAGTGGTTTTAAATTAAGGGACAAATTAAATATTTTTAAGCAAATAATGTGATAGTCGATTATGAGGTAAGAAGACATGTTGAACACGATGGTGAAAACCATTTTGTCATCGGAAAAGTAGTTCGCCCTGAAAACGGCCAAAACCGGAAAGTTTGTTAAAAGTAAAAGTTTTATTTGAAGTCGATTAGATGTTCGATTTCGTGGTAAGAAGACATGCTAAACACGAATGTGAAAACCGTTTTATCGCCGGACAAGTAGTTAGCCCAGAATCCGGCCAAAACCGGAAAGTCTGTTAAAAGTAAAAGTCTTATTTGAAGTTGATTAGATGTTCGATTTAGGGGTAGGAAGCCATGCTGAACACAATGGTGAAAACCATTTTCTCGCGCGAACAAGTAGTTCGCCCGGAATCCGGCCAAAACCGGAAAGTTTGTTAAAAGTAAAAGTTTTATTTGGAGTTGGTTAGATGTTCGATTTAGGGGTAAGAAGACATGCTGAACACTTATGTGAAAACAATTTTCCTACCCAGACAAGTAGTTCGCCCGGAATCCGGCCAAAACCGAAAATTGTTAAAAGTTAGAGTTTTATTTGTAGTTGATTAGATATTCAATATTGGGGAAAGAAGATACGCTGAGTTCATTTTTTAGCTTTCTTTTTTCGACGGAAAAGTAGTTCCGAAATTCGGCCAAAACCGTGAAAGTGGCAGAAGTGGCAGGAAGTTTTCGTCAAAACAGAGATGGCTTATAGGGATAAACACACATGCTGATTCAATACCTGAACTTGTTTTTCTGATCCCAAAACGTAAGTGGAGGGATACCTATGACATCGCAAAAGTTGTCCGTCTGTCCGTCCGTCTGTAAGCACGATAACTCTCGAAGGGAATGAGATATTTTGATGAAACTTGGTGTGAGGGTTCGTTGGGTTGTCGGACCAGTCAAGTTCGTAGATGGGCTTTGTAGCTCTACATTTACGGGTGGGGGAGGGGATTCAAATTAAGGTACACACAAAATATTTTGAAACAGCAAATGTGATAGTCGATTATGAGGTACGAAGACATGCTGAACACGATGGTGAAAACTATTTTGTCATCGGACAAGTAGTTCGCCCGGAATCCGGCCAAAACCGGAAAGTTTGTTGAAAGTAAAAGTTTTATTTGAAGTTGATTAGATGTTCGATTTAGGGGTAGGAAGACATGCTGAAGACGATGGTGAAAACTATTTTCTCGATGGACAAGTATTTCGCCCGGAATCCGGCCCAAACCGGAAAGTTTGTTGAAAGTAAAAGTTTTATTTGAAGTTGATTAAATGTTCGATTTAGAGGTAGGGAGACATGCTGAAGACGATGGTGAAAGCTATTTTCTCGACGGACACTTCGACCGGAATCCGGCCCAAACCGGAAAGTTTGTCAAAATTAAAAGTTTTATTTGGAGTTGATTAGATGTTCGATTTAGGGCAAGAAGACATGCTGAACACTTATGTGAAAATAAGTTTCTACCCGGACATGTAGTTCGTCCGGAATCCGGCCAAAACCGGAAAACTGTTGGAAGTCAAAGTTTTATTTCTAGTTGATTAGATAAGCGATTTAGGGGTAAGAAGAGATGCTGAGTCCCTGTGTGACAATCGTATTTTACCCGGACATATAGTTCGACCGGAATCCGGCTGGAATCGGAAAATTTGTTATAAACTAATCCTAATGCTGAATCCAAATCTGAACTTGGATTTCTCAGGTGATTAGCTATTTGGCCTTAATCTGTTTCTGAATTTTAATTGTAAAAATGTTCAAGGAGTCTGGCGAAGACTGGATCTGGCTAAGACAAGACCCAGTTGTCTGGATCAGATATTGAATTTTTGGGATCCCATCGAAACCTTTGGTCTTGTTCTCAGATGGTTAACCTGTTTTTGAATTTTAAAAGTCAAAATGTTCAAGGAGTCTGGCGAAGACTGGATCTGGCGAAGACAAGACCCAATTGTCTGGTTCAAATATTGAATTTTTGGGATCCCATCGAAACCTTTGGTCTTGTTGGTTAAGATGCGCCAAACTTGCAAGGCTGGGTCAAAGGATCGAAGTGGTGGTCAAAAGTTTTTGTTTACTTTTCGGTTAAGATGCGCACTTTAAGGGTGGTAAAAATTAATTTCTGAGCAAAACCTTTCACGCAAAAAAGATCATATGCTCATCGCGATCATGAAAAAGTAAGTTTTGCTTAAGTATTTTTTATATTTTACGGCTAAGATGAGTTCTGTAAGGCATAGTCGGATCGGAAAAGTGACGATGTCTAATCCAATGATGTCGAGTTTCTAATAATCCTGCAAAGTTTCATCGTCCTAGCACATCTGGAAGTACCTTAACTCACGATCACCGGAATTTGGGACACCCCCTACAGCTCCCCTCACCCCTCGGTAACCGAATCCGGTCTGATTGTGTCATTGATGCATCTTGGACTTGTGTCTGACTTCCCACCAAGTCTCATCCTGATCGCTCCACTCTACGCGTGTCACAAGATTCCCGGTTCTCCCCTCCGACCCCCCCCCCCCCCAGCTCATCGAAATTCTATGGTCCGGCTTGAAATGGGACATCTGAGACATAAGTTCTTTCAAGATATCAAGTTTCACTAAGATCCGATATCCCGTTCGAACGTTATGCATGCCACTAATTTCCGGATTCCGCCGTCTCCCCCTCCCCCTCGATGGTCGGATCGGACGAGTGACTGGTCGGGTCCCTGATATGCCTGCCAAGTTTTATCGTCCTAGCCTACCTGGAAGTATATAAACTACTGATCGCCGGAATTCCGGAACCCCCCTCCAACTCCCCCCACAGTGTCCGAACCTGGTCCAGTTCTGTCAGTTATGTATCTAGAGCTTGTGCTTGTTCTACCCACCAAGTTTCATCCCGTTCGCTCTACTCTGATTTTTTTACAGGATTTCCGGTTCCCTCCTCCAACCCCCCTCCCCCCCCCCTCTTTCACCGACCGGTCCGGACTTTAAATGAGACATGATCTCTTTCCAGAGGTCAAGTTTCACTAAGATCCGCCCCTCCCCCACACTATGGTAGGATCGGCCAAATGATTATTTCGAAGTTAGTTTGGTCGGGTCCCCAATACGCCTGCCAAGTTTCGTCGTCCTAGCACTTCTGGAAGTACTCTAACTCGAGAAGAGTGCTCCGACAGACCAAAAAGTGATTGGTATACGGCACGAGCGAAGCTGCAAGTGCCATAAAAATGGTTGTAGCTCTTACCAGCTACAAAGCAACCAGCCCGGGTTTCGTTGAGACGGGCAGACAAACCATCAGCATACACTGCGTAAATGAATTGTGACAAAATACCACCCTGCCTCAGACCATTAGTAAGGGTAAATGTAGAGCTTAATTTGCTATCCCGTCTAACAGAGTTATATTGCTCTGCGTCTAACACAACTCTTGGTTTCGAAACCAACAAGAGCTGAAGCTCATATGGCACTTGCAAGGCCGGGTCAGATGTAAGTGATGGTCAAAAGTATTTGTTTCACTTTTCGTTTAAGATGCGCCAAACTTGCAAGGCTGGGTCATAGGATGGAAGAGATGGTCAAAATTTTGTTTCCACTTTTCGGTTAAGATGTACGCTTTAAGGGTGCTTAAAAATAATTTCTAAGCAAAACCATTGAGGCAAAAGAGATCATGTGCTCATGGCGATCGTGAAAAAGTAAATTTTGCTTAAAAGTATTTGTTTGTATTTTGCGGTTAAGATGAGTTCTTTAAGGGATACTCGGATCGGAGAAGTCACGATGTCTAACCCAATGATCTCAAGTTTCTAATGCTCCAGCAAAGTTGTATCGTCCTAGCACATCTAGAAGTACCTTACCTCACGATCACTGGAATTCCGGACGCCCCCGTACAGCCCCCCCCCTCCCCTCGGTACCCGAGTCCGGTCCGATTCTGTCACTGATACACCTAGGACTTGTGCCTGTACTTCCCACCAAGTTTCATCCTGATCGCTCCACTCTATGCGTGTCACAGGATTTCCTGTTCCCCCCTCCCCAAAGTTCATCGGATCCGGCCCGGACTTGAAATGGAACATCTGAGACATGAGGTCTTTCAGGATATCAAGTGATTCCGCCGTCTCATCCTGCTCCCACGATGGTCGGATCAGGTGAGTGACTTTTTCCAAGCTAATCTGGTCGGGTCCCTGATACACCCGGCAAGTTTTATCGTCCTAGCCCACCTGGAAGTACATTAGTTACAGATCGCCAGAATTCCGGACCCGCCCCTTGCACCTCCCCCCACAGTGTCCGAATCCGATCCAGTGTTGTCAGTTATGTATCTACAGCGTGTGCTTGTTCTTCTCACCAAGTTTCATGCCGATCGCTCCACTCTGAGAGTTCCATACGATTTCTGGTTCCCCCCTCTGACTCCCCCCAGATTCATCGGGTCCGTGGACTTGAAATGAGACATCTTAGACGCGAGGTCTTTCCAGATATCAAGTTTCATTAAGATCCGATCGCCCATTCGTAAGTTGTGCATGCCCTTATTTTCCGGATTCCGCCAACTCCCCCCCCCCCCCCCATGATGGTCGCATCGTGCAAGTGACTATTACCAAGTTAGTTTGGTTGGGTCCCTAATATGCCTGTCAAGTTTCATCGTCCTAGCCCTTCTGGAAGTACCCTAACTCGAGAACAGTGGACCGAAAAGTGATCGGTACATGGCACTTGAGCGGAGCTGCAAGTGCCATAAAACCCTAGTAGCTTCACATACTGCATTGGAACTCCTCTTTCTAGAAGGTTATTTATTGATTGTTGTGGGTGTTCTGAGGATGATTATTATCTCTATCCGTTATTTTTTTTTTTTTTTGTGATTTGGTTTGTGGTCTCGATTAGGACAATTGAAGTTGACTCTTTGTTCAGTAGTTGTTCTGCATTAATGCAGTTTTTATTTTTTTTTTTGCCACCCCCTAGGACAAGATTACTTCTTGGGCTGGTTGTTAAACGGAAGGGCTTTATTTATTTATTCAATAAATTTATCTCTCTCTCTCTCTCTCAATCTACTGATGGTTCACATGGTCAAATGCTTTTGAAGCATGCACAAACAGGTGAGCTATAGTACCAGAAATATTGCACAACAAACTTAAGCAGGAATATAGCAAAATCAACTCTCGATCCCCTCTTAAAACCGAACTTGTGACAGGAGGTACCCAGCCGTGTAGACAGTTTAAGTAGTGGGAAAACCAAGCAAAAGAAAAGTCCGAAACAGGTGATCTACCTACTGCATACCAGTTATATAAAGATGAAGAAAAAAAATTTAAGCTTATGCACTTATTTATGAAAGTTTTGTCGGTACACTTTAAAGCTTTCGGCGAAGTTTGTGATCCGCGACTGAAAGCGGTTCAGCCAAAAAAAAGCGCTAGAAGTCTTAGGTGCTAAACGAAACAGTGGCGAAGGGGGGGGGGGGATTTCTGAAGCTTGTTATGCCACAAGGGAGCTAAGAGTAATAAACAAATAAAGAGGAGGGGTCCTTTAAATCCGTACTCCCGCCCCTGAATCTAGACCGACAAATCCCATCTATGAGCGTGACCTCACAAGTGACATGAGGAATCCCTCTTCCAAATTTTAACAGTTTGCCTGCTCGCAGCAGACAGACGGACAGACGAATCTGCGGCGTCATATATGTCATGTCGTTGACTATCGTTTGAGATCGCAAACACCGGTAGAAATCCTTCACAAACCGTGCAGTGTTCAAATACACCTAATTATACACAGTCACTGAAACTGCTGGAGCCGCGGTCAGATAAGTATTTCTTATTAGCTCGAGATACCTTGTGGAGTTTTATTAAAGTTAATTAACTGATTCAGTATGTAGTTTCACCGATTGAGTCGGGCACCCTAGAGTTCAAGTCTCAAATATTATGACGAATGTGAGTGGTGCAGCCCTAATTACGTCTCTTAAGAAATTCCGTGGGTAATTGAATTCTGCTAGTGTGTGGATGGATTTTCGCCTACAATTTAACAAGGATAATGTGGGATGGTTAGGGCGTTCTGATGCCTGTAAGTCCTTATACCCCGGGAACTACAAGACCGCAGGCAGGTAAGCGCAGTCGTTAATTAAAGAATTGATCATCCCAGCAAAATATCCAACCATTGGTTTAATTTTTTATATAGTTTTCTAGTTAACCGTTAGGGAATATGTAACGTTATATGGTTCGTATTCAGACATGAGACTTCTTAATCCGAATCTAATCTTCAGCTTTGGCTTCATAGAAATCCACCCTCTGTTGTGGGTCACCGCTAAGGCGAGATAAGATTTCAGGCGTCAAACATTCCTGTCCTCTATGGCAACACGTTTCCGTCAAGAAAGAAAACAAAATAATGACTACACTCCGGTCACATGCAGTATCATACATAAAAGTTCAGATCGTGCAAACGACTATTCTCAAGTCAGTTGTTGAGTCTTTGATACGCCAGCCCAGTTTCGTGGTCTTAGTACATCAGGAAGTACCGCACTCGCCGGATCACCAGAATTGGGTTATTTCAATGACGTGCCTAGGACTTGGGCTTGCTCTTGCCGCCATGTTTAATCCCGATCCCTCCTCCACTCACAGCGTTTCACAAGATTTACGGTTCCCCCCTCCAGCTCCCTGCAAAAGTCACTGGATCAGGTCCGGATTTTAAGTTGGTCGTCTGAGGCACGAGGTCTTTCCAAATATCAAGTTTCATTAAGATCCGATCACCCGTTAAAAATGTATAAATACCTCAAGATTCCGGATTCACCCTCGAGTGGAAGGCCTCCCCCCCCCACACACATGACTCTCGGATTGGGGAAATGACTATTTCAACTTAATCTTTTGGGATTCCTGATATGCCTGCCAAGTTTCATCGTCTTAGCTTCTGTGGAAGTGCCCGAACTAGCAAAACTCCGACAGACCGATGGAGGGACAGAAATTACGACACTTGGCCGGAGGGCAAGTTCTATAAGAAATGTCAGTCACACCCATGTTACAACATTTGAAAAGTTACATGTGTCGGTAATAGAGAGTAGATTTTGTTCTTAGCAGAAACAGCGTATTTTTAGACCGTCTGTAAAGGACCCGTCGTACATACAGTGCCAATGTATGCCCATTTATTCTTAGGCCCCGAGACCCGAATTTCATGTTACATTTTTATCCGCTGACGACACCTTACTGATTTTTGGGATCCCAAAACGTAAGTGGGGGGATACCTATGACATTGCAAAAGTTGTCCGTCCGTCTGTGCGCACCGGAACTCTCGAAGGGAATGAGGTATTTTGATGAAACTTGGTGTGAGGATTCTTTGGGTCAAGAGTAAGGTCAGTTCGTAGATGAGCTCTGTAGCCCTACATTAGTTTTTTTTTATCCGGACATAATTCTTCCGGAATCCGGTTGAAACCGGAAATTTTTTATAAGTTAGTTTTATTTAAAGTTGATTAAATTTTCTTTATAGAGATAAGGAGATTCAGAATTGTTCTTTTTTTGCTGGACAAGTAGTTCACACGGAATTCGGCCGAAACCGGAAATTTGGCAGAAGTAAAGCAGGAAGTTTCGGTCAGTAGGTATCGTCAGTTATCGTCTAAATAGATATGGCTGATAGAGGTGTATCTGAACTTGGTTTTTTCAGATGATTAGCGTGGCGAAGACTGGATCTGGCGAAGACTGGATCTGGCGAAGACAAGACCCAATGGGTCAAATATTAGATTTTTGGGATCCCATCGATACCTTAGGTCTTGTTACTTTTGTTCCAACATGCGGGCACCCCCCCCCCCCCCCCCGAAATAAATTCCTGGATCCGGACTTGCAGCTTGCAGCCTACTCTCACAAAATTTGTCCAGCATTCTCTTCAAACTTCTGACAGAACAAAGAGCCATATCCCCCCCCCCCCCCCCATTCCCAACAGTCCCGATTGGCAGATTGCAGGCCAAAAGTTTAGCAATTAACTTTAGTTCCTCCTTTTAAGACTGAGAAAAACCGTAGAACAAATAACTGGAAGAAAAATATGAGACACGAGGTCGTTCCAAATATCAAGTTTGATGAAGCCGGTAAACCGGTTCAAAGTTATACGTTCCTCGAAATTCCGAAAATTCAGGACCACGCAAAAGTGATCGGTATATAGCACTTGGCCGGAAGGCAAGTGCGATAAAAACAGAAAAATATACTCGAATTCCTTTAAGTAAAAAAATTCACCGAAAACTTATCGGGCAAGTTTTCCTACTTTCTGTCAAAGCAGCCAGACGGGCTTATAAAACCAGCATTGATAAAAGCTTACATTCAACCCTAGGAAATGTGTTCAATTTTTTTGCTTCACAGAGGAATAAATGCCACGCATATTGCTATCAGCAAGGGTCAGCGGTAAAGGCCTCAGAATTTACGACCGCTATCGCATCCCACTTTCGTGAATGTGTGGATTCAAATTCTTCACGTACAATGCTTCATTAGCCTCACTAAATTGTCAATTAGTGGGGTACATCGCGGCTGATCTGAGGATCTTAATTTATGGTTTATCCGATCATCGCGGTTGGCAGTCTGGTCAGAACTAGTTGAACAGAAAAGGTGATGTATTAAAAACAGTAGCTGCAAAAAGTTGTAGGCTTTAGTAGAAACTTACGTCTAGTTTAAGGTGACTTGCTAGGCTCGTCTGGTGTAGGGACCTTCAGCGTGACCTTGTGACCACCTTAAAGGACACGTCCTACTTATGATAGTAATTGATTCTACTTCAGTAGAATCTGGCGACCCTTTAGTATGTTTTATTTTCTTTTTTATATGTATTTTAGTGAAATTACTTTTGACGTAATTATTAAAAATTGACTTTGATTGAATTTGAAAAAAAAATTAAATCATTTCAAAGTGATTTTTATTTGTTTTAGAAGTTTTTGGCAAAATGTTCGCCGAATGAGTCTTTCGTGTAAATTGTGTTAGATAAGTTTTGTATCGATTGATGAATTTGTTTACAAATTGTGTTGCAATTATTATTGAATTGACAAATTGATTGGAGTGTTTAGTTATGTTTGGACGTAGAAGTCAAATTCGGCGTTCACGCTGTGAAAGTTACTTTTTAGAATTAAAAATCTACTCTACTCTACTCGTACTCAAGATTGTTCACTTCATAAGTGTATCATTTCTCCTCTGTTAGCAACGGACTGATTTTCAAGCTTGCCACGTTTTTTCTCGTTACGTGACGTATCATGCGCCCGATCATCGTTTCCGAGGAGCTTTTTCGTCCGGGACCGGTTATGCAAATTTTGCCAAGATTGTCATTCCAGACAAGGGACATGGAAAGAAGCTTTAAAACGGCCGAAGTCGTGTGTAATTTTCTGTAATTGTAGCTTAGTTGTAAAGCTTCAGCAACGCTTCAGCAACTACAGCCCGCTTCAGCAACTACGAAAGTGCCCTTGAGCTTGCCCACCTTATTCGATCGAAGACATGAGCTAATACTGAAATTCGGGAAAAAGCTATTAGCAAACTAGAAGGACCGATCCATACTTCCACCATCCGCACCCGATCAGCAGACTTACTAGGCATTACAACAAACTAGAACTAGTCAAGTGCCGTACGAACAGATTCGCAAACTCCTTTGTGCCATATTTCGTAAGTGTATATAACAAGTGACCTTTTTTTTATTGTAAAAGTAGCATAATTTAGCGTTCTCTGTGAGTGCTATGATAGCTATTTAATTAAACGAATACGAATACGAAAGTGGTCAAAACGTCAAAAAATCTGAGGAGAATCACTGTGTCGCGCGAGGTCTCCTTTAAGACTCTGTGGAGTTTTATGCCGACCGGATCGGAGGGCATAGAATACTGTAAGCAGGCTGTTGGCTACTGCCGAAGTTTGTACATTTTATTTCTCCAGTGCAGGGACTAGAATTTTAGCATTTTGGCGAGTTATTGCAGAAAGCACCGCCATGGCTTAATTGTTGGCAAATCCACCTGGAACCGTGTTTCCGACAGTTTTAGTAGCACACAGCAATCTCTTTCGAAACCCGAGTAAAAGTGGTGCTTTGATTTTTGCTTGCAAGGCTCTTGTCTGAAAATCATAGCAGCATCTCAATCTGTAAAGCCCACCTCGCACTATTTACTGTTTATGTTCCAATATTCAAAGCTATCTGAACACTGTAAAACTACGATCTAATTTTAACATAATATCCACGGCTTTGCCTGGTTTCAGCCTTTTCCCCGACCCATTGACTTCTAGCAAAAACTTGGCACGATTGATAAAAACCGGTTTTACGCGTCAGTAGAAATACGCGAACACTCATCAGGAGCATATTGCGCATAGAAACTAGTGACTCTTGGCAAGTAATAAGGTTAGTGAGGTGTCGTTAGTGGGTTCAGAATGTAACATTAAATTTGGGTCTCTGGGTTTAAAATTTGATGAACTCAGTTACGAAAGTAGTTTGCATTGGTATTATGGTTCGACCGGTCCTTTAACTTCACTACCCACTGTTTATTGTTTGATTTTATTCCCACGATTTTTTCGCTGCTATTGCAGTTGTCAAGAGTATCTTACTTTTGTTTTCGATCCGTCACTTTCGGCTGGTTTATGACGACGACTGGCTACAGGATCTGTCCTTTTGTTGGACTCTCGGTTGGACCTACTGATCGATCTGCTGATGCAGCATGGCGATTGGAGGGAGTTATCGAACCACAGGCTAAGGGTATAATTTCTTCTGATGCCTTCTCGATAGGTCGGCACGCAACTTGAGGGGCACTTGCTGGACCCCATCAGGTTTTACAATCGCGAACAAGTAATTAGCAGTACAGGTTTCGATGAATCGATCGTACGAATTAATGAGCTACAGGAGAACCTCCTCTTTGGTTTGACTATTTATCAGTTCAATTCAGTTTAATTGTTCCTTCCTTCCACTCCGAAGAAGGCCACAACCGCGTCCTGTGCCACTCCAGAAACGACAGCCAAACACACTTTTTCTTTTCTAAAAGGTTAAGACCATTGCAAATTTCGCAGAGAAAGTTTCTAGCACTCATGGTGGGTTTATACACTGCGTAAAATCCGAGCGTAGTTTACGCACGTTTTGAGCTTGAAAAGATTTCTAGTAATAAGGACGTATTTAGATACAAAACGGACCGATTTCTCAAATGGCGAAGACCGGATATTTACAAGACTAATTGTCTGGATCAAATTTTACATTTCTGGGATCTCATCGAAATCTGGTCTTGTTAGACAGGACTTATGTTTGGTTCTGTCAGTAGAGCCCTTTGACACCCCAGTTCTGTCACGTCTTTCACAAGGACAGTTACGCAATTTGCGGACATTCTTTAGCGTTCTCTTAAATATTTTAACAGCGAATAGAACTTTTCCATATTCACCAGAATCATTAGGAACATGTGCTGTAACTTTTCTCTATTACTCAGAAGATTTATTTTTGTAGATATCGTCATCAGTGATTTTTAAACTTGTACTTTTCTGGGACACTTCTTGTGACGGCTAACTTCGGACTAGTGCTTAGAGTGGGGAATCAAGACTGATTAACGAAAAAAAAAATACTTAGCCTAGAGCAAGGCTATTACAAACAAAAATATTAAACGACATTTAAATTACCGCCCATAGATGATCTCCATCAAACGCATTCTGTATTTCGTCTTAGCATATTAACCATGTTTTTTCTGTTCTCACTAGATATCACAATCACCAGAAAACATCGAGCTGTCATATTAGGATGACGAAGGGGAGAGCTCATAGCTTTCCTATTTATTTCTTGTTTCCGTTATGGAAAATAGCGATAAGTCATTCCGATAAGTCGGAGGAGACAAAGAGAGTCCACTCAATCAACCTCATCGGCGTCACTGTGCGATCCACGTCATGATAATTACCAGAAGTGAAAAGATTTGTGTCAGGTTGCGTGTTGTGCATCTGACATTACGAGGTACCTCGGCGAAACACAGACGTGTCACCCCTTGAAAAGATGGTAATGCCTGTGATAGTAGCTTCAGAACAGTATATTTTGAGCCTGTCTTTAAAGTAGCCTACATATCAGCACCTGACAGGTTGCATACTGAAAGAGTGAATGAAGTTATTCCCCCAAAGCCCGTGGGGCGACGGCGCAAAACCGAATAAAATACACACATCGCCTGTGTTTTAGATAGTTTAATACGTATCAGCATCTGACAGGTTCCATGTAAATGAATGAACGAATTCTTCCCAACAAGATCATGGAGCCACGGCGGGAAAACAACATGAAATACAAAATACACTCAGCAACTCAGTGCACGTACCAGAAAGAGCAAATCCTTACTCCAGGAAGCGACCCAAACGCTCCGCTATTGCCTGCTTGAGCCGACGAAGGTCAGTAAAACATTTCCCCCGTATTACCAACCAGCAGAGGCATTACTAACCAAAATGTTTTTTGAGGGGAGCAAGGTTTTTAGACTGGCTGGTCGTTTTTACCGACTGTTTATGCGGAAAAAACGACTGTGTTCAAGAAAATAAACCACTGTTTTCAAGAAACAAGAGCTGGAAGCTCATATGGCATTTGGAAGGCTTGGTAAAAGGATGAAAGTAGTAATTTACCAATTCGTGGGTTTGTTGTGATTATTTGTAAGCAAAACCCCAGAAATAAGAATAAATATGGACTCTTGAAATAACGAGAATGCATTGTTTGGTAAAAGTTTTTTTTTGCACTTGGCTGTAGCGATGCGCACTAAGGCTGCTAGAAATTCATCTGTAATCAAAACCCCTTGATGCAAAAATGCCATGAATATATATGATCTGGGCAAAAGTATTGTTTTTTAGTCTTCGGTTAAGATGTGAACTTTAAGGGTGCTACACAGTCATTTCTAAGCAAAGCCCTTGAGGCAAAATTTATCATTGGCTCATGGAGATCATGAATATGTAGATTTTGCATAATAAAAGTATTATTTGTACTTTGCGGTTAAGAGAGTACTTAAAAGGATGGTCTGATCTAGAAAGTGACACTTTCTAACCCAATCTTGTCAAGTCTCGTATGTTCAAGCCAAGTTTCATCGTCCTAGCACGTCTTCAAGTACCTTAAATCGCGATCAGCGGAATTCTGGACCACCCTCCAACTCCCCCTAGAGTGCCCGAATCCGGTCCGGTTCTGTTAGTGTCGTGTCTAGGGCTTACGTTTGTTCTTCCAACCAAGTATCGTCCAATTGCTACACTCTAAGTGTGTCACAAAATGTCCGCCTCCCCCCCCCCCCCACATTTATCGAATCCTGTTCCTACTTGACATGGGACATCTTAGACACGAGTTCTTTCTGAATATCAAGTTTCATTAAGATCCGATCACCCGTTCAGAAGTTGGAGATTTCTCAAGATTCTGGATTCCACCTCGCGCCACTCCCCCCACGATGGTCAAACTGGGAAGTGACTGTTGTTAAGTTTAAACTGTCGAGTCCTTGACATGCCTGCCAAGTTTCATCGATTTAGCACATGCAGAGGCGTTACTAGCCAAATTAATTGGGGGGGGGGGGGGAACGAGGCATTTACCGACTGGCTGGTCATTTTTACCGACTTTTTCTGCAGAAAAAACGACTGTTTTCAACAACAAAAATGACAGTTCTGAAAAAAATCGACTGATTTTCAGAAAAAACAACTATTTTGAGGAAAAAACGACGCGCCGACTCGGTTATTTTTTACCGACTGGCCGCCAGCCTCCTCCCTGTCGTGACGCTCCTGAGCACATATGTAAGTATCTTAACTCGGGATCACGGGAATTCCGGAAGCCTCCCTCGAACTCCCCCACAGTGCTTGGATCTGATCCGGTCTCGTCAACTATGTATCTCGGGCTTATGCTTGTTCTTCCCACCAAGTTTCATCGCGACCCATCCACTCGAAACATGTCACACGATTTCCGGTTCCCCCCTCAAACTCCCTCCAAAGTCACCAGATCCATTCCGGACTTGGACTGTGACATCTGAGACAGGAGGTTCAAAAGGTAAAAATCCGCTTTCCAGATTCCCACTCCCTCCACTCCCCCTACGGTGGTCGAATCGGGGAAGTGAGTATTTCCAAGTTAGTTTGGCAGGGTTCCTAATATGCCTGCCAAGTTTCATCGTCCCAACACTTCTGGAAGTACCCTACCTCGAGATGAGTGTCCTGACTGACAGAACGAAAAGTGATCAGTATATGGCACTTGAGCGAAGCTGCAAGGCCCCCCCCCCCCCTATACGTGACGCCTCTGACCACTCGAGGATAGCGTTGTGGAGTCTGGGTCGTTACTTTTACGTTACTTTTAGCGAACCAGTAACACTTTAAAGGTCAGTGTTTCTGTGCCGTCAACAAATAGTGTGTTCTCTCATATCTGTTGAACTCGCGCATCCTTGTTTTCACTTGATCTTTACAAAGCGGAGTTGCCTTTTCACGTATTATATTTCGCAAAAGTTGTCCCGTCTGTTAGCGCGATAACTCTCGAAGAGCTTGGTATATTTTGTTCAAAGTTGGCGCGATGACGCTTTGGGTCAAAATACAGGTCAAGTTCAAGATGGGCTCTGTAGATCTATATTTAGAGGTGGGGGAAGGGTTAAAAAATTAAGGGGCAAACAAATTTGTTTTTCTATTGAGACAGTTGATTTAGGGGTAAGGAGACATGGTGAATCCGAATATGAAAGTTATTTTCTTTCCGGACAAGTTGTTCACCAGGAATCCGGCGAGAACCGGACACAAAAATTGTCGGCCAGTTTTCGGCTATAACAGTCCTACCTCTTTATTCTCAAACTAGTATAGTTCTGCGCGTGGATGCCGGCATTCATTTGTTTATTCTGTGGGACGTCACAGAGATCTAGTGGAATCGAAGGTCGAAGGGGTTGATATATAATGTTCAAGCGAGGATGTTCTTCAATGAGGATTCACTGGTAAAGTAGAGGTCAAGTTCGTAGATGGGTCATTTAGTCCTATCTTTAGAGGCAGAGGAGGAGTTTGGATTTGCGGTAAAAACATGTATGTTTTATAAAGCTAATAAGATATTCACTGAGGGGGCAAGGAGGTCCGCTGAATCCATATATGAACTCTGAACTTGGTTTTCTTGCTGGACAAATGGTTCATTACGAATTCGGCTGATACTGGAAATTGGGTTGAAGCTCAAAGTTGTTTCTGAAATCGATTAGAGATTCGGTATCGGGGCAAGGAGGCATTCTGAATCCGTTTTTGAACTTTATTTTAACAGTAAAAATATTCAGGGAATCCGAAGAAGACTGGATGGCGAAGACATGACCCAATCGTTTGAATCAAATGTTAGATTTTTGGGATCCCATCGAAACCTTTGGTCTTGTTTAGCGACTGGCCATTGGAAGAGGGGCGTCCCCCCCCCATACGTGTCACACCTGCCAACCAGGTCATCCTCTTCCATCGTTTCTCGCCCAAAAGTCTTTCTTCTCAAATCATTAGCTCCACGCATCGACCCACCAAATCAAAAATCCCCCCCTCCCCTTGGGAACCGCACATAGGGCAAAAGTAAGGACGAGAACACAATTTAGCTTTCCCTATAAACTTTCTTCCTTTCCCCAATTGCAGAGAAACTTCAGGGAAACTTGCCATCGATTTCAGTTCCTCAGGTCTTAGCCACGCTAAAAAAATATAGTTCCTGTTATAACTTGCATCTTGAAATAAAATAGCATACTGAAGAGCAATTATAAAAATGCTTGGGTATAGTAGTTACTATTTTTCACTGCGTAGAATCGAGTGCGACTTAGGACCCCGCAAAGACCGCGCCTGCTCTCATTTGACATCAATAACGCTTCGATTCACCGCACTACAACGCTGTTTAGGATTCCGCGGCGTCGTTTGCATCCTCCCAGTTGCCAATACGTTACTTCAAACTCCACTCAAAACCAAAACGTAAAATTCATGAGGGCACTGGAGGGCCCAACTCCGTCCGGATCTCCAACTAAACACAAAAATTACACTAAGCATAAGAGATAAAACCATAATCATATACAAACCACACACATGTTCTTCTACAAAGAAAAAGACTAACTTCCATGAACCTACGAAGGAACGGTACGGTTTTTCTATATGGATAAAAATTATTTTTGTAAATTCGAGGACAGGTTTTCTATTGTCAATAAGGGTTACAGCAAAATTGTGTTAATCCGTTCGAGGAATATCAGCCAAGAGCTCGGTTGCCCTTTGTGCACCATTTTCCTGGCTCGACTATATGCTATAATCAAACAAAAAGGACTTGCAGCGCATCTAGGCTACTCCACGTAATTTTCAATACCTCCACATGAAATCGCTACCTTCTCCGCCGTTTGTCAATTCCTGTGGTTTTACCGTCAGTTCCTTTTAGTAATTTGTTGTTACTGCTGAAATATTAACGAGACAGTACGCTCTAGGATTGATAGTAATGCTTGCGATAGAAGCTTAAAACAGTATAGTCCAACACGACTGGGAAAAGGGGCCTGCGAAAAAGCCCTTTAGGTCATTACTGCTGTTGTTGGAATTGTATCTAGGATCCGATAAGGATGATGTATACTGTATAGTAATGCATAGGATAGTTGCTTTGAAGCAGTGTGCTGTGAGCCCGTCTTTGAAGTATCCGTCATGACGAAACAGGGGTTTGCGAAAGAGCTACGATCATTAGTGTGGCTCTCGATGAATATAGTGTTGGCTCTCAATGAATTTGTTGGTTTATCTATTTATTTTTAATTTTGTTGCATGGTGATGTGGAGGTCGGTTGTATTCGCGAGAACACCTGGTGAATTGTTTGGTTTTAAGATAAACGTTTCCCAACCAACGGGCCATAGATTCCATAGCCATAGCCCTTGGGATTCTGTTCATAAATAAATTTTGTTTTTTGTCTATGTTAGTATTATGTAAGTTGTGTATGTATAAGTTCGTCAATAAAAATAACTTGAACTTGAACTCTTTTGAGAATGGTTTGCCTATTTTCTGTGTTTTCCTGCTTGGGACGCAAGGAACCCGACCAAGAGCGGAAATCCGGTAGGCTGGTGACGTGTCGTTTTTGGGTGTTCTTACTTCCGATCTAGGTAAGAGACATAGAAGATTGGTCTTCCAGATTCGCTTTCATTCAAGCGAAATTCGAGCCGGAATCCGGCGGAAACTGGAAATTCGTTGGTTCTAATAGTGATTTGTCCGGTTGTTCGTATCGATGAATGACTTAATGAATGAATGAATGAATGTACGAATGAATGTTTCCCAAAAAAATTCCTATGGGCCATAGCGGGACAAAAAATTAAAATAAACAAGCACTCCAACTGCAAATATTCAACACTCAACTCATACTTCCAATAACTAAATAACTATTAAACAAACTAACACCTATCCCTACCACAACATCAACCTACAATAAAACGTTCACGGTGCTACATGGCAACCTTCAGGAATCTACCCAACCGACGCAACTCTTGGAATAAATGTACGGATAACATTTTCTCGGGATGTGTCGAAAACTGGAACTCAGCAAAACCCGATTGTCTGGAATATGGAGTCCCGTAAATATTCCCCTTTGGTATCCCATCTTAACCTTTGATCGTGTTTCTATAGATACACATTTGAAGGTGAAAATCTTTCACCTGCAGCTGACTAAGCAAATGCATGATCTGCCCACCCAGTCATAAGGTTAACATCCATGTGTACCAATCAGTGTTGTATTGTTTGGTACTTTTCATACGATCAGCGTTAGAATTTGCATCACGCCCTGATATCAAAGGGAGGCATGTAAATGGTATCATTTGGAAAGTCAATGAGAAAGTGGTGGTTCTGGTAGTAAGCAAGTCAGATGTTATGCCTTTTCAAGGTTCCCAAGTAAAAACGAGGGAGTACAAAGAAAGGAAAACAACATCACAAATAACTATACCATTGCCTACAGAAATACAGACTTCCCATGGTGGTTCGTGAGGAGAGTTGAGTAGAGTAGTTTTGTTCATCAAAGTTAAATTTCACAGCGCATACATATTTACCGACTACAAGTATAGCCATTGCCGAAAAAATAAAATTAAAAATGTCAGAGTCAAGAGATTAACATAATTTTCCTACTTTCTACAACATAACATTTCCGAACCTTTAACCCTGGAAATGCAGGCCTTTGTTGAAATTCAAATTCCCCGAGTCTGAGTGAATGCTGGGTTGTCGTGCAAGTAGCGCACACTCCGAATATTAATACTAGCGTCCCGGGTGAAAAAAAAAAAATATCTGTTCGATTATTCGAAATATTTCAGTGTGTACGCATATCAGATGTAAACATAAGCTACGTTTTCAGGTAAACTTTAAGTGCCTGTGCCTCGGCTGCACAGAAGGTTTCTCAAATGCCGTACCTCGCTCGTCAGCTTGAGTTAGGCAACCGACTTGGAGCAAATAACTTAGCGTTTGCGTACCGTATCTAAACCTGAAATTGTTAATCCTAATCCAATGTTAAGTCATGCTTCATACAACCCCCCGTTCTGCTTTGGCCCACCGTCAGGACGATTGATTATCTGGTTTGTTACTCTTTAGCTTCCCAACAACAAACGCATATTCATGAAAGAAGCACCCATTTCTCTTTTAAAAGTGGATGAAATCGTGTGGACCTTGAGACAAGATTTCAGCAATACATTCCAAGCAAGAAAAAAAGTAAAAATGTAAGAAACTATCTAGAGTGCTCGCCAGGATTAGTTGTTTGCAAGTTGATGTCCAAAACTCATGACTATCATTTATATAAGATAAAGCTCATGGAAGGAATTTAGGAGTTATGTCGTCTCGAATCGAAAGAACAGCAACAAGCGGTGAGGCGACGAGCAAAGGAGTTTGAGACTCTGCAATTAACAAACCGGGGAGTAAATGCACGTGCAATGTTCTCACTGTTATACTTTGATAAAAAGCAAGGTTTCGTGTATCGAAAATAGAAAGGGCAGTTTTAAGCCGAAACAGCGTGTTTTTAACCCACTTTAAAAGAACAATCTTCATCGTAGGGTTTCAAATAAACTGTTGATCTTCAGACAAGTTACATGATGTGTCTATCGTAACATTTTGTAAATAAGCTGTATTGTGGAGAGGCAGTGATAAGCTTCCTGCATAGGCTATCAGTATTAAAATATCACAACAAAAGTTAACGTGTACTAAGTTAACACTGGTCGTCAAGTCAAGCCTTGTTTGTCAATGAAGTTAATAGGGATTAATACAGGGCTCCTAACATCGAAATTTTTGAAGTGGACAGGAACAGGGGCTTACGTAGAACAACGTAGAAACAATGACGAAATATCAAAACACACGCAAACAATCATAAGATACATACATCTTTTCACATACTGAATCGCTTCGGTGGACAACAACCCCATTAGTAGTGGGGGTCTGTTCAAGATCCCAGGAAATAAAACAAACTACACGCTTTAGCTGATGGCACTGAGAACGCCAACCCCTATTTCAAACCACACCATAAAAGAAGACATTTCGTTTGCCTGATGGGTCATTTTTGTCAAATCCTTCACTCATAGCATGCATCATTTACAAACACCGCACAGTAGTAGTTTGAGTACATACCAGTAAACAAAAGACTCTCCAGCTATTCACATAAACAATGTAGACCCTACACTTGGCAGCCTTCGATTTTTGCATAGTTCTCTATAATATACACTAAAATATTCTATTCAGTTAGTGACAGGTCTGCTGTAAGACTAGAATCTGATTTATTGTTCTACTTTTAATAACAAATTTCGCTGTGATGCTTCGATTCTTATGCAGAACGTCTGTTGGTGTGAAAAATGGGATACTCCTGTGAGGAGGTTTTTTGTCCGGATTTTCGCATCTAGTCAGACAGCCAAAGTATTGGCTGGGATAAATTCTGTTTAAATTATGCCACCCAAATTCTTATCTTGTGCTATAGTACTTTTCCGAAAGCTCACATGCTGTTAGCCATCTTGTGAGAAGGTATGGAAAGTCTAGAAAGCTTCTCTACTTTATACAGCGGATGTTTTTGTGACTGCCAGTTATTCCAGAAAGCGAATCGTATAGCCGGAATGGCTTTCTATGTGTTGCAGCGCGTTGCCGATTTTCGAATCCGTGAGGACACTAGAGTCGCCCGTGCTGTGTTGCCACTTTCCTTTCGGAGCCTTTGACTATTTTTACCAACCAATAACGAGAAATCTCGCTTCATCATCTTCATAATTATATGTCTCTGTTTTTGCCTAATTTTTGTATTTACTGGTAAGAAACCGGTCGCAGAGTTCTTGCTTATGGTTCATTTACACACAGCGTAAAATCCGAGCGTATTTTGAAATCCGAGCGTATTTTACGCACGTTTTGAGCTTGAAAAGATTTCTACCAATACGGACGTATTTAATACAAAACGGACCGATTTCTCTAATACGTCCGTATTGCTAGAAATCTTTTCAAGCTCAAAACGTGCGTAAAATACGCTCGGATTTTACGCAGTGTGTAAACCCACCATTACTTTGTCGATGAAATTGAAAACTGTAACAAATCGCAGAATTCTGCGACCAGTAGCGACACAGCGACCGTGTTTGGACTATTGAATTCCTACCCTAATGAGCTCTAGCCCTGTCCTAAAACTTCTTCGTTCTCACGTCTTTCCAGTGCTTGATACACTATAGCCGCCTGACGCTATGTTTGGTAAACAAGGTATTGGCTACAAGCACCCATTCAGGTATTTATTTACAAACTAAAAATCATTATACTAACATATATTCATTTGCCGGCTTAGAGGGGAAAGACACATCAGTGTCATATGACAAACTTGTTTGTATACGACATGGGATGACAAGTAAGCCAAACGATCATAGTAGCTATCAAACTTCTTAAACATATATGTAAACTTTACCTAGATTAGTTCTGTAGTTTTCCTGTCAATCTTTAATTTTTCCAAGACCAGAATACCCAAATTAAAACCGAAGCGTGTGCCCAGCGGGTAAGAAGAGATGGGTAGCACGCCGCGGTTTAGTACCTCGTTTGACGCATGGTTGCATGTGTACCATCCCATGTGATTAGTAGTGTGTGAGAGCTGGACCTGCTCGAGCGGAACGCCAGCACTCAGCCTTATGGTCAGTTCGATTCAGGAGGAGGATGATATTATCGACATTTGGACACTTTTAGGTATTTAGATACAGCTTCAGATTTCAGTGATGGAAGACGAGTTTCCCGACTGAGTGTTGTTCAAGATTTGCCTGTTTGGGTTAGTTGTGAATCGTAATAAAGGGTCAGCTCATCTTTCAAAAAGAGGCCACAAATCAAGTATTTACTAGATTACTGGCACTTTATACTTGATTGCCAAGAATATATACACATTATGTGATTTGCTTTTTGGATTAGATCTGAATTATAACAAAAGGGTCAGCTGACCTTTCGAAAAGAGAATTTTTATAAGTATTCATTATTTACTAGATTATAAAGACACTTAACACCAGCTTGCCAAGAATATATATGAATTGTATGGTTGGTTTGGTTAGTTGGGAGTTCTAAAAAAGGGTCAGCGGGTCTTTCGGAAAGAGACTTCACATCAAGGATGTTCCTATTTTCTAGATCATTGCATACAGTTTGCACTTGATTGCCAAGAAAACCAACCTTTAAAGGCCTAATGAGAACTTTCGGAAGTCGTAGGAGGTTTTAGGGGTAGCACGGTTGGTTTCGTAAAAAAAAAAAAATTACCGCCACAACTTCTGGATTCACGAGGCTAGAACCTTCGACGTTTAGTCTGAGCCTTTGCTAAGTAAGGTATGCTACTTGGGACTTTTTGACTTTCTTTCCTTCTTTTCTGCAGTTTCCTTTTTTTCGCCCGGCTAGTCTTATAACTAGTTTGTGGCGTGGGTCAAGTATAAATAATAAGAGATTTCACACTGACTAAATCCAATAACCCAACTTCAAGCAACCAAAGCACCTCAAAGGTTTTGTTGTTTTTTCTTTTTTGGGGGAGGGGGAGTAAATCTGCGGTCAAGATTTTACCCTACTAATCTCTTCAGACCAACTTGGGTACCTTTCTGGATTTCTTGATTGATTCAGTTGCAGTTTTGATACATATATCGTTTATGGGAGAGATGAAACGAGGGAAGCTTCGCCTTAACCTCTTTTTCTGTCAATAAATAAATAAATAAAATAAGTTAGCAACTACACTTTCAGAAGTTTGCAGGGGTGTCACATATAGGGGAGGGGGAACCCCCCCCCCCCCCCCCCCCGAAATGTTGTCGGCCAGTCGGTAAAAAATAGCGCCACGATTTTTTCGTAAGGACAGTCGATTTTTTTCTGAAACAGTCGATTTTTCTTGAAAACAGTCTGTTTTTTCGTAAAAATAGTTTTTTCTAGAAAACGGTTGTTTTTCTTTAAAATAGTATATTTTTTCTTGAATAAGTCCGTAAAAATGACTAGCCAGTCGGTAAATATCTTGCCCCCCCCCCCCCCAAACACTTCGACTAGTAACGCCTCAGGAAGTTAGAGAACATTTACCACTTCGTACATTCTTGTGTTTAATGTAATGATGATTTTATGAAATCAAATGTAAAACAATAACATATAAAAGGGTAATTGAATTTTCGACAGTGCACTTGTTCCTGTGCATTTGCATTTTTAAGTTTTGTGCAGTTTTTGCCGCTTGGTTACATGGTAACGCTTATGTAAATGTGTTCTTTAGCTTTTAGATGCAAAATTGCACTGTCCATCTATCTTCATTTCTTTCGATTAATCACTTTCATTTTGGATCAAATCTTTTTGACTGGAAAGTTCGCAAAAAAAAAATCCAAATCACTTCAAAGCCCATGAGACGAAGCCGTATCCGTCTAGCAGACGTCATATCCATCTGAAAGACAAAAAAGTAACGAAAAAAAAATCCATTCTCTCGAAATTGCGTGTCAACGATCACAATATCGGTGCAGAACGTCACTTTACAAAATTGCATATTGGTTTTGACAAGATGTAAAAAACCGTTTGTTATGGTAATGGGCAATACTGCGCTGTTCGTGTGCATTTATATGCAGGAATCAGAGGAAAAATTTAAATTTATAAATGGTTATATACTAACATTTCTCACCTTGGGAGTCCCAAGAGACGTTCAAACATTTTGAATTGAACCGGAGGGTGTTGCACTGCGGTACACTTCTTAAAGGACACCCTGAACAATGAAACCATACTTGAACACACCATGGAGAATGCATTTTTAGACAAGGCCGTGGAGAGCATTCTTCTCTTAAGCGTGACATTTTCAAAATAGGGATGTTCATTTCTGGAGGTTTGCACATGCAGACTCCAAGACAAAAAACGCAATTTATTCAAATCTTGTACAGCGCTGGGCGGATCGTATTGGAATTTCTTCCATATATACGTTTGGGCTTAACTGGTTAACAAATATTCCAGAGGAAGGGTTGATTAGAGACATTTGTTCATTTCTAAAATTGTTCGGTACTGAAATAACGACAGATGCAAAATGGAGCAAAAGTCACAGCTTGGAAACACTATTTCGGATTTGGATTGGGTTTTCTGCAGGCAATGTTAATGGAAGTCATACAGATAGAGATGATACTTGATACTCTTCATTCAGGTGTCCTTTAATTAGAGAAAAACAATCGAAATGAGTTCTTTATGAGGTGAGTTCTTGTTGTCTTACTCTATTCATGAAAAAATAATAGTATTTTGGCTGTTCATTTATTTATCCTCGTTATTGTAGAAATAAGAATACATTAGTTGATTTAATAATTTTTCTTTAGCGTCGTTCCTTTAAAAGCGAAATCAGTCACTTATCAAGGTTGAAGTATTTGAAATTAAATTATTTTAAGCTACTCTTACCACACAACTTTTTTCTTCAGCAACCTTTTCTTCCGACAGAGTAATTCAACTACTCCCCCGTCCCCCACCAATAAATAGGAAAAACAAAATTTAAGGTTTTTCTAACATGTAATTTTAGCTTATTTTTATATGACTCAGTGTTGGTTTTCAAGTCTTAGGCCTAGTCCCCTCCCTAATCCCTAAAAACAAAAATTCACGGATGACAGATTATGATTTACCATAGGTTCCTGCTAGAAAGAACGACTTTAGCTTCGGAATATTTATTATTCTGGCATCGAGCCCACTCATCTCCAAATTTGCTCGAAATGTATTAGTTAGATTTGCTTTAAACAAAACCTGAAATTTGAAACAAACAGAGATCTTGAACGTGAACACTTTGTGAATTTTGTTGGCTACAAAAAAACAAACAGACAAAAGCCCTTGTCGTAATAACCGGCTAGTTGTAGACTGGCAACATGCGCAATGAACGAAATTTAAAATACCAAGTTTTAATTTTGAAGCTGTTTTGGCATAGCAATTAGTAAAATTGCCGACTGCATGTATTACTGTTTACGACACCAGTACGTGACTAAAAATATAAAGTGGTTTAAAATTGCGGAGTCTTACAGTCAAAGTGTTACAACAAAAACGCACTGCTTCTGCCGCCTGTTGCTTACTAAGTAGTATAACCAGTAATTTCTCTGTGACACGACATGGTAGTTAAGCTTCAGATCAGAAGTGACAAGAAAAAGTGGTTCGGTTTCAGTCTTAAATACAACACAATTGTTTTTATTCTTGAATAACATTGGAAGAAATATCGAAGTTTCTATTTCGTGTCATCCTCTATTGTTAACCTTTTCAGTTTCTCAATCTGTCTATTTATTTCCTTTTACCTACCTTACTACAGTAAACTTACTGCCTTGAGCTTGCAATTTTGCTAGAATATAACAGCAAATATTGTTTCTTCCCAAGTTTGCCATTCTAAACTATTGTCTTCTTTCTAATCATTTGCCAGATGGAACAAGACCAGAGGTTTCGATGGGATCCCAAAGTTTTAATGTTTGCTCCCGACAATTCGAAATCATGTAAATCATGAACTCACTTCTTAAACATTTTTACTTTTAACATTTACAAACAGGTTAAGGCCAATGGAAATAATCAGCGAATACCAAGTTCGTATTTAGGAGTGCAAATCGGATGCGCCAGCTGAATTTCAACAAGTTCAGATATATTCAGATATCCGTTTTGCGCTGTCAAATATTCAAATATGGATTCAGCATATGGTTTACCCTATAGCCTACGTCGCATCTCCTTCCTTTCTTACTACTGCCCAACTTCCGATTTCTGCCGGATTCCGGACAAACTACTTGTCTGGCAAAAAAACTAAAGCTCAGAAACGAAATCACCATGTCTCCTTACCGCTACATCCAACCTCTAATCAACTTCAGATTAAACTTTTACTTTTGACCCATTCTCCGGTTTTAGCCGAATTACGGCCGAACTAATTGTCCGGCGAGAAAATAAATTTCACATTCGGACTCAGCACGTCTGCTTGCCCCTAAATCGAACCTCTAATCAACTTCATACTAAACTTTTACTTTTCACAAATTTTCCGGTTTTCGCAGGATTCCAGGTAAACTGTTTGTCCGGCGAGAAAATAAATTTCATATTCGGATTCAGCATGTCTCCTTACCCCTAAATCATTTATCTCAAAAGCTCTCAACAAATATTTTGTCTGTCCCTTAATTTAAAACCCCTCCCCCACCCTCAAATATAGGGCTACAGAGCCCATCTTCGAACTTGACCTGTAGGCTACTTTGACCCAAAGGATTTTCCCACCAAGTTTCATCAAAATATCTCAGTCCCTTCGAGAGTTATCGTGCGGACAGACGGACAACTTTTGCGATGTCATAGGTTTCCCTCCACTTGCGTTTTGGGATCCCAAAAAGTAAAACACCCTTTTCAACCGCTTCAGTGAGAAATGCTAGGCAGTTTTCAATTTCCCAGCGGTTCGCTTCGAGGATAAACGTAACCTAGGACAGTGGTTCCCAACCTTTCCGTACCGCGTACCCCTAATCAAGATTCAGAAAAGTTGCGTATCCAAGTACTGCGTAACCGAGGTTCAAAAAGGTTCCGGACCAGTTTTTCACGAATTGTTGTTTAATTATTTTTTACCACGATAACAACGTCAAAAAGACGATATTTATTGTCATCAATGATATCTGATTTTGAGGACAATGCTGAAACTGATTCAGGGGACTCAAAAACGATTGAAGCGAGGTATTAAAGTTAATAGACTAACTTGATTTTGGGACCTTCGTGTACGCCTTACAAGGGCTCTCGCACCCCTATGGGTACATGTACCGCCGGTTGGGAACCACTGCCCTAGGAGACCACGTGGTCTAAACATTCGTTCGTGGTGCGGCAAAATCATTCAAATGCTATCTAGACAAATCCGATAGACAGATCAAAATCCAGACTTGGAGAAACAACTCTGGTCCTATCCGAAGCAACATCGCATAATGAGAAATACACACTCCTAGGTCAGGGTGGAAACATTAAGCTCCTCCTTGGTATTTTGACCTCCACAGTTTACAAAAGTATAAGAGTTTCGAGAGATCGTGTGATGGATAATTGTAATCGGAACTAGTCGAGTGGAGTGAAAGAAGAGTGGACGATCTTTGCTGCGCCCAGCACCACATATGTCTTTGCATTTGGAGAAGGCATTAAAGTTTAACCGAAAAAGGGGGGGGGAATAGGACAATCTAGTTACCCGTCACTTTTTCACTCAAACTAGCCTGAAGACCCGCTGAAAATGCGTTACTTCGTTGTTCCGCTATTTACAAATAATCGATTTTCAAACAGTGGACTTTCCGTGTGACACTGTCAGAAGTTACATAACGACAACAGAAGGATGCACGGTTTCAACAGAAAACACTTTGGGATGTTATCTGTTATGTTTCTTTCGTTCCCGTTATTATTTTTACCAATTGAAGGTGTTGTTGGAGGTCTAGGCACGAAGTAGTGTAAACTTAATTGGTCATAACACTTTATTTCTAAGTGAAAAGATGTTATTTTTGAAAGTGTTATACGCTATCTGTTATGAAACTTCTGACAGTGCGTAGAAGTTGATAATTATTCCAGGCATTGAAGTACCACACACTCGAAAGTTCATTCGATAAAATCGATTGTATGAACAGTGGAGCAACGAAGTAACGCATTTAATCGGGTTTTCGAGCCTATTTAAGTTAATAAATGAATAAGATAACAAGGTTGACATATCTCCGCCCTTTTCGGTTGAGCTTCAACAACTTCAGCAGACGAGTAACGCAATGTCTGCTCCGTTCAGGCTATTAACAGCTTGCGTGTGTGTTTCAATGACTTTCCAATAGGGAGCCGAAGATAAATAGATATATCTGATAGAGAGGCTGCCGGGTGACGAAAGGCTATTGCAATCCGCTGAACGAAACAAGTTTTGTCGGTTCCTTGTTTGACGATAAATGCCATTGCCGGACCTTCACTGATGGTTTGATGACTACGGACTCAAGAGATGACCAATAAAGGAAAATCATGGAGAATAATGAGTGAACGCGTTTGTTTGAATCCTTCCGTAAAATTTTAACGACGGAGTATGGGGAAAAAGAAAATGGAAATGTATTTTTCGTGATTCAAGTGATAACGAAAAAGAACATCAAACACGAACGGATACTAACTTTCCCGTGAAATCATTATGGTAGATGACATCTTGAGGGAAAGTTTGTTTTCCTTTTCCCATGAATCAAACCCAGGAAACAACAAAATCCCCAGCGTTTTATTTAACTCATATTTGCTGTTGTTGTTGTTCCGTATTCTCAGTTAGCGATAGCAAGAATGATCAAATGTTAAATCATTGTTTATTACGTATTTCAACAAGGGTCATATCTCCAGCTTGGTAATTCTACAGGGGAAGGTAGTTGATAAAAAACTGTTTTTTCAGACAGAAAATCCGACAAATTTACAAAATTACTAGCAAGAACAAAATGTTTTGATAGCATTTATGACATCACTACAAATAGAGAGTTTTCGGAAACTTGCGTGAGACCTAAATACCGTACGCTAAAGTTGTAGCTCACGCTAAAGTGATGATGCTGATGACAAATAAGGTGAAAATTTAGCGTTCGAAAAAGTGGACTCGCTATTTTTAGCGTCACATACTTGGACTGTGAAGTGTGAAATTTGAAAAAAAGCCACACTGTAGAGTTTTTTTTTGGATTGGAAAGAATAAAGTAAGTAAAGTGTACACACTGTACAAGGGGGTTTCTTTTCCATGTAATTGGCTGCTGCTCTTCTTAACATGTTCGCTTTCTGAAAACTGAAGTTTCCGATACGTACCACCAGATGTCAGCTGAGGTGCTAACGTGAGCAACAAGCCTATTTCCGAAAACTCTCTAATGACTGCTGCTCTCAAACGCTAGCAAGATTTTTTCTTCTTCACCAACGCTGCCGATTGAATTAGGAAGTCTTGTATCGGTAGAATTTTTCTTCTTCACGGAAAGGAATACTTTTAAGTGGACCAGAATCGCTTTCTACTCGACGGGAATTCTTGTCTGGGTAAACGCTACATAAATTTAGTAAACAAAATTATTTCTTAAGACACTTTTTTTATTTCAGAGAGATATTGGTCTTAGTAACAGTTATTTGTATCCGAGTCAGTATGGCCGACAGCGATCAAGGAAGTTTGAGCGAAGACCAACAAATTGACGCTAATCAGCCCTCAGCGTCTGGGAAATACAGTCTACGAGCGAAATCCATTCAGAAGCGGTTTGAAGTGGAACAACGAAGACTTCAACCTAAGCAGCGCAAGCCGCGTTCCCGCCCGCCTGCATTGTCAAAATACAGACGTAAGTCGGCCAACGCCCGTGAGAGGTACAGAATGCAGGAGATGAATGATGCCTTTGAAGCATTAAGGAGGGCGGTACCAAGCTCAGACTTTTTGTGCAGCACTACTAGTGAAAAGGGGACGAAAATTGCTACTCTTAAACTCGCGTTGGATTACATTCAAGACTTGAGTATATTACTTGGTGAAGACAGTTGCCGTGACACCTTCGGGTCTTGCAGTAGCGAATCCAGTAGCTCGTTTGACTTCAATTTCGATAGTGATTCGGCATTTGGGGATGTGCTAGGACCATTCTCGAATATTCCCAGTCTACCGGACACGTTTGACTTCTTCGACCTTGAGTCAGATGGCGATAGTTTGAACTTGGACTCGGAACTGAGTGACCAAGGAAAAACTCCCTAAACCACCGTGCTAGGACTATGCTTTGTCAAAGGCAGTAGCTATTAGATGCTGTAGATGAGGCAAACGCCCAACGAAAACTCTAAAAACCCTGAAATGACAGCAGCACTGCTAAGCAATGCAATAGCTATTTGACACAATAGAGAAGGTAGGCGACTCTTCAGTAAGTGAAATCCCACTCGTGCCCAAATGCAAGCCTAGAAGTTTCTGTCACGTCAGAAAGAAAGCTCTACCATTAAGTTATTTGAAGATTTTTTACCTCTCATGAATCACAGTTCTGCCGTGTTCGGTAACATACCGTTATAACGATTATACCGTTACCTTGTCAGACTGACTTAGCTCTGTTCTTCCCATGGATGCCAGGTCTGCCACACTAGAATTTGTTTTGAGGAAGTCGGTGATTTCTGTTTTATTATTGATATGAATTTGGTTGAACCTGGAAAACTTAGTGATACACGTGAAGAAATATCACCAAATTTAGTGATAAAAAATTAGCAAATTTAGTAATAAATCAACAACCGTGGCAACCCTGAATGCAGTCAATCGTAGAAGATGATCCGACCCAAGCAATGAGGTTGCTAGTTCTTCCTATGAGAAGGTCATTGAGACGCCAAAGATAGCAGGCTGAGATCATGTGGTAGTCTACAGGGAAAATACACGTGCTTTTAAATCAGTCTGACTGTAAAGTTGTGATGTAACGTTACAGAGCATTTCTGTTTTATGTGTTATGAGGTGAGAAACATAATTACTACAAAATTTGATAGAGGACGGACAGTCGCAGTGAGATATGGTCGTGTTTATCAGTTCAAACAATTGCTTATTAGCACTTCAGTTCTTTATGGCTGTCGTAATATGTTTTAAAGGAGTCACTCCCTGTTAATTTATTCGCAATAAAGTGATCGCTGAACTGATTGCAAGCCATGCTGTTATTTATCGTCGAAGTTAATGTGTGTACCAGAAAGACGTCGTTCAAGAGACCCTTCTTTGCATGCGTGACGTGGAGCCATAGTGTTACGTGTTTACACTGTCTGATGTCCCATGACATGTATACAAATCGAGTTTCAGACATGATGGGAATGGGATATTTGTGAATTTTTGAAACAGCTTTTGAGAAACGAAGAAATGTAAATGACATTGAGGTGTGGTTTGCTGGATAGTTTATGACACAGTATAGCTGAAATTTGCAGGACACTTAGTCGACTGTATTGCTCAGTAAAATTGAACAAGAAAATGTAAATAACACTGTAATATAAGCTGTACAAATATTTTGATGTTTCGTAGGTAACGCTTGCCATGTCTATCATAGAGGCCTGTTTTTTGGTGCTTTTCTCAGAAAGATCCATTGTTTTGAGAAAGCGATATTCGTAAAGCTTGTCCATTGTGAAGATTTTTTTTAATCGAATTTGTAATATATTTTGAAGATATCTGAACTTACTAGTTAGGCTATAGTTTTGAAGTCCATCAGTTGCATCCCTTGATCTTGACATCACGAATGTCAAGTTAGCGGTAAATCGCAATCCCTCCCTCCTACTGCCAGTTCATCTGCGTGTGACCTCGACATCTTCTTAACGATAATTTCTGACCGTCTTCAGATATTTTGATGAAAACTAGTGTATGGACTCCTGAACGCTATTTTCCAGTGGTAGCCGGAGGGATCTAGATGAAGAGGACGACCGAAGAACACTCTTCGCTGCACCCACCAGTTGGATCTCCACAACATCAACGTGTCCATCATGTCCAAAAGAAAAGTTGTATAGGTCATTGGCTCGTATGAGAGACGACTGGTGAGGCGACTCTTTTTGGATGCTATAAGCCTCCAAGCAATCTCCGACCTCGGGTCGGAGGGGCTTTTTTTTTTTTTTTTTTTTTTTTAAATAAAACACTGTTTATTTTATTTTATACATTTCCTAAACAATTAACTTTCAATTTCATAAGTCCTTTCTATTTTATTTAACAATAAAATTATTCTCTGAATCCTCTTTACTTTCCCTTCTAATTTGACACCAATATTATTTAAAATTTAATTATAGCAGCGAAAAAGCAGACTCTCAAATCAGGTAACCTACAATAACAAACCATCAAAATATACAAAACAAAAGCAAACTCCCGCAGGAAGGGTGCCCTTCCGTCCTAGGGAACCCCTCCTTACGGTGGCCCTTATTTAACAATTTAATTAAACGACCTTTTAACCTAACTTTCGAGTCCACAAAAAAACCACAAAACACTAAAAATAAAAAATAAAAATAGGATTTACACTCAAAAGACCCTACTTTTACAACAAGAAGGAGGATTTTTTGAGCACCCACCTACCAAAAACCTTTAAAAACAAAAAACATTTCAACCACAAATTATTACTACCTTTAATTTAAACTCAACAAAACTAATTTCGCTGCTATAACAAAAATAACCCAATAAAAAATTTAAAACTATTACATAAACAAAAAATTAATATTAATTTTGAAATAACTTTTAAATACTAAACTTTTAAACTACGAATACTAATTTTTTACGATTTTTCAACATTTTATCAATAAAATCAAATGAACAACCATTCCAAATTCATCTTTTCCCGCCATTTCATACTACTACTCATCATTTTCACACAAAAAATAATTTCACAAACTTTTTCTTTTCTTCCAACATCTTTATCATTTTTTTTTTCCGCGCAACACACTTACCCACAACCAACTCAATATCTCCTCATACTCACATTCCAATCAACTCATCAACAACAGACTCCATCCACTCAATATCCACTCGCTCTTCCCACCTTCCACTCTCACATAACCGCACTATCATTCTCTTACAATCAAAACCAAACCTTCTTAACTCAATCCCTTTTTTCTTTTTCCTTCTTTTCCAAACATATTGACATAATTCCATTACAATCAACACCACAGCTCGCTCTTTCTTCTCATCTACGGGGATCTCTACGTTCAATTTTATCAACCTTACCTTATCTTCCTCGGTGTTCAAGACCACTCCACGATCACTTAAAACACTAAAACATTTATCTACAATTTTATCATTATATTTACAATCGAAAAACTCGTGCTTCAGGCCATTTGTCACTATTTCATCGCACAGCTTGCACTTTGGGCCTTCATCTCGAGTAAAACGGCATACGCGATCTTGGTATGGTAGTATCTCGTGGATAAACATAAACATAAATTCCTTCATAAATTGACTAGATGGTACGCTATGCATTCTCTCAAACGATAACATGAAATTCACAAAGGGCTCCTTTCTTTTCGCATGAAAATCCACTTCTTCTTTCTTTTTCTCTAAATATCCATCCACTATCTTTTTCCTTTCATCATTTTTCACACCGTCACTCAGTACCCCTAGGTTTTTCATCTCTCGAATGCTCCAAACTACTTCATGAATTTTCTCTGGCACTTCACTGATCATTTTTTGTTTTGCCAGGTCATCCTCCTCAGTATTTATTACCGGTAGGGCCCATCCTTTTATTATTTCCCCGTCGATCCAATCACTACAGATCATTTCACAGACGTTTCTAATTCTAAGAGACTTGCATACCTTTCTAAAATCTATAACTCCAAGCCCCCCTTCTTCTCGACGCACATAAAACATTTTCATGCTCAACTTCTCCAGCTTTCCCCTCCAAACGAAACGCCAAATACTCCTTTCCACCTTTTTCGCATACTTTTCTTCAAATTTAAAAGCCGGTGCCAGATAAAATAGTAGTGGGAGAGCGTACACGTTTACATACACTACTCGCTCAAAAACTGATACAAACTGTGTTCTTTGATGGGCTATCAACAAACCCTCTATCTTTTTAACCCGCTCTTCCCACAGATTTCCCACATTCACTGTTCTTTCAAAAAGTACACCCAAAACTTTCACTGACTGAGCCTCCTCGATCCATATATTATCGTCCAAACTTGTAATCTCACCTATATTAAGTAACTGGCTCTTTTTTCTGTGTATTCTTACAAGAAAATTCTTCTCATACCAACTGAGCCCTCTCGCAACTTCCACCAAATCCGCTACACTCCCAGGAAGAAACGACCCATCATCTACAAATGCCAGTGCTTTCAGGGAAATATTTGGTGTTACCGAAATCCCCTGAATCCGCCGTTCAACATACTTGAAAAGCGGATCAATGTAAAGTTCGAACAAATATGGGGCACTGGGATCACCTTGTCGCACTGCCTTTTCGAGTGCTAGTTTGCCACTAGTGTAGCCATTTATATTCACCACTGCCGTCAGGTTCTTATACAAATTTTCGTACCACTTCACAAACCGTTGATCAAAACCAAACTTCTCCTTCATTAGTGTCCACAGTATCAATCTTACAACTGAATCATATGCTTTGACTACATCCATGCACAGTAAAAAAGCTAGCACAAAAACACTTTATTTTTTGCAAGTTCATCGTCTCTACGTATCAAAAGGTCATGCAAAACGTTTATAATATGCTGGGCCTTCTTTCCTCGAATACCTCCGAACTGATATCCCCCCAGAATTCCTTGCATCAGTTTCTCCATTCTTTTAGTTAATAGTTTGGAGGTGATTCTACAATCACTATTCGAAACCGAGATAGGCCTCCAATTCTGGAGGTCCTTTTTATCACCTCCTTTGAACAGGAGAGATATCATACCCACATCCTCCTCTGGATACCCTTGTTCCACGTAACTCTTCACAACTGCCATAAAAAGCTCCCCGATCTCCGGAAGAAACTCTTTATAAAATTCGTAACCAAGTCCATCAACGCCTGGTGACTTACCATTTTTCATTCCTCTGACTATTTTTTCGATTTCTGACTGGGTTATCTCCTGTACTAGCAACTCATTTTCTTCTGTCTTTACTTTCCTGGCAGGTTCAAACTCTGCCAAGAAATCCATTCTTCCATCGTCTGCTTCCGGCGGTAGCGTATAAATTTGCTTATAAAAATCTTCAACTACTTCTTTAATCTGTTCTTCATTTACAACAACTTCCCCTTGCTTATTTTTTAACTCTCTAATTCTGTTACTTTCCATTTTTCTTTTTGCCTTAATTTTAATTGCTAGGTTTACGTGTTCTGCATTCTCTTCTTCAGCCAGTCTATTTTTCAGTTTCCAAATCTCGAACTCCTTCTCTTGAATTCTTCGTATTTCATCTTTGACCTCTTTGAACTCGTACCACACCTCCATTCTCTGGTCGATCTCTTCTTTTAACTGATTAAAACTTTGTAAAGATGCCTTTTATGTGCCTGGCTCTCCTTCCTTGTTTCCTTTTCCCAATTTTGCACATACTCTTTCACTTTTTTTTTTAAAACTTTCCAGAAACGCAAAGCGTCCGTTTCACCGGTGAAACCTTGCATCCAAGTCCGAATACTGGTTCTCAGCTGCTCTTTCAGGGGTCCGTTTAGAGTTAAAGGATTCAACTTCCAGTAACTCTTTACAAATTTTTCTTTTTTTTCATTTCCGGTAATTTCCATATCCATGACAAGGGCAGTGTGGTCGGAAAAAGATACGAGTTCGTTTTTTACACTTTTCACTTCCTTTAGCAATTGTTGCTTCACATAAATTTGGTCTATTCGGCTTGATCCACGACCATCCATTCGGGTAAAACCATGTCCTTTCCCGAAATGGTTCCACACATCTTCCAAATTCCACGCACTTATCACCGCCTTTAAACCTTCGCTAATTCTTCTTTTTGCTATTTTACCATTCTTTCCTGCCACATCCACTTCAGAAACAACACAATTGAGATCACCCAGCACTATCAAATTTTCTGCGCTAAGGAACCTTGGTAGTTTTTCCCGAATGACACTCTCCCTTTGCGTGAAGTTGCCTGTTCCTGACGGTAGGTGCACATTTACTATTACCAATGACCCACAACGTAGACTACAAATGCTCCCATCATCTTCGAAACGTACACTTCCTTGATCGCATTGTACACTTTCTTTAAAAGGGAAACCAACATCTGCCTCAAGCCCTCCATAAATATAATGGTATCCTGTCGGGGCTTTGAACTTTTTCGAGTCAACTTCTTGTAAACACGCGACATCTATATTCTGTTTTCTCACAAACTCTGAAACGAAAGTCTGTCTTTTACTTTGTTTAGCTCCGTTTACGTTTAGTGTCGCTATCCGCATTCAATTACTTTAAACAAAACCTTTTTTCCTTCTCACCTTATGCCTTTTTTTTCCTCCGTTTCCTATCTCCTTTCCGTTTCCCTTTCCTTCCGTTTTTCTTTCCTTTGACTGACTACTCCCCGTGCTACCTAAAGATGCCTGACTAAGGGTTCTCTTTGGTGACTGTACATTCGGGTTAGTTGCTCCTTCTTTCACCTGGTCTTTTTGGGTTTTGGTCGGTGGTCTCAAACTCCTCTTCTGGTTTTCTGCTACTTGTTTGCTTGCTCCTCCTTGTGAATTCCCATGTTTCTCTGCTTCCTTGCTTTCTGCACCACTTTCTACCGCTTCTTTTGTTGGGTTTTGAGTTTTTTCGACTCCACCTCCTTTCGTAGCATTTCTCTTCGCGCTTTGTAGTACCATATTTACCGCCGCTGATGGTGAGAGCGCGCTAATACCCCCAACTCCCCCATTTGCTTGCTGTGACGGCGTCTTCGGTGTTGGGACAGGTTGTGGTCCCCATGATGAGCCTAACCCTCCGGGGTTTGGACTCAGAACACTCTGCCTTCTCTGGTTTTTACGATTTTTCTGACAGTCCTTTGCCTCATGGTCCTCGCTATGGCAAATAAAACATGCTTTCGGCTGATCGGGATAGGAGACGTTGATTTTCTCCTCCCCCCCAAAAACCTCAATGGACGGCGGGATGGGTGTATCCAGGTACATCAAAGCTGTTGCTCTACCGGTATATACCTCGATAAACTCATCTCCAGTATACGCTTTTCTCCTTATGTTTAGAACCGTTCCGTAAACCTGGAGTTGCCTCTTTATCTCGTCGCTAGTTGCTTCACCTGGAACTCTTCTTAGCTGCACGACTGTAGGGCGTCTCCCGGTTCTTTCAACATTTACCGGATACAGACCATTTCTGAAGCCTATCTTTGGTTCTTGCCTCTTGCAGTATGCTACCAAATCATCCGCCAAGACGGCGGAATTCATTGTTACTCGTACTTGGCCAAAACGCTTGAAATCGTCCGTATCGATCGCCCTAACATTCCCGCGGTTGAGATTTAACTGCTTCAGAAATCTGTGAATATCCACCTCCCTCACTTCACTCATGACCGCATCATCCATCGCACGAAAATCGAAAACTACTGTGTTCCTACTCATCTTATCCCACTACGCAATGAACACAAAAATCAACACACAACAATTTTTTTTTTTTTTTTCACACAATACTACACCAGTACTGGCAACACTGCGCACTAAATAAACAAACGACACGTCATCAACGGCTGATCTTTCCTATCTCAAAATCACGCAATCAACACATTCATACCAATTCTAAAAACCAATCACTCTACTCACAATAATTTTCTCTCTCTTTTACACCCACACACACCCGATTTGTCGAACTTTTTCCGACACAAAATAACAAAAAATGCTAAATTTGTATTGGAAAATGTCCGTCACAAAACCAGCGTTGCCACCCCCCAGGAGGGGCTTTAAACATTTACGGTTAGGAGAGGGTAGAAAATAACCTACAAAAACAGTAGTCCATTCGAATCAGTTTTACTGGAAGATTAATATGAATGAAATAAAATGTTATATCTAGGGCTCAGGTCTCTGAAAGTATGTTGAGTGTATAGTGTTCCTTACCTACATTTCATCCGTATTTTCCAGGCTTGTATCCTTCCTTACCTCGTAGCCTGTCTGACCCCCTGCAACCTGACTCGTTAGAAAGAATTCAATATACAGTCTTCGTTTTAGTTTTTGAATCTAAGGTACCTTACGTGCGATTGCTGAAGGATTTCTAACTTATGGTCCATTTACACACTGCGTAAAATCCGACCGTATTTTACGCACGTTTTGAGCTTGAACAGATTTCTAGCAATACGGACGTATTTGGATACAAAACGGACCGATTTCTAAAATACGTCCGTATTGCTAGAAATTTTTTCAAACTCAAAACGTGCGTAAAATACGCTCGGATTTTACGTTTGTTAAACCTCTTAAGAAGTGTAAACTTCTGGAGGGTGCTGTAGTTACTAGTATTTTTTCCTATACATATATAAAATTAAATAAAATTGGGAAATTCCCGAGAAACACCCAATCCTCTGCGTCTGCGGTATTACTCTTTTCTGGTTATAGACTGAAAGGCCTCGGCCGCCTCTCACGGTAGTTGCACCTATCCGAAATGACAGCCGATTGCACAACTGCATTCGCGTCACAAACGCAGAATGACGAACGTATAGTTGTTTTTAATTTATTAAAGGTTAACTTCAGACATCGAGGTTGATTTCGGAAATAACACCGAGACAGTTATTGAAAATAACCTATCCGAGCCGAAGGCAAGGAAGGTAATGAAAAATATCTACCGAGCCGAAGGCGAGGTTGATATTTTTAAATGGCCATTGAGGTTTTCATTCCGATATCAACCAAGATGGAGGTGTATTAACTGTTATAACTTTTTCGAACAGAAATCATCTGGGGAGGCTGATATGATTGTTGGATTTGGATTGTTCCTGTGACCACATTTTTCTAATAGTCCTTGAGCCAAAGCTGACTAGGAAAAATATATTCAAACAATGGGCTAAAAACGGATATTCAACTACGCTTTGTTGGCAGCAATATTTCGGCCTTTACTGGTAAGAGTTCTCATCAGGGTGTTGAACGTCAGGAACTGTAAGAAGCGAGCCTGTGATCACCCGTATTTCGTGCATAAATACTCCTTGAGCCCAAGCTGACCGACAAACATGTGTCTGTAATATATTTGTCTTGACAGTAAAAACAAATTAGGCACATTGCCGCCTTCTCCCTGTTTTGAAAAATCGAATAATTTGAATTGAATGAAATTACATATTCGAGAGGGTAAATGGTTATGCCGGAATCCGGTCAGAACGGGAAACCCAATTACCCGACAGATCTGATTGATATAACGAATAAGACCAAAAGGATCCGATGGGATCCCAGAAACTTAATAGTTGCTCCAGACAATTAGGTGTTGCAGATATCCGGTCTTCGCCAGGCTCCTTGAACATTTTTACTATTAAAATCTAGAAACAGATTAATAAATTAAATTTCCTGCATTACTGCTGTCAAATTTCCGGTTTCCGCCGGATCCCGGGTGAACTACTTCTCCGGCAAAATCTTTAAGCTAAAAACGAATTCAGCATATCTCTTAACCCCTATATCGAACATCTAATATACTGCTAGTGCTGATAAAACTAACATATTTTCCAGTTTCAGCCGGATTTCTGGCGAACTATATGCCAGGGTATAAAATGATCGTCATATATGGTTTCAGCATGTCTTCTTACCCCTATATCGAATATCTAATCCACTTCAGATAAAGGTTTTATTTTTAACAAATTTTCCGTTTTTTGCCGGATTCCGGGCGAACTATTTGTCCGGTAAGAAAATGATTTTCATTTACGGATTCAGCATGTCTCCTTACCACTAAATCGAAACTCTAATCAACTTCAGGTAAACTTCTAATTTAAAAAAAAAACTGCGGCTTCAGCCGGATTCCGGGCTAACTATATTTCCGGGTAGAAAAGAGTGTCATATACTGATACAGCATGTCTTCGTGGCCCTTCATAAAGCATCTAATCAACTTCAAATCAAACTTTTACTCTTAAACAAATTTCCCGGTTTTGGCTGGACTGGATGTTACAAAATGTTTTGTTCACAGTTTAACTTGAACCCCCACCCCTAAATGTAGGGCTACAGAGCCCATCTACGAACTCGACCAGTCCCTGGACCCAAAGAACCCTCACACCAAGTTTAATCAAAATATCTCATTCCTTCGAGAGCTACCTTGCTGACAGATGGACGGACGGAGAGACGGACAACTTTTACGAAATCATAGGTATCCCCCAAGGGGAATAGGTATTACCCAAAAAGGGTAAAACAAAATATTGAATCTTATATGCTATTCGTTTCGTACCTGATGGATAACTTAGCTAGGTAAAACTGGAAATTTGGAAATGGACCACAACTGACTTAGTGGTAGAAATAGTGGTAAAGTTTCAAGTTGTATTAGCACATCATTTCCTGATCAGGTTGTTAGACTACATAGGCTGGATCAGAGTAAGTAAGTAATTTTTAACCCGCCATTTCGGAAAGCTCAGTATAGGAAATAAAAGAAAGAAAGAAAAAAAGAGTGAGAAGACGTGCTACATCTCTTCTTCCTAACATCTTTTCACCAGATCCGTAGTTCAAGTGGAGTCAAACAAAAGAGCCGCCGACTAAAGTAACTCGTGATCAACATCTGCAAGCTAGGCGAACGCTGTCAATTTCTTTTCTTTTTCCCGACTAAGCGCCACCAAGTCGACCAAGAAAGTCACAACATGCTGCATGTTGGTATCCCATCGAATTTTTTGGCCTTGTTTTCTTTACCAATAAGAGGTTAGACATGAATGAAACTAATCCTAGATACAAACATATCCGAAGGCCAGGAGATCAATATTCGGCATCAACGCTGTATGCTTGTTTTCAGGTGGGAAAGAATAGAAAGGTTCGAATGAGATTCCGATTATTTTGGAAATACGGTAGGCTACGAGCTCCAGCATTTGTTCATCACCAGTAATATTTGGTGGATTTTCACTTCGTTATGTTGTGGCCGTTTGCTGGGATTAGCAAATCTATCAGACATGCTCGCTATTATATATGGAAATAAATCCTAGTCCTTAAATTCTGAATTGCAAAACTATCAAGCAATTTGACGATGAAATGGCTTTCTGTCATATGCAGTGATTGGCTTGAAGCACCCCGTCCAGCAGGAAATCGCGAAACAGTTGTGGCAGTACTCGCGTCATCTGTTGAGACATATGTGTAATTCTCCAAGGAGAAGAGTACCAGAAACTTCGTCTGAGCCCCGCAGTCTTAGTTTGTATTTTTTCATACACTCAAGGTTATTTCCCGCCTCCAGAATATTTATTATTTCCATATTCAAGTTCAGAGCCACCGTGCGGCTTAGTTCCTTTTGGTCCATCATAGATTATCAAAGTTTACCTAAACTCTGCTAGTATATGCATGTCTGTAGGTATGTGTGTATTGCAGACGTCAAGCCCAAAGGGCCATGGTACAAAAAGATGAAGTACAAAACAGATCCTAACTACATAACTAAAACAAATGTTTAAGCATGTACAAAAAAAAAAGTACTACAGAATTAAAACAGTTCAAACGAAAAGGGGTGTCGTAGTACCACCTGGACACGTGTTTAATTGTACTCCTTAGACAGGGAAAAGATGCGAGCCACCCAAGGGGTTGCCCACTCTCAATTTGGGTGTAGGCCTATAGCAAGGGCCGGCACTGGCTGACACCATTCGACGCCGGTTGCCACGTGTTGTCGTGTTACAACATTAAGATCAAGCATGTACAGAAGTGGAATCACCTCATTAATGGCCGAAAACAGTTTCGGCCTGTGTCGGGGAGTGGGTAGCCCCTCGGAACCACCCTGACGATGACATTTTGGCGCCACCCTTTAAATTAAAAAGCAAGAGCTTCTCTTTCCTGTTCACCAAGTTAATTATGTAAAGGTATCAGCACTAACCTTGACAGGCTAAACTGGCGGTGCTGATAACCGACTATCTGTCCTCAACCAGGTGCAGTGAGCGGTTGGGGTCAAGCTTCCTCAGATTCCTCTGGGTACACATTTGAAGCTGTGGTTTTTCGCTTGTGTGCGAACACACGATGCCCGGCCGGATTTCCTGCACTTTCATCATCAAGTTGAAAAAATTTCAACTTTTCCATATGTAAGTGATGATGGTGGCAAAAATCTGGGATGAATTCCAGTCCATGAGCTCCTCTCCTGATCGTGTATCCGTACTTTTACTGAGTCACACCACTATTAACCCCGTCCCAACCCAAACGGCCGGCACAGGAACCAACGAGACTCGAATAACCATCTCTGTGTTTACGAGTCCAGTACACTAACCACTCCGCCACTTGTCCATCAACTTACGGATCTATTGTACTATCTGTGTGACATGGATTCTGATAAAGAAGGCGAGGAAGGACATACAGAGTAATCCTCTCGGAAAAGTGACCTGGTTTAGCTTCCCTTCTCCTATTAATTCTGGAGACACTCCTTGTCCGCCTGGAAGAACTCATTTCACGCGTTGGACGGTCAATATTAGTCAGTGAAAAGCACGGCAACATCTTACCCGAACGAACACCGGTAAACCAGCGTGTCGGGGAAACCGTTCATACCGGTATTTAAACTTTTTGTACCGTATTTCACAAATTCTTTTGAGAAAAATTTGATATAGTAGAAGTGATAATTTTTTTTATATAATTGTATACATCCAATTTCTTCTCGTACGTTAAGCTTACAATTGCAACGATCGACGTTGCCAACCCGGCATTAAGAGTGGAGTCAACATAATATTTGAGTTTCGGTTGGCTTCCCTGCGGGGTTCTGCGCCCGTAGTGCTCAGTGTTTGCCTGCTGTTATTCAGTTTTTATATCAATAACCATCGTTCGTGTTCGACTATTGGAGTACAATCAGAAGTACTATGTTGGTTTTGTGTTTTGATGGATTTCTTGCTTATTAGATTTACAAGAATGCCGGTGCGTTATTTAAATGGTAACATCGGAGCCTTTCGCTTGATGTCGTTTGTAGAAAATAAGGTGGTATGTGCGGGCGATTGAAATCTTGGTTATGTAGAACAGATCCGACGGTAGCAATTTGTTTCCAAGAAATTATCTTTGTTGACGATCACATCCGTCCCTTATAGCACAAGGCTCGGTATATATAGTTTAAGTTCAACAGTAAACTTCAACTCCGACTCAGTGCTAGAAAAGTGGACCTGTGATCAGCTTTTTTCCAGCTTTGAGCCTAAGGAGGATCTATGCCAAGAAGGGCCCACCAAACAGTACAAAAAAGACATAGAACAGAGGTTAAAGCCTATAAGAAACGACTATTTTTGTATGTTTCTGTGGGGGGGGGGAGAGGTTTGAACCCCCTAAGTCCCCCCTTAGGATACGGCCCTGCAGCCCAAGTTGACTGCGATTCATATTTGACAGTGCAAAACAGATACGTCAGCTGAATTTTTATCAAAGCTGTATTTCGGCCCTTCTTGGCAAGGGTCCTCTTCAGGCTCAAGCTGGGAAATGAACTTGTGGAAAAACCTACCAACGCACATAAAGAGGATGCGCTTGTGGTTTTGTCTTGTTGGTCTTGATGAACCCGTGCCAAAAACAGCAGAAATATAGCTCTAATAAAATTCAGCTGACGTATCCATTTAGTGCAGTCCATTCATTCGCATTCCGGTTGAGCTGGAGGAATGTTTATATTTCAATATTCTATCATCCTTAACTCCATAAAACTGTTACAACCTTAAAACCTGTGACTTTCAAAAAAATAAAAATAGTCCTGGCTGTTTTTACCCGCACAAGTTAGTGCCAAAATCGGATGTTCTGCCTTTTATATTATCTCAAGCTCCCTCCTGGAATCCCCGCCTTCCACCATGGCTGTTTTGTACCTCCGACTTTTTAGTACTTTTTTATGGAACTTGCCTTCCGGCCAAGTGACATATACCGATAACTTTTCCGTCGGTCTGTCGGTCGGTCCGTCCGGTGTTTACGAGTTAAGGTACTTCCAGATAAGCTAGGACGATGAAACTTGGCAGGCGTATTAGTGACCCGATCAAACTAAGTTGGAAATAGTCACTTGCCCGATTCGATCACCGTGGGGGAGGGAGGAGAGCCGGAATCCGGAATTTAGTGGCATGCATAACTTTCGAGCGGGTTATCGGATCTTAATGAAATTTGATATTTGGAAAGACGTCATGTCTCAGATGTCCCATTCAAGTCTGGACCGAATCCGATGAATGTGGGTGGGGGGAGGCGGAGGGTGGGGCGGAAATCATGTGACACGCTTAGAGTAGAGGGATCGGGATGAAACTTGGTGAGAGGAACAAGCACAAGCCCTAGGTACATCATTGATAGAACCGGACGGGATTCGTGTATGTTGGGGGAGTTGGAGGGGGGTCCGGAATTCCGGTGATACGGAGTTAAGTTACTTCCAGGTGGATTAGGACAGTGAAACTTGGCAAGCGTACCAGAGACCCAACCAAACTAACTTGGAAATAGTCACTTCCCCCATCCGATAACCGTGGGTGGAGTGGAGGGAAGGGGATTCCGAAACGTATAACTTTGGAACGGGTGATCGGATCTTAATGAAACTTGATATTTGGAAAGACCTCGTATCTCGGATGTCCCATGTGAAATATTGCCGGATCCGGATCCGACTATACCAGATCCGACTATTGTGGGGGGGGGGGGTCAGAGGGGTAGGCGTAAATCTTGTGACACGCTTAGAGTGGAGTGATTGTGATCAAACTTGGTGCGAAGAACAAGCACAAGCCCTAGATTCATTAGTGACAGAACTGGATCGGATTCGAGCACTGTGGGGGGTTAGATGGGGGGGGGGGGGCGGAATTCCGGTGATCACGAGTTAAGGTACTTCCAGATGTGCTAGGACCATGAAACTTGGCTTGAACATTAGAGACTTGACATGATTAGATCATCTTTGCCTCAAGGTTTTGCTTACAACTGAATTTCTTAAAGTACAAATGATACTTTTTAGTAAAATATACATTCACTCTCCCGATGAGCTCATCGCCACTTTTGCTTCAAGAGTTTTGATTACAGACGAACTTCTAGCGTCCCGAAAGTGTGCATCATCACAGCCGAATGCATTACCAAACGATATGTTCTTATGATTTCCAAGGACCCATTATCTCAAGGGTTTTCCTCACCAATAATCACAACAAACCCACGAACTGAAGAAGTCCTACTTTCATCCTCCGACCCAGCCTTGCAAGTGCCATATGAGCTTCCAGCTCTTGTGGTCCGAGCCGAGTTTTCTCAGTCACGCAATGGAGACTTGCAGCAAGCTTTGAAGTCCGCCAGCAAATCTTTCACACATAATGACATGGGAAGCTTCAGAGTACTTTTTCTCATTTTGGAAAACATGGTAGACCATCAGGTCTACTTTCTGTTTTGGACTTCCTTTGCTTTGTTTGGATTTCCCACTTTTTAAGCAAGGCGCGTTCAGTTTTCATATAATTTGCACCCAGCCGCCGCGTCGGGGAAAGGGAGCACAAACGAAAAAATCGCTAACGTCTCGTGGAAAGTAATATTATTTTTTATATTGCTGACCCATTTTATCTTCAAAAGATTTGTAGTAGGCCTAAGAGTTGTGCTTTAAGCTAGATGCAAATCACGTAAGATTTTCGGAATCTCTGAAATAAGATTTGGTGGATCGATTTGGGACGTGGAGAATCGGTAATTGTATATTCTATGTGTTTTATTTATTTCCTTTCACTTACTCCCCTTTTTTATAATGGCGGGTTGCAAATAAATTACTTACTTAATTAAGGTACGTCATAACCTTTAAAGTTTCACCGAAAAGTGCCGAGACAGGACAATCTACTGACCTGTCACTTACTCACTTAAAGAGGCTTGAAGACCCGATGGAAATGCATTACTTCGTTGCTCAGCTATTCACGAATAATCAATTTTCATACAATGTAATTTCCCTGTCTCACTTGCGGTACCTCTATGCGCTTGTACCTGTGTTGTATGCTTGACGAAAACGATTTAAGAAAAAGAAGTGTTCACACAGAGATTTGCTTTCCCCGAGCTGGGCGCTGGTCACTGAAAAGTCGCGTTTGTGTTGAGATTCAAATTTTCCGCGTCGTTGTAAGACGGTCGTAGATATATTCTGAACGTCACTACTAGAGCAAGTTGTGGAAAAGAAAAAAAGTGTCGATCTGTGACCTCACTCTTCACCTGAACGCATCTTTTTCTAGAAAAAGACCCGTTCTGAAGTTGGTATGATCATAGACATACGGACGAATAGAGAGGTGAAGGAAGGAAGTAGAGCAGCTGTTAGTCGCGAAAACATAATACAAATAAGACCAGCATTTGGATGGGATCCCAAAGAGGATATGTGTTGTACCTCCTGATACATAAAATTGCAGAAGTTCCAACTTCAAAAACTATTCCTCTAACGATAACATCCATGAATCGTCCTATCTTCAATGGTCTGGGGGCGTCGATTTACACATATGGAACCAAACGCCAAATTCAACTTGGTATCACGCAACTTGATGATGCAAACACCGTAGGGCTCTTTCCAACCTTACCATCTGTAAGTGTACGAAATTGCTTCGTCCTAACTCCAACCGTGGTCAATTTACAAACTGGAGTCGCTAAGCAATCGGTACCAAGTTGCCCCTGAACCGGTAGGATGGGAAGGTGTGACCCCATAAAAGCACATCTACACCCCCATTCCAAAATGTATGCAGAGTTTGAACTTGATATTGGTATCTTTTATGGTTCACGAGTTATGAATTCCAGAAAAAAAATGGTGAAAATTGTAAACCTAAAAACGGCTAGTGGAATGTTCATAAATAGATAGATAGATAGATCAGTATATTTCAAAAGCCCAAGGGCCATATACACAAACAAACAAAAACAAAAATATAACTTAAACAATCAGACTCCTTCTTAATTCTAAACATTTGTCTATGTACACGCCCACTCGAGTAATAACTCAAAATTTCTAATGACAAATTAACTAATGACAAAAAACACCCTCTAGATAAATTTTCCTTAAATCAGAAAGCTTTGGACATCGACGGAGGAAATGGTCCAAATTTTCTTCCTCCTTCTCACAAATTGGGCAAGCATACCTCCCATCAGGACCCATTACTACCTCTCTCAGAAACCTTCTGCCTGCTCTCAATTGGAAGGAATAAACATGAACATTCCACTAAAAACAAATTCATCCAAGATTAATTCATCTGATGAGATTTGGGAGCTCAGCTACTGAAATAAATTGTAACACGAAGGTTTATATTCTTCTTTTCAATCACTCTAACGCTTTTCTCACCTGACTTACTAGAAAACAAAAAATAGCAAATCCAGTCGAACACGTTGAAGAATGATGCATCACAATAGGGAACTCTCGAGTTTTTTTTTCACATTCACGTACCAGAGTGTGGGAAACAAAATTTTTCGGTAAATATTAAATGGTATTTAATTGAGTTAAGATGGAGATAAAAAAAAATAGCAGTCCTGTGTGAGCCAACAGGACGGTTGAAGAGGGAGAGTATTTGTGTTTGTTCAGGTGAAGTCCACTTGAGAAATACTAGCAAACACAATCTTGACGGAAGTATTCTAGGATTTGTCACACTGTTTCTGATGTACAAAATTATACACTTGTATTTAAACTTGCATCCGGTTCCGATGCTGTTCATTCATTCATTTATTGGTGTACCACACATTCTACATAACACACATATAAGCAGAGACAAGATCCCGATGTAAAATTTATCTCAAAATAGTACTATGAAGTAGTACGAAAAAGTAGCAAGCAGTACTAACGATGCTACTACATGCTTCTACTTCAAGGATACCGTGTTACTGCATACTACTATATGCTACTATTATCAAGACCGGATGCTACTATGGCAAGACAGAATGCTACTGGATACTACTACATAAGATTGGACCAGTCTGAGGCACATTAAATGATAGTATTCTTTGCTATTACATAGTATTACATGCAACGTTTTCAATCAATCAATCAATCAATTTTATTTAGAACCCTAATAGCACTAGGCTAACATGGGCCGGAAAAATAAACACTCACTGCAATACAAGTAAGACGCAAACTAACAAACAATAAATAAGGAACGAACATTTTCGTACTACTACCATACTACTACGCAGGCTACAAATTTTTCATCGGGATCCCCTGAAGCTATCTTATTGGGGGATCCACTACCTATAGCCTAGCCTAGATCAATGGTTCCCAACCTTTTAGGTACCGTACCCCTAAACAAGGTTCAAAAAGGGTGCGTACCCCCATTTTCAAAATGCGACAAAGGCGATATTTATGTCACAAGGAAAGGCACACATGCGTAGAAATCTATACAAAATCAATGAGACACCGAACCGGAGCTTGACATCGCGTTTCTAATAGATTGATTTTGAATCCAGTCATAGTTCTACCCTGTCACTGCAAACTGATAAATAACAAGCACACGAATATTTTTTTGTCATGCTATCCTCGGTACTGGAGGTTTTCGCAAAACAGAACATTTTCTTTTATGTCAGAATCTCGAGAACGGACAAATACTGTCATCTCAGTTTCATGTGACAAATCCCGCAAATCCGTGCTTTCATCAAGCTGCATTGTAGACATTTTCATTAATTGTGCTGGACCTGAATGACAATATTACTTGCAATGCCTTCGCTTCTTTTTGAATAATATTGTTTGACACAGGAATAGATTTTACAGCAGTAGACTATCTGTTCTGGAATCAATATTATTTCATGAATTTCACCAGGGCTTGCGTTCAGAAGCGTCACGCATGGGCTGGGACCCCCCACCCCCTTCTAAGTGCTAGGCCAATCGGTAAAAATAAATAGAAAAGAAGCCGCAATTTTTCGTAAAAACATTTTTTTTTGAAAAAATAAAAATTAAAAATTACCAGCCAATCGGTAAAATTACGTTGCCCCCAAAAGACTTTTTGGTTAGTGATGCCTCTACTGGTAATATTAGGCTTTCGGCAATCAAAAATGAGCTCAAGTTCAAATTCAAGTTATTTTTATTGACAAACTTATATATACACAACTAACATAAGGCTAACATAGACACAATTTGTTTTTATTTATTAACAGAATCCCAAGGGCTCTATGGCCCGTGAGGTGATATTTTGAGTATATGAGTGAGGTGATATTTTTAAAATACAGATTAAACAGATTTTGGTACCTTTGCGTACCCCTTGCAAGGGTCTCGCGTGTCTCTTTGGGTACGCGTACCACCGGTTGGGAAACACTGGCCTAGATTATGGATATCGCATTACATAATAATCAAGCACAGTATGTCAAGTGTAAATAAACTATACAATATATATATATATAAATATTGGAACATAGACACAAGGAAGCGCATCTATGTATTGAATGTTGTCAAACTTTCTCACAGTGTAAGCAAATGCTGGAGTTTCCGTTCAACAGTCATATGAACCAAGCCGAGAGGGGGTAAACGGTTCGAGGCTTCGTCTAGCAAGAGTCGATAACACCGAGTTTCCTTTTACTGGCTAACCATACCTGGCTGTCATAACCATAGCAGCAAGTCATATTATCCCAGTGTTCAGCAACGAGACGTGCTAAATGGAGCGTTTCAGACTAAAGCTCCTTATATCTTTCATCTCACTATCACGCATACCTCAATGCAATAAACTAAGGTGCTTCTCATAATTCTGAATTATGATTATACTGCTAAAATCTGTTTCCTTTAAACTTCCTAACGAAACGTGACCAAGCAATAACCAATAAAGCTTTGATGTCGCTTAGGTGGTCTCGGTTGCTCGATGAGAAGAGAGTGGACAGTTTCAACCAGTGTTGCCACTGGTTGCGCAATTCTGCGATCTGTCACAGGTTTTCGTAATACACAAAAGTGTCGCAGAATTCTGTAATTGATGCTTTTTGGACAACTCGAAGGCCACTCTTTTCCGACAAATCCAACCTTAACGAAGAACTGACGTGGGAGCCTAACTTCTGCATTCAATTTAAATTTACTTCTTGTTTGTTTGTCACGGTAAAAGCCCTTGGCATAATATTGTATCTTAACTTAATATTTGTACTGTACTTTGTGTTGCAATACATAAGTTACCTCATTTTTTACCTGATTTGATTTATTTTGTTCTGTTGACTGGCAATAAATCCATGCTAGAGACTGTCGGCTAGACCCCATCACTCTCCCTTCGTTTGGTTTCCTTTGATTCTTATCTCTTGCTAATGTCCAGGGTAAGAGGATAGGCAAAAGGGTCACGACGTTGTAGGTTTCTGTAGATAATATGCTCCGCCACTGGTCTCTTGAGTTCCAAGTGGGGTTCTTGACAGTACAATCATCCGAAGCGCTTGGCCACAACAAAAGAGATGGTGAAAGATAATGGGTTTGTAAGATGTTCCCAAAACTTGCACAAGCCAACCACAACAGTGCCTGAGTTTGTGTGAGACATTTAAGATGTGATTTCACTAATGTGAAATCGAAATGTGAAATGCAAATAATAAAAATAATAACAAATTTCTTTCTAACATTAATACTCCTAGAGCCCATTCTGACTTGGAGACATAAATTAAAACAATGTTAATTAGATTAGATAGATTAGATTAGATTATTTTATTGCTAAATTACATGATAACCCATCATGAAAGGTAACCGATGAGAAGACATAAATGCACTGGCACTGAGCGGTTACCACAAACTACTTTAACTTAACTTAAACAATAACTTAATTTCATGTAAACACTAATTAATCATTTTTTCCATATACCACACAAAAGAAAAAAGAAGAAAGAAAAAAAGAAGAAAAGGAAAAATAAATAAAAAAGGTAATAAAAAAAGAAATTATAACTTATACCTCCATTCTCTGAATCGTGATTCTTCACCCCTCCAACAAAAAATTTTTTACTCTTTTTTTAAACAATTGTTGGTGTTCAGCCGCATTAACACTATCTGGGAGTGAATTCCAAATCACGGACAGTCTATCGATTTTACGATCTCAGTATCAAATGTATAGTTCCACAGCCTGACATGGACCCTAGCTAAGAACGGCCTAAATTTCGCTGTCAAACATCGCACTTGACTTTTCGTTATTAGCCACTGTTTAAATACATTCCGGCCAGCCACGACCCCTATAGTCAGGTCAGGATCCATGAATTTTGTTTCGGGGGGGGGGGGGGGGTGTATCACCGGGTCGGACCTAATCCATTCCAAACAGTAAGACAATAACATAGATCAGAGGTTAAAGCCACTAAAGAGTACAAACTTAAAAAAACAAAGGGGTTAAGGAAAAGCAAAAGTAAGCAAAAGTTTCATATAGCTGCAGCTATAGGCTACTGCACAAGAAAGAACGCGTACTTTTCGTTTTCGGAAGAAAAAAGTCATTCACGTATTGAAACATTGCAGTAGTGAAGCTGTGCACTAGCGGATTCATGACTGCATGCTCTATACTCAGCATTAAAACAAACTTATTTGTCGTGGAATGCCCATCGGTACTACGATTAGGATTATCCGCCCTTTGGCTTCAATTAGTCATCCGCTTCATCCTTGATTTCGCTAATGACGAACAACCTTAATTAATCTATCCATGGTATGCATTCACAATGCGCTTGATCAATGGTAATTTGTTTTGAGATTACACCGTGAAACACATCTTGTGAAATGTGAGATGGGACTGAAAAGGTTCCTCAGTAAATTGATGTACCCTTCTTGATCCGTTATCGTAGGAGTCGTTCGGTTGTACAGTTTTTGAAGTGACACGCTTCAACTGGTTCAGCCCGCCTAAAATAAAGCGAGCTTTCCGCATTTTCTTTCTTACGAATATTCACCATTTCGATCACCAAAATACGCTGTGTTTACCTCCTCTAAAATGTGATAACAGCAACGTTTAGCTTACATTCCGCGAAAGTGCTCCAAACACTGAAAAAGCACACAACCACTTCCTTCCGGTGGCCATTCGCAAGTGGCTAACCCCTTCGCTCACCTGGAAGAGCTCGATAACGCCGGGATTCTTAACTCCCTCCCTTGAACATAATTAATCATTATTAATGTGATTTCTGTGAATTTTAACTATCAGCTTGTAAAATCTTTTTCTTTGCGAATATGTTGAGTGTTACCTTTCATCTTCATTTCTCCCCTTGCTTGAAGCTGGTTGGTTTCTTGCCCGCACTAGTTTCTTCCCCGAACTAGAAATGCTTTTTTAATGACAAAACTGCTCAGAAACATCGTTTTTATGGCACTTGCCCTTCGGCCAAGTGCCATATAGCGATCGCAATTTCTGTCCGTCCGTCGGTCTGTCGGTCTGTCCAGGTTTTACTAGTTCGGGCACTTCCACATAAGCTAGGACGATAAAACTTGGCAGGCGTATCAGGGACCCCAAATGATTAAGTTGGAAATAGTCACTTCCCCGATCCGAGCACCGTGGGGGGAATCCGGAATCTTGAGGTATTTTTAACTTTTGAATGGGTGATCGGATCTCGATGAAACTTGATATTTGGAACGACCTCATGCCTCAGACGACCCACTTAAAATCCGGACCGGATCCGGTGACTTTTGGGGGGAGCTGGAGGGGGCAACCGGAAATCTTGGGAAACGCTATGAGTGGAGGGATCGAGATGAAACTTGGTGGGAAGACACCTAGAAAACACTAGATACATCATTGACATAACCGAGCCGATTCGGGCACTGTGGGGGAGAGTGGAGGGAGGGGGAATCCGGAATCTTGAGGTATTTATAACTTTTGAACGGGTGATCGGATCTCGATGGGACTTGATATTTGGAAAGACTTCATGCCTCAGACAACCTACTTAAAATCCGGACCGGATCCGGTGACTTTTGGGGGGAGCTGGAGGTGGCAACCGGAAATCTTGGGAAACGCTATGAGTGGAGGGATCGAGATGAAACTTGGTGGGAAGACACCTAGCAAACACTAGACACATCATTGACATAACCGAGCCGATTCGGGTGCTGTGGGGGGAGTGGAGGGACGGGGAATCCGGAATCTTGAGGTATTTATAACTTTTGACCGGGTGATCGGATCTCGATGGAACTTGATATTTGGAAAGACCTCATACCTCAGACGACCCACTTAAAATCTGGACCGGATCCGGTGACTTTTGGGGGGAGCTGCAGGGGGCAACCGGAAATCTTGGGAAACGCTATGAGTGGAGGGATCGAGATGACTTCATGCCTCAGACGACCCACTTAAAATCCGGACCGGATCCGGTGACTTTTGGGGGGAGCTGGAGGGGAGAACCAGAAATATTGGAAAACGTTTATTCCAGCAATGTTTTCTACGGATACGTCAGCTAAGGCCTTGAAGACCATGAAGCTTTCGGCAAAGTTTGTTGGTTCGGCTTAAAGTTTAACTGAAAAGCCAGCTTATTTTTACATCTTGGATTTGGACAGACTGAATTGTTTTGACTCTGCTAAGGGTTTTTCATTTTGTTTTCCATCTCGGGCTTTAGTAGCGACTTTCAGAACATGGGCTGCTGGCCCGACAAGGCAAAGCTCATTCCGACGTGGAAAGTTTGAATTCCAACCCAAGCGTGCATTTCAATGGCTTATGAAGCGAAGCTTGAGATATGTTAAAATCCAGATGAAAGGTTACTTATGAAGAAAGCCTGCTATTGCATGTGAACCAAAATAGATTAATTTTTCAGTAATTATTTAAAACTAAAGCAACTACTCTCTGGACGACAGAAATGTTTCTTGTCTGGAATCTTGGCTTGTGGTGACCCACAAGAGAGGGAAATATACTCAGCAGAAGCTGAAGATTGGATTAGTGATTAGAGTGCGTCCAGGTTTTGACACGGGCTTGAAGATACCGAATTGTGAGGAAATAAGCATATATCTAAAATTCTTTACCAAAAATATTACATAAATGTCAGGTTATTGCTTCACTCCTATCAAAGCGGCGAGGTTGTGATGAAATGTCAAAAATAACAAGACCAAAGTTGTCGATGGGATCCCAAACATCTAATATTTGATTCAGACCATTGGGTATTGTCTTCGCCAGGCTAATCATCAGAGAAAACCAAGTTCAGATATACCTTTATAAGCCATATCTATTTTGACGATACTTCACGATACTGACCGAGACTTCCTGCTTTACTTCTGCCAAGTTTCCGGTCTCGCCCGAATTCCGAGCGAACTAATAGTCCAAAAAAATAGAAAAATTCAGAAACGAATCCAGGGTATCTCCTTATCCCTATAAAGAACATCTAATCAACTTTAAATACAACTTTGACTTTAAAAAATCCGGTTACAACCGGATTCCGGACTAAGTATATGTCCGGGTGAGAAATTATTGTCACATACAGACTCAGCCTCTCTTCTTACCCCTTAATCTGTCATCTGATCAAACTTTTGCTTTTAACAAATTTTCCGGTTTTGGCCGGATTCCAGGCCAACTAGTTGTCTGGCGAGAAAATGGTTTTCACCATCGTGTTTAGTATGTCTTTTTACCCCGAAGTCGAACGTTAATCAACTTCAAATGAAACTTTTACTTTTAACCAACTTTCCACTTTTTCCCGGATTCCGGACGAACTACTCGTTCGGCAAGAAAATGGTTTTCACCATCGTGATCAGCATGTTTCTTTACCTCTAAATCGACCATTTAATCTACTTAAAATAAAACTTTTACTTTTAACCAACTTTCTGGTTTTTACCGGATTCCGGACGAACTATTTGTCCGGCGAGAAAATAGTTTTCACTATCGTGCTCAGCATGCCTTCTTACCCCATAATCGACTATCACATTAGCTGTTTAAAATATTTTGTTTGTCCCTTAATTTGGCCTAAATGTAGGACTACAGCCCATCTAAGAACTTGACCATACCCTTGACCCAATAAATCCTCACACCATGTTTCATGAAAATATCTCATTGAGAGTTATCGTGCTGGCCTTTATCATAGGCCCGATCCGACCGTCGGCGGAATCCGGAAATTAGTGGCATGCATAACTTTCGATCGGGTTATCGGATCTTAATGAAACTTGACATCTTGAAAGAACTCATGTCGCAGATGTCCCGTTTCAAGTGCGGACTGGATCCGATGAACTGGGGGGGGGGGGAGAACGGGAAATCTTGTGATACACACAGAGTGGAGCGATCAGGATGAAACTTGGTGGGAAGTACAGGCACAAGTCCTAGGGGCATCAGTGACAGAATCGGACCGGATTCGGGTGCCAGGGGGGGGGGGGGGCGGAACTCCGCTGATCGTGAGTTAAGGTACTCCCAGATGTGATAGGAGGATAAAACTTTGCTGGAGCATTAGAAACTTGACATCACTGGGTTAGACATCCTCACCTTCTCCGATCCGACCATTCCTTAAAGAACTCATCTTAACCGCAAAATACAAAAAAATACTTTTAAGCAAATTTACAGGTTCAAGATCTCCATGAGTAGCCTACATGAACCTTTTTGCCTCAAGGGTTTTGGTTAGAAATTAATTTTTAGCACCCTTAAAGTGCACATCTTAACAGAAAAGTGAAAAAAAACTTTTGACCATCACTTCCATATATCCTCTGACCCAGCCTTGCTGGTTTTTGTTTTCCTTCCTGTTTCCTTTTGCTTTGTGTCTCCTATTTTTATATTTAAAGTGAAACCATAGGTTGAATTTTCAGCCCCCTTAATTTTTTCTTGTTGGTGTATTTCTTACTACATATGCTTGCAAGTGCCATATGAGCTTACAGCTCTTGTTTTAACAGTGGCTTATGCGTCCATTGATTTCTAGATTAAAAAAGAAAGGATTTTCTTTCGACGACTCCTCTAACGTCTAGCAGTGTTTCCGACAAAAAGTTCCTCATGTGGAAAGATTCCCAACCAACAAGCCCCAGTACTCATATGACCAAGACCAAAGCGCGCCAGTGAACCTCGGGAGGAGCAAGAAACGTCACCCGAACGAACCCTCTAAATTGAATTCAAATTTGTGTAAACCAATCAACAATGTTTGTCGTCTTGTAGTGGCGGTTCCTCGTCGACACGAAGAGTTAGTCATCAAGAGTATCTAAAACTGTCCTCGATCAAAGCCGACCCGCACATGAGCACACCCGGCCAAAATGTAGCGAATAAAAAGAAAGTCTTGGAATAGCCTATTTTCTGGCCTTCACTTCGCACTTTCTTTGATGATTTTATGAATTATGAGTGTGACTTTCTCTCTGTGTTTTCACTTTTGTATTCCCTTGTTGTGTGATCTTTTTTGTATTTTCTCTACTTTTCTTTTTATATACTCCATCATTTCCTCTTTCCTGTACGACGGGTGAAAGTAAACTTTACTTAAGATTACTTCACACCTTCTTTTCCGGCACATTGCCAGGTGGAGTGGAATATTGTGCATACCTTTCTTCCTAAAAATGGCGGGTCTTTGAAAGTTCAAGTCGCAGTATTAATGGATCGAAAACAAAATTCCTAATTCTCTCTCGGATTTCTAAAGCACTGCCTACTTTAATTCACTAACAATTGAACAGTATGGTACAACAATCAGTTGAGTCCACCATCTTCGGTATTTAGGGTTTAAGTTGGAACTTAAGTTGGAAGGAGCACATAACTTACCTGAGGGTAAAGGTTGCACGGAACGTCGGTATGATCAGGCTTCTTCAATATTATCTCCCTTATGATGCCTTACGGTGTATTTATTTTGCATTAACCCATTCTTACCTAAATTATTATCCTCTTGTGTATTTAAATGCGTTTCGATCGAATATAATGCCATTGATAAGGCAGAAGAATAAAGCCCTAAGAATTCTTAAGCTGTTTGTACCGTCTCCCGATTCTTGCCTTATCGGAACATTTTTATGAACCCGATTTATTTTCTGGAATTAAATCTAATTACGACCATAACACCCGCGAAGCTTGTAAAACCCGGCAACCTTCAATAGTTTTTGAAAGATCAAGACTTTCACTGAGAAATACTATAATGTCGGTATGGCATAATTATCATAAAGAAGTTAGGCTTGATAAAGTTAAAGCTATGCTCGTCGAAAACACTTAAAGAAAAATAAATGATAATAAGTAAATAGATTAAAGGGAAAAAAAAAAATTTTGTCGCTGTTAATCCCGACTCATCTTGGTCGTTTGAATCTGAAAACTGGATGGATTATGGTTTATTTATAACTTGTGCGTTGATGTTATTATAGTTTGTAGTAGAAGGAAATCTCCGCCGTTTGGCCTCGAGCCTTCTCTCTGCCAAATTGGCTTTTTATGTTGAATTTAGTTTGAAATAAACAGAACTTGAACTTGAGTAGGTGCAGTTTCTGTTCCATTATTGTAACGAACACGATTCCTTTAAAACTAAGCTTTATTTTAGCTCAGGGCTCCCTTTGCCATTTAAACAAGACCAAAGGTGTCGATGGGATCCCAAGAATCTAATATTTGATTCAGACAATCGGGTCTTGTCTTTGTCAGATCCAGTCTCTATAAGCCATATTTATTTTGACGATACTGACCGAGACTTCTTGCTTTATTTCTGACAAGTTTCCGATTTCGCCCGATTTCCGAGCGAACTACTAGTCCAGCAAAAAAGAAATCAGAAACAAATCCAGCATATCTACTCATCCCTATAAAGAAAATCTAATCAACTTTGAATAAAAGTTTGACTTAAAAAAAATCCAGTTACAATCGGATTCCGGACTAATTATATTTCCGGGTAAAGAACGATTGTCATATACCGACTCAGCCTCTGTTCTTACCCCTTAATCTGTCATCTAATCGAACTTTTGCCTTTAACAAATTTTCCGGTTTTGGCCGGATTCCGGGCGAACTAGTTGTCCGGCGAGGAAATGATTTTCACCATCGTCTTCATCATGTCTTTTTACCCTTAAATCGAACATTTAATCAACTTAAAATTAAACTTTTACTTTTAACCAACTTTCCGGTTTTCGCCGGATTCCGGACTAACTACTTATTCGGCGAGAAAATTGTTTTCACCGTCGTGTTCTGCATGTCTTCTTACTCCTAAATCGACCATTTAATCAACTTAACATGAAACTTTTACTTTTAACCAACTTTCCGGTTTTCGCCGGATTCCGGACGAACTACTTGTCCGTAGAGAAGATGGTTTTCACTATCGTGCTCAGCATGCCCTTTTACCCATAATCGACTATCACATTAGCTGTTTAAAAATATTTTGTTTGTCCCTTAATTTGAACCCCCACCCCTAAATGTGGAGCTACATAGCCCATCTAAGAACTTGACCTTACCCTTGACCCAATGAATCCTCACACCAAGTTTCATCAAAATATCTCATTCCCTTCGAGAGTTATCGTGCTTACAGACAGACGGACAGGCGGACATTTTTGGGATGTCATAGGTATCCCTCCACTTACGTTTTGGGATCCCAAAAACACAGAGAAAAATGCATAACTTGTATTCTGACCAATGAGCTCCCAGAAAGCAACAAGCTTAGTGCCGTCTTTTACTTTTGGTGACCCTATGGCATCCACGGATTCTTGGCCCCTTTCCATATGAGTCAAAAACGTAAAAACGCAAGCACATTAGCACATACGACTCTTGGACGAGCCACACAACGGTTGCATTTTCGGGATCCCAAAACGTAAGTGGAGTGATACTTATGACATCGCAAAATTTGTCCGTCTGTCTGTCCGTCCGTCTGTAAGCACGATAACTCTCGAAGGGAAGGAGATATTTTAATGAAACTTGGTGTGGGGATTCGTTAGGTCATCGGACAAGTTAAATTGGTAGATAGGCTTTGTAGCCCTACATTTAGGCGTGGGGGAGGGGGTTCAAATTAAGGGGCAAACTAAAAATTTTGGAACAGGTAATGTGATAGTCGATTATGAGATAAGAAGACATGCTGAACACGATGGGTAAAATCATTTTGTCGTCGGACACTTAGTTCGCCCGGAATCCGGCCAAAACCGGAAAATTTTTTAAAATTAAAAGTTTTATTTGGAGTTGATTAGATGTTCGATTTAGGGGTAGGAAGACATGCTGAACACGATGGTGAAAACCGTTTTCTCGACGGACAAGTAGTTCGCCCGGAATCCAGCCCAAATCGGAAAGTTTTTTAAAATTAAAAGTTTTATTTGGAGTTGATTAGATGTTCGATTTAGGGCAAGAAGACTTTGAAGGGCAAGAAAGCTTTCTTTTTTCGCCGGACAAGTAGTTCCGGAGTCAAAACAGATATGACTTACAGGGGTAAACACACATGCTGAATCAACATCTGAACTTGGTCTTCTCAGATGATTAGCTATTTGGCCTTAATCTTTTATAGTAAAAATGTTCAAGGAGTCTGGCGAAGACTGGATCTGGCGAAGACAAGACCAAGTTGTCTGGATCAAATACTAAATTTTTGGGATCCCATCGAAACCTTTGGTCTTGTTTTGTATGTAGTTTCTGCGCAGTTTCACTGTAGTGTGATGTACTTTTGTTTTAGTTGTGAAAGTACAGTATGTGGAATGGACAAATAAAACGGTACAAATACTGTACTTTTATAACTAAAGCAAAAGTACGTGAAACTACAGTGACACTTACACCAAAACTACATAAAAACAAGAGCTACGAGCTCATATGGCACTTGTTACGAGTAGGCACGGCTCGGTTATGTCAATGATATATCTAGTGTTTAATAGGTGTCTTCCCACCAAGTTTCAACTCGATCCCTCCACTCATAGCGTTTTCCAATATTTCCGGTTCTCCCCTCCAGCTCCCCCCCCCAAAAAAGTCACCGGATCCGGTCCGGATTTTAAGTGGGTCGTCTGAGGCATGAGGTCTTTCCAAATATCAAGTTTCATCGCGATCCGGTCACCCGTTCAAAAGTTATAAATACCTCAAGATTCCGGATTCCCCCTCCCTCCACTCCCCCCGACAGTGCCCGAATCGGCTCGGTCATGTCAATGATGTATCTAGTGTTTGCTAGGTGTCTTCCCACCAAGTTTCATCTCGATCCCTCCACTCATAGCGTTTCCCAAGATTTCCGGTTGCCCCCTCCAGCTCCCCCAAAAGTCACCGGATCCGGTCCGGATTTTAAGTGGGTCGTCTGAGACATGAGGCCTTTCCAAATATCAAGTTCAAGCGAGATCCGATCACCCGTTCAAAAGTTATAAATACCTCAAGATTCCGGATTCCCCCTCCCTCCACTCCCCCACAGTGCCCGAACTGGCTCGGTTATGTCAATGATGTATCTAGTGTTTGCTAGGTGTCTTCCCACCAAGTTTCATCTCGATCCCTCCACTCATAGCGTTTCCCAAGATTTCCGGTTGCCCCCTCCTGCTACCCCCAAAAGTCACCGGATCCGATCCGGATTTTAAGTGGGTCGTCTGAGGCATGAGGTCCTTCCAAATATCAAGTTTCATCGAGATCCGGTCACCCGTTCAAAAGTTATGAATACCTCAAGATTCCGGATTCCCCCTCCCTCCACTCCCCCGACAGTGCCCGAATCGGCTCGGTCATGTCAATGATGTATCTCGTGTTTGCTAGGTGCCTTCCCACCAAGTTTCATCTCGACCCCTCCACTCATAGCATTTCCCAAGATTTCCGGTTGCCTCCTCCAGTCCCCCCCCCAAAAGTCACCGGATCCGGTCCGGATTTTAAGTGGGTCGTCTGAGGCATGAGGTCTTCACAAATATCAAGCTCCATCCAGATCCGATCACCCGTTCAAAAGTAAAAAATACCTCAAGATTCCGGATTCCCCCTCCCTCCACTCCCCCCCACAGTGCCGGAATCGGCTCGGTTATGTCAATGATGTATCTAGTGTTTGCTAGGTGTCTTCCCACCAAGTTTCATCTCGATCCCTCCACTCATAGCGTTTCCCAAGATTTCCGGTTGCCCCCTCCAGCTCCCCCCAAAAGTCACCGGATCCGGTCCGAATTTTAAGTGGGTCGTCTGAGGCATGAGTTCGTTCCAAATATCAAGTTCCATCGAGATCCGATCACCCGTTCAAAAGTTATAAATACCTCAAGATTCCGGATTCCCCCTCCCTCCACTCCCCCCACAGTGCCCGAATCGGCTCGGTTATGTCAATGATGTATCTAGTGTTTGCTAGGTGTCTTCCCACCAAGTTTCATCTCGATCCGTCCACTCATAGCGTTTCCCAAGATTTCCGGTTGCCCCCTCCAGCTCCCCCCAAAAGTCACCGGATCCGGTCCGGATTTTAAGTGGGTCGTCTGAGGCATGAGGTCGTTCCAAATATCAAGTTTCATCGAGATCCGATCACCCGTTCAAAAGTAAAAAATACCTCAAGATTCCGGATTCCCCCTCCCTCCACTCCCCCCACGGTGCTCGGATCAAGGAAGTGACTATTTCCAACTTAATCATTTGGGGTCCCTGATACGCCTGCCAAGTTTTATCGTCCTAGCTTATGTGGAAGTGCCCGAACTAGCAAAACCTGGAAAGACCGACAGACCGACGGACGGACAGAAATTGCGATCGCTATATGGCACTTGGCCGAAGGGCAAGTGCCATAAAAACGCGGTGCAACGTAGCTGGTCGCATTTCATGAACAAGGTAATACGGCTAGAAACTGTAGCACGATTTTTCAACAAATTATGCCGAACGTTTGGCCTCAGTTTCTCCTGGCCCCCCGGCACCGGTATAAGGATCCGGACCGGCACTTGCAGACATGCCAGACACAAAAATTAGGCTGGATAATAATGATATCGGAATCTCAAGCCTGAAATAGATGGAACTGTTAGGGACATATAATTGAATGGGTAAGTGAGAGAATAAATGAGCTCATTTAAAAAAAAATCGAATTACTTGAGTAATGAAAAAAAAGAGAGTAGAAATAATCAATGAAAGCAAGGAGCTTGACTTGCCCTGTCGGGGGTGCCCATACGAACAAAATAACCGAAAATGCTATCCCCCCCAAAAACGAGAAACTTATCCATTAGAGTAAGGTACGACCGGTCATTTAAGTAGATAAAGTATAATAACCTGAACTCAAATTGTTAAAAGAAGTAAACTCTTCCGTGTATTTTGCATTTTATGCTTTTTATTCATACAGAACTCCTTGAAACAAGATGGTCGAAATTATTTCGTGGTCTCTGTAGACTCGTAATATTCGAAATGGGCGGGAGTTATTCGCCAACTCGCCGTCATGATTGCTAGACAACTTATTTCGTAGACACATCCTTTCCCGCTTCACCCAAAAACCCTTAGTAATTAGCTTAGGCATTTTCTGTCAAAAAGACCTCACCTCTCATTATCAAATGGTTGAGAGGACGTGACGAACAATTTTGAGGAGCGGTAAGTAGGAATAAGCTTTGTCTCTGATCAAGCCCGTCCCTCCTACCTTCACTTTACCGGTAGCTTACTTACTCGGTCCAGTAGGGAAGAAAAATATGTCAGGGAAATCGTCTTCTCTCTCTTACTTCTGAAAGTGTTCTTTTGCATCCACCCTAACGGCATTACGCTACTTTTTACGCTTGCCGTGTTTGGCTCTTTTCGAAGCAGACCAGGCTTCCGGGGAGCTTATTGGTCAGAAAAATTGTCTGGCAATTAGTTAGGCAGTTAGTTCCGTTCGTAGACTTCCGGTTTCGACTGGGTTCCCGCCGGCCTCCCCTTCCGAAACCAGAACTAATAGACCACCTCACACATATAGTGCTACATATTCCCAAACTTGTCCTGCACCTTTACCTGGGTGGTCTAGCGGGCATGACTCATCCCCACGGCACGACCCATGGGCTCCATGGGCCCCGACCCACCCCCTCCCTTCCGTTCATGGGCAACTGGACCAAGATATACCCCATGAGTTAAGTTCGTGCATGACAGCTCTCAAATTAAATCGTATATACTTGTGGACATATCTGTATAAATGTGGATTTTGGTGTAAGAGCAACAAATAAGACCCTGTGGCGTACTTTACTTTACTTTAAGAAAGATCAACGGTTTTGTCATATGATCGATGATATGCCGTTCTTAATGAAGTGGTGACGAAGGGGGAGATTAGGCTGCTACAACTTGGTTTATTGTGCAATTGTTATTACCTTGCTAACTGAAAAGAGGTTTAAAGGGTTGGACTGGCAGGCAAGTGACATTCAGTATTGAAACTGAAACCGTTCTTGCAAGATGATCTTTGGATTTCTAACTGTGGTTTGTTTACAAGAAAGCTTTTAAAATACCAGAAAAACTTCATTGTCACCTTTTCTTAAAGGACCTGTCTTACCTAGAATACTAATGCAGCCTACTTCCATAGTCACACCATATACTTCTGAACCCGGAGATCCCAAGTTGGTACGGTACATTCTAACCCCTCTAACAAAACCACACTGATTTTCTCACTTGCCGTGTTTTACTACCTTCGATGTGTATCACGCTGTCGACGGTTGTCTGCGAGAAGTGTTTCCATCAGGAAAACCGGTTATGTAAATTGTTTCCCTGTTTTCGCTATAAGTCAAGGGGTCTCGGAAAAGGCTTAAAACAGCCAAAACCTTGGGTTATTTGTTGAAAGCACAGCATAGTTTTAAAGTATTCAAATATTTTAAAATCCTGTAAGTTGAAGAGTAAATAGTGCGAGGGGTCCTTTAAGCGGGATGAACCAAATTAGGTTAGTTCAATACTTGTTGGTAACTGGGGATCTGGGAAACATTTTACATTCACACTCCATGTTTTAGCACTTGTTTTCCAAATCACTAATTATCAGTAGTAAAGTCCAGAGCAACCATTAGGTTTAGTTATTATTCCTCCCCCTATTATTTCTCGTCACCATCATCAACCCTGATGATAAAAATTTTGCACTACCCTTTAATGTAAAAAGCGAACGTGCTTTTTTATTAACTAATGGATCTATTGTGACCTACTATGCCCGTGCGATGGAACTTCTTCATTCTCATCGATGCAACCAATCGTAAACAACAGCCATATGCAGATGGGCTTACCGCTAAACAAAGCTACCCGAATCCAGAACGTCCAAAAAAGAGGCCTTCTAATTAATAGTGGTGAAGGAAAGGTCCAGTAAGCCTTTCTTATAAATAAGTTCCAGCTCACTAGTATGGAAAGAAAGAAGAACAATTCTCTGAAAGCGTTTTGGTACAGGAACCCTTCCAGTCGGAATATGATCATGTAGTTTCGCCCGGTGCTGTGGATTACAGACTGTCATTCTTATCGTTATCTATCCTTGGTATTAGATGCTCACGGACCTTGCAAGCAAATGAGGAAAGCTGCTGTGATTGAATTTTTTTTCTCTCAAGCTTCTTCCTCATTTGACGCTACTGCATTTCGGACTTCTTATGCTGCATTTTAAGTAATGCTGATGACTGATGACATCAAAAGGGTGACAAGCTATTGCAAGTAGCAGGTGGATCTTATATACTAGCCTGGTGAACAGTAGCCAACTACATGTTGACATATCATCTATCATGCGCGTAAAAAATGCAGCTTCACCTTCTAAAATAAGGAAAAGATTGCAATTATGTCTAACTGCGATGTTCAATTAACAGAGAAAATGGGCGCTAAGCTTATTAGCGAAGTTGTTTATATGAAGGGGGCTGGATGGAGTGCATGAACGAAAAATCGAGTTAAATTCCTCGGATGACAGGGTTTTAAGATCCTGATAGATGGAACCTGTCCCTGTCTAGTAAAGGACATGAGAATGTTGGCTAGCTTACAATTTTTACAAATATTTGACTTCGTCTGTTGAGAAGGAGACAAGGAACCGCTGTGGCGATGCTATTGATGAAAGTTGAATTTCAGTATTAAGATGTTCAATATCTTAAGGAACCACAAAAGTACAACTGAGTATGAATCCCTTAACCCAAGCTAATTGAGAATCATATTTGTTGATGTTATGTTGGAATTATATCTATAGAATAAAACTCCTTCGGCTGAGGTTTATTGTAAAGGACGCTGGTTCGTTTTCTTGCTTGAGCCTGACGAGGATCCTTGCCAAGAAGGGCCAACATATCGGAGAGCTCGGTGAACACAGTACTTTTGCACTTACGATGTTCTTCCTTTCGTGCGGCTCGACGAGTCCTTTCATACCGCCCCACCAAAAAGGATTACTTTGACCTATTCGAAAAAGAAAACTGCCTTTTCACTGAATATATAAATAATGTCCTTGTCAAATAATATGTTCTGTCAATAACACATATAAGTGCCAAGAAGAGGGGACGGGCATTCCCGATTTTAGTACTTGTTCCTCCTGCATGCATCGGAATGATCAGAAACTCCTTCCCAAAAAAACTACTAAAAGAAGGAAGGATGGTGCAGTGTTCCCTCTTGAAGTAGTTTTCCTTCTGGTGCAACTTTACCGTTTTTAGTACGCGTTCCCGTTTTTAGTACGCATTCCTCCTGCACCGTGTCCTTCCGTTCCGTTCCCGATTTTAGTCGATCCAATAAAAAATATCACTGTGAATCAGAGGCGTCACTACTGGGAGGGGGGGGGGACGCCCCCCCATGTTTTCGGCCAGTCGGTAAAAAAAAAATGAGTCGGTAAAATCGCGGCGCGAAGCGCCGCGATTTTTTTTTTCATACACAATTTTCTGTTCGGTTGTATAGAAAAGATGACGTGAATATACGAAATTTCAGTCGGTAAATGCAGCTTTTATACCGATCAGAAACGACAGACAATATTATGCAAACCCCAGTCGGTACCTCTTTTTTGGTACCTTTTTTCACCACAATTTTCTGTTCGGTTGTGTAGAAAAGATGACATGAATATATACGATATCTCAGTCGGTAAATGCAACTTTTCTACCGATTAAAAACTACAGACAATATTAAGCAAACCCCAGTCGGTACCTCATTTTCGGTACCTTTTTTCATACACAATTTTCTTTTCGGTTGTATAAAAAAGATGACGTGAATATGTACGAAATCCCAGTCGGTAAATTCAGCTTTTCTACCCATTAAAAACGACAGACAATATTATGCAAACCCCAGTTGGTACTTCTTTTTCGGTACCTTTTTTAATACACAACTTTCTTTTCGGTTGTATAGAAAAGATGACATGAATATATACGAAATCTCAGTCGGTAAATGCAGCTTTTCTACCGATTAAAAACTACAGACACTATTACGCAAACCGCAGTCGGTACCTCTTTTTCGGTACCTTTTTTCATACACAATTTTCTTTTCGGTTGTATAGAAAAGAAAAGACGACATGAGTATGTACGAAATCCCAGTCGGTAAATGCAGCTTTTCTACCGATTAAAAACGACAGACAATATTATGCAAACACCAGTCGGTACCACTTTTTCGATACCTTTTTTTCGTACACAATTTTCTTTTCGGTTGTATAAAAAAGATGACATGAATATGTACGAAATCCCAGTCGGTAAATGTACCTTTTCTATCGATTAAAAACGACGTACAATATTATGCAAAACCCAGTCGGTACCTCGTTCGTTGCTAAGCAAGGTCGTGCAGCATTTCCAACTAATTGTCTGGCTCGCGGGCAGGCGGTCAGTCTGAAAATTGACCTTGACCGTGAAAGAACTGTGCCAAGAAATAAATATGTCTGGTGTGAGAACTAACCGAATCAAAATAAAGTGCTTAGGTTGTATGAATGTATTCGATAAAGACTATCGTAAACGTGCATAACGCCACTTATCACCAGAATAAACCCGAGCCAAAATGGATTTTAGCAGATGAGAGGGTTGTGTGCAACCCATTTGTCGCATCAGCTTCTAAGAAAATAAAACTGGTGACACATTCCAATGGAATTGAAGGTAAGGCATATTCAGTTTAATCGTCCAGTGCCCGTCGGTCAGTCGGTAGGCTAGGAAACCTGAGCAACAGATGAAGTATGGCTTGAATCTTTTGTACTTTTGTCATACCGTAAGGTCAGTCGGTAATTTTTCTTTCCTCTCGAATGCTCCATCGAACGAAGAAGGTTTCACTAAAATAATTTATTCTGTCTTTTGAAGCATTCAAGTAAGATTTCTGTAGATACAAAATTATATTCTCAATACTGTAGCGTTTAAAATTATAAGAGCTATCGTGGTATGTTACTTGTTAAATTATTCCGCGTATTTACCATGTTTTACTGTCACTTTCCGCGTAAAATTAGATTGTTTGCCCAAGTTTTGAAAGGAATAGCCCTCGGAATATCCTAAGCCTACATCACCCACATTTAAGTCGTTCGCTCAGACTAGACGTCGGCATAAAAACACAAACTAGCGGCGCGACTCGGTAGCCTTTCATTTCCATCATTTTTTCTATGGGATAGTTTATTTGACCAGCCTTGCTTATTTTTCTGTGCGTATCGTACCATTTTCATAGCCTAGTCTTGTTTATTCTGCCTTTTTATATCTCTGCAGTGACATTTCGTTGGATCACATCCTATACTTAACCACTTTTTGGGATATTTCGACTATGCGTGAAAAACATGAAACCATAAGGCTGTATTTTAAGTTAGCAAAATACCTGCTCCAGTTCCCGCGGTGGAAATGAAACGTTTTTATGGCAGTATAGAGCCACTGGATATGGAGCCAGTGGATAAGCGATTCAACGAGTTGTTGCACCGCCCTAATACGCATAGTTGGAAGAATGTATTTTTTCTAAATCCATATTTCTCTTTTTTAATTTATGTTGTTTTTCGCACATATCTTGTTGTGTTGTTTTACTTTTCTTGTTTTTTTTTCGTCCTGGTTCATACTGCGTCTTGTGTCTTTGTGATCGTGTGACGGGACGGGTAACAAATAAAATGTATTTATTCATTCATATTTTATCTAGCTCTTTTATGAGATTCCGATTACGAAATCCCTAACTTTCACAATTGTTTCGCGTACGACTTTTAGCGCTTTCTCAGCCTACCCGACATTTGACAGTCACGCAGAGCAAATTTTACCAAAATCTTTCGCTGAAGGTCTGTCAACGGCAATTAGGACATGAAAAGCTTCAAAAAATTATTTTATTTTTGGAGGACATTCTTTTGCACCGTTTTCCCACTTTTTAACCAGGAGGCAGTTTACAAATTTCTGCATCCAGCCGCCTCCTCCGGGAGAGGGAAGGCTGGATAGAGTCGACAAGCGCTAACAAGCATATCGCTAATTTCTCTTGTAAAGTAATTGCATTTTTGAAACGACATTCCTAAGCCGCTTTGTCGAGAATATCATTTCCGGTAAGAGTTGTGCTTTAAAGGACCCGTCCGCGCCGTACCTATAATCTTATAACGCGACCAAGAACAAATAATCAGAAAGAACGTCCGTCTTTCGCCATAGCTGAAGACGAGTTTCGACTTAAGCACCGCCCCAGACGTCCGCCTGCTCATTATGCAGAGGCGATCCCTAATTCCGGAGCCGATCCACTGACTGACTGGAAATCATTCTATGCCAAGGAACTCTGTGGCGTCCTCAGAGTCTTGGTGAATGGCTTAGACGATGCGATCCATGACAACTCGTCTTTCCTGGAGCCAGCCTATCGCAGTCTGTTGGGTAAAATGGACGATAGCTATGAAAGCCTTTCTAACCTGACGAAGATGTTTCCAGGAAGAGGCATAGATCCCATGGAGCTCATGCTAGAGCTAAAGGCCTTCAAACGCTTTTTGGACAGAACTGAGGAAGAGAGCAACAAAAACAACAAAAACAAAGCCATTGATCGTGGGGTCTTTGAGGCTGTTTTCCGTGAAATCTATGCTGTCAAGTCAATTTTCCCGACGCTCTGGTCAGTTTACCAGTGGGTTGTGACAGCGCCACCGACTGCGGCAACCGCAGAAAGAAGTTTTAGCAAACTTAAACTGGTGATGACACGTTTGCGCACAACGATGGACGACGACCGCCTGGATCACCTCGTCAGTATGTGCTGCGAGAGTGACGTTGCTGACGCTCTGAAACTGGATGAACTGCTCAAAGTTTGGTTGTCTGCCAAGCCAAGAAAATTGACCTTTTAGTTCATGTTTTTTTCAGAAGTATACACGAGATTGTGATTTATCTGTATATGTTATTTGAAGTTGTTAATTTTCAAGAATGTTTGCATATAAGTCGCATTTCGTACTTCTCATTTGTTATTTCGTTCCGGCAATGGTAGAATAGCTCGTTCCCTAACAAAGGATAGTATTTGCTCCATTTAAATCAGAAAAATTGTTCAGTTTTATGACAACGAACGGCTGCGGAGGTTACACACAAACATCGCATCTTTTGGCAAAATTCGGCTGGTACCATATTTAATTGCTTATTAAAAGCATTTAAAAGCGCTACACTGTGTGACCAAATACTTCTACACTTGCTTCTTGTTGAAAAGCGACATAGAATGTTCATCTTCAGGTTATCTATTGTTTGCGCTAGATTGCTTCTCTGAATCTCATCAAAGATGGAGATTTTTTTTTCTTCCGAAAAGCAGTCGGTAAAAATTGCCTGCCAGTCGGTAAACGGTACCTTGTCCCCCCCCCCCCCAATCATTTTGGCTAGTAACGCCTCTGCTGTGAATAATCCTTTTCTTCTTTGGCCATAGTAAATTCCACGAGGTGTATTCCGTGATTTTAATAGTGTTTACCTAGCTCTGTCCACGCACACGGTCTTACGGTCTTACTTGTCGCATTAATTCTAGCTCGCTTTGTCAAACAAGTCGAAAACGTAAAACAAGTTGCAGATCCTGCAACCAGTGGCAATTTAACACAGCTTGAAAATACGAGCAGAAATGACATTCAGAAACTCAGTCAAAAATATTGAAAGAAATTGAACATTGTATTGAAAAAAAGTATTGAAAGAAAACACTGGCAAATATAGATTCAGATTTATTTTTTCAGATTCAGATTATTTATTAACTGCATGTCCGCCTAAAAATAGGCCCTATGGCCTATGGGAACGAACATACTTATAAGGAGCTCATTTAATAATACTCCTTCTTAAACAAACATAAAAAGAAACATTATCGTTTGAATACATTTACAAATACCAACTCTCAACTACTTTCACTTGAAAATGACTTTTTTAGTTATGGCACTTGCCTTCCTGCCAAGTGCCGTATACCGATCACTTTTCCGTCGGTCTGTCTGTCTGTCTGTCGGTCGGTCGGTTAGTCCGGTGTTTGCGAGTTAGGGTACTTCTAGATACGCTAGGACGATGAAGCTTGGCAGGCATATTAGGGACCCGGCCAAACTAACTTGGAAATAGTCACTTGCCCGATCCGACCATCGTGCGGGGAGGGGGAGGTTGCAGAATCCAGAAAATAGGGGCATGCAGAACTTTCGAATGGGTGATCGGATCTTAATGAAACTTGATACCTGGGAAGACCTCGTGTCTCAGATGTCTCAACTCAAGTCCGGACCGGATCCGATAAATCTGAGGGGGAGTCGGAGGGGGAGCCGGAAATCGTATGAAACTCTCGGAGTGGAGCGATCGGGATGAAACTTGATGGGAAGAACTAGCACAAGCTCTAGATAAACAACTGACAGAACTGGACCGGATTCGGACACTGTGGGGGGAGTTGGAGGGGGTTCCGGGATCCTGGCAATCCGTACTTGATGTACTTCCAGGTGGGCTAGGACTACAAAACTTGGCAGGCATATGAGAGACCCGACCAGATGAACTTGGAAACTGTCACTCGTCCGATCCGACCTTCATGGGGGGGGGGGAGGGGGACACGGCGGAATCCGGAAATTAGTGGCATGCATAACCTTCGATCGGGTTATCGGATCTTCATGAAACTTGATATCTTGAAAGAACTCATGTCTCAGGTGTCCCATTTCAAGTGCTGACCGGATCCGATGAACTGGGGGGCGGGGGGGGGGGTTGAGGGGTTGGAGGGGAGAACCGGGAATCTTGTGATATGCATAGAGTGGAGAGATCAGGATGAAACTTGGTGGGAAGTACAGGCACAAGTCCTAGGTGCATCAGTGACAGAATCTGACCGGATTCGGGTACCAAGGGGGGATGTAGGGGGGTGTTTGGAATTCCGGTGATCGTGAGTTAAGGTACTCCCAGATGTGATAGGACGATAAAACTTTGCTGGAGCATTAGAAACTTGGCACCATTTGGGTTAGACATCGTCGCTTCTCCGATCCAACCATTCCTTCAAGAACTCACCTTAACCGTAAAATACAACAAATACTTTTAAGTAAAATTTACTTTTTCAAGATCGCAATGAGTACATAAACCTTTTTGCCTCAAGGGTTTTGCTTAGAAATTAATTTCTAGCACCCTTAAATTGCGCATCTTAACCGAAAAGTAAACAAAAACTTTTGACCATCACTCCCATCCTCTGACCCCTTTTGCTTTCCGTTTCCTATTTTTATATTTAAAGGGAAACCATAGGTTGAATTTTCAGCCCCCTTCATTTTTTCTTGTTCGGATATGTCTTACTACATATGCTTGCAAGTGCCATATGAGCTTATAGCTCTTGTTTAAAAGAGTGAAGGGTTGTTGCATTCCTAATACACAGAGGTATTTCATTCGATATCTCATTCGATATCGCTACACCTACATGTCTTATAGAAAACCTTACCTACATGTCTTATTGAAATACCAACTTTTTTTTTTTACTATTTATTCATACACCGTCTAAATAATTTTCTTTTTATTTGATTTTTCTGCTGGGAGTTATTTTGGTAACCGATCGATGTACTTTTGAACAGGGGCACTAAATCATCCCACAGTTCTAGTACGAACGAACTAGCAACTTAAATGCAAGCGATCTAGGCACATGCGGAAATGCTTCCGAATTAATTATTAATATTATTCTGCTGGGTAGATATAACACGCCCGAGTAGACTAATTTCACCCGTGGGATGTTTCAGAACACCCTTGTTATACTGAACCGACCAAGAATTTTTTTCGATTTAATTAACCGTAAATCTCCCACTTTTGATAGGCAACCTTCATCATCGCCTTGGAAATTAGACGCAAGCGATAGCCATCGGACATTTCTTAACCCGAGAAGGACACATTTAAAATCTTTGGGTCTGCCCAGCCGCGCGGTAGCACCTACTGTAACTCGAATCGACCCTGCAATTTTTTCGATCGTAAATTTGATTCCGACATTAGCAGCTCATCATAAAGTCTGTTAGGGATATTATTAGGTAACATGGTTTTCTGGGCTGGATTTGAAGATAAGATGTGATGTGAGGGCTTTGAAATTGTTATAATTTTCGGACGTTAGGAGATTTGCACCCCGCCAATATGATCTGCAGTTCTCAAGTTTCAGATCCTGGGTTTCCACATTTCCACATGCTTCATATTTGGCCTTAAATTTCAGTAAGACAAATGTGGCAACAACCCTAATATCATGACACTCAAATAAATTAACGTCACTCACACTACAAACATCAATGTTTTTTTGTTTTGTTTGACATTTTGGATAGGAGTAATAATTTACTCCTATCCAAAATGTCAGTATCTCTTGTCCTAAACTAATATCATTATTTGTTTTATCCCCAAATTTTTCCAGCCTTTTAACAATAGTAGGCACTGGACATTTCTCTCTTTATATCTTTGGTCAGCTTCCTTCTATATAGAGTACCAAGCGCTTTCGCATTTGAGGGTTAAATTTGTCTCCAACATCATAGTGGAAGCTTGTAAATATGTTCGGACAGCGTTCAAACTTCGAACAGATAGTCTAATTTAGCTTTCTACACAAACCTTTTCTGCAACCTTCGACAACTGAACAAAATCTTACATTGCCCCTGACATTATTTCATCATCTGAATACCCGTCGAAACTTCTTTAACCTGCTAAGAAAAACAAGAAGACCTGAGGTTTCGATGGGGTGCCAAAAATCCAATATTTGACCCCGGCAATTGGGTCTTGTCTTCGCCAGGCTACTCATCAGAGAAAACCAAGTTCAGATATACCTCTACATCTGTATATCCTAATCAACTTCAAACAAAACTTTAACTTATAAAAAAAAAATCCGGCTACAACCGGATTCCAGACGAATTATATGTCCGTGTAAAAAGTGATTGTCACATACAGACTCAGCGTCTCTTCTTACCCCTCAATCTGTCTTCAAATAAAACTTTTGCTTTTAACAAATTTTTGGCCGGATTCCGGGCGAAATAGTTGTCCGGGTAGAAAATACTTTTCACGTAAGTGTTCAGCGTGTCTCCTTACCCCGAAATCGAACATGTAATCAACTTCAAACGAAACTTTTACTTTTAGCCAACTTTCCGGTTTTTGCCGGATTGCGGACGAACTACTTGTCCGGCAAGAAAATGGTTTTCACCATCGTGTTCAGCTAACCGACTATCACGTTACTTGTTTAAGAATATTTTGTTTTCCTCTTAATTTCAACTTCCTCCTCACCCCTAACTACGAACCTGACCTTACCCTTGGCCCAAAGAATCTTCACGTCAAGTTTCATCAAAATATCTCATTCCCTTCGAGTGTTATCGTGCTAATAGACGGACAACTTTTGCGATGTCATATGTATCCCTCCACTTACGTTTTGGGATCCCATATAAGTGGAAAACAAAACTGTGAAACAAAATGGAAGAAAACACTATACAGACATTGCAATTTAATCAAAACAGGAGACAGGTCGTGAGCGAGGTCTTGAGCTGGAGTTATTTTACACTGTTAGTGGACGGTTCGGGAAAAAACTTGGCTGGCAGGACAGTCGTAAGCTATCTATTTACCCACTCGAGATTGGATCCGGGAGTTGGTAAGTTCAGGTATCCTACATGGCCCGTTGACATGCCCAGACCAAATCTGCCAACTTTGAGGGAGTTCGAGGGGATCCCAGTAATCCGCATGCTTACGATGAGGGATGGTGACGGAACTTGGTGGGCTATGGGCAGGACTGTCGTGATCTTCCACTTGAGCTGGTAAGCTGACCACGATTGAGTAACCCTATTGATATTCCTTGGCCTTCTAATTCGCCCGTCTCTATCCGCAGCTCTTAAGCTGATTATTGCTCGCACTGATAAGAAACTCCATGGATCACTTGTCATGTTCCGTCGCAAGTGAATATGTCTAAAAAGCTCCCTGCAAAGCTTTACAATGCAGTGGCGCTGCCTCACTTACTTTGTGGCTCCATTCTGGGATCTTGTAAACGCTACGGATAAGAAAGAGCAAAGAGAGCTGTTCTTCAAATTTGATCAAGTTCTTCTTCAGCTTCCTATAGTTGGTCCCGCAACCAGTACTTGATTCAGAAGTACTCTGTCGCAGACCCTAGACTAAGTGTCGATAATCTGGTCGCGAACTTTACTAACAAGGATGGTGTACACCCCTGGATGGGTATTCTTGTTGATAAAATTTGTTTTATTTTTATCTAGTTTAAGGTTGTTTTGTTGTTGAGTCGTTGTTTTTTCTTTTTTTCACATACTCCATCTTTTTCCTCTTTTGTGTTGTTGATGCGCAATAAAAATATTTTCCGGAAAGGAAAATAGGCTTACGTACCGTTTTAAACTTTTTTCAATACCAAGTCACGGTGTTGGTGGTGTTGGTTTGGTTTTCTGCCGTTTGGAGTTTTTATTTTGTAAAAAAAAAATGGTAGCAAATTGAAGGCTTCTTTTATAGATTTTTTTTGCTGAGTTTGAAGCTAGTTCGGGGTTTAAGTTGTGTTCGGGTCAAGGATAATTTGAGCAGATGCACTGTAAACAAAATTCTCCGAGTAAGGATTAAAGTTAACTGGCGTATTTGCTACTGGGATTAATTTTATCTCTACTGAGATAAGATTAATCTCTACTGAGATAAGATTAGTCCGAATTAGAGATAAGATTGTCTTTTTACAGACAAGATTAATCCCAATAGCAAATGCTGCAAGATCTTGTTTTACAGTGTGTTCAGGTCAGCCTTGAGTCCATTAATAGCAGAAATACATAACTATGTATTCTCCACGATACATCATCATTGGCAATCATAAACCTTAAAGCCATCGGTACAAAAAAATCAATCTGGGACTCAGCAGTTGTAGTCACAAAACATTGTCCGTCAGCTCTTTTGAAATGCTTTTATCGCAAGAGCGCTTTTTCCATTTCAACTTACGATAAGGAAGACGTTTGTAATCACAAAGTAGCGGTGTGTCAAAGGTATGCTTTGCTGGAAATCCTTATCTTCTGGGCTAGGCATGGTTGCCAAAGTTCAATTCTGATTTGATCGATCTTGCTGTGTGCTAAGATAGTGTTACAGATCTGAAATTTTGCCATCTCGTCGGGGGGCCGTTTGAGGGTGTAGTACATACTCTTGATGACTCTGTCAGAAGTTTCGTAACAAATAGCGTATAACAGTTTCAAGAATAACACCTTTTCACTTAGAAATAAAGTGTTATGACCGATTAAGCTTACACTATTTCGTGCCTAGATCTCCAACAACACCTTCAATTGGTAAAAATACTAACGGGAACGAAAGAAACGTAACAGACAACATCCGTAACAGACAACAAAGTGTTATCTGTTGAAACTGCGAATCCTTCTGTTATCAAATATTCTTTGAGCCCAAGCTGACTTTGAAACATTTATTCAAACAATGTTTACAACAGATACGTCAGCTATGATTCTTCATCAGCGATATTTCGGCCCTTCTTGGCAAGGGCTTCTGTTGTCGTTATGTAACTTCTGACAGTGTAGTATTTTTACCCATTGAAGGTGTTGTTGGAGATCCAGGCACGAAATAGTATAAATTTAATTGGTCATAACACTTTATTTCTAAGTGAAAAGGTGTTATTCTTTAAAGTGTTATGCGCAATCTGTTATGAAACTTCTGACAGTGCATATCTCCCTTCGATGCAGAATCTCCGGGTACCTGCGGAAGAAAGGAAGAAAGGGTGTCACAGCTGCGGTGACTCAGGATTCGAGTCGTTGAGTTTGAGTCGTTATGGAGACGTTTATTCCTTCTTCCTGAGAATCACTGGCGTGTTTTGGAGTATTGGGGTGTCAGTGGGAGTGTATAGTGGGCTATGTATATTCTGAGATTTTCAGATTGACAGTAGTAGCCTATGTTTTGAGCTTGTGAGCCTCAGAGAATCGTAATCTCAGTCGTATGTTCTGAGATTGTCGTTTGTTCTAAATACTCTTTGAGCCCAAGCTGACTTTGAAACATATATTCAAACAATGTTTACACGGATGTACGGATATACGTCGGGGAAGGAATTGAAGAAGACCTGATTACAGGTTTGTTTCCTTCCCCGACGTTGACCCAGAAGATTGACAGCCTGACGAGGACCCTTGCCAAGAAGGGCCGAAATATCGCTGATGAAGAATCGTAGCTGACGTATATCCGTTGTAAACATTGTTTGAATATATGTTTGTTCAAGGCTTTTCAAAATGACAGTCGTCTGTTTTGAGCTTGTGATAGGGATAGTGTATGTTTGAGGAACTTCAAATGATAGTCAGATGTTCCGAGCTTGTTAGCCTCACGTACTTCCAGCCGTATGTTTTGAGCTTTTTAGAATAATATTCTTATGTTTAAGCTTGTCCGAATGGAAGTGTGTATGCTTTGCATATGTTTTGAGCTTTTTGAGCTTTTCAGAATGACAGTCGTATGTTTTGAGCTTTTCAGTATGACAGTCTTGCGAGATATAATTTCTCAGTTTCATGTTTTGAGCTTGTCAGACTGATATTATATATTCAGAGATCATGAGCTTTGCCCGCAGATGACCTGGTTCTAGTCGTAAGGCTACGAAGGGATGTCCTAGTCGTCTGTTATGAGTTACAGTTAGACGAGAGTTGGATATTTTCCATTCATATTTCCTGTTTTTCTGCTCGAACTTTTCAGCATTACCAACAACAAATACCCTTTATTCTGTCTAACGTTATCGTCCAGACCTTGATTGTATTTGAACAGGTTGAAAATCTGGTTTACAGATTCACTACAGCCTGTTCCACAGTTTTAAGAGACCATTAAAACCATGGGCAAAAAAAAACCACATAATTTCCACAGAGTAACGGCAAATTTGGATATGTTGTCGTTGAAAGACATTACATTTTCATTCCTATAGCCTACCGAGTTTTCAATTTTTTCCGGCTTTCCAATGAAACACTCATCCAAGCATAGATGCTAATCACCTTAGATAGCGTTTTCAAGATATTCTTTTCCTCTACGTCGATCCCAGTTTAGATTCCGTTTTTATCCGTACTCAATGTGTCCAACCACCACTGCAACCCGTCCGTTTAAACTGATTCATGACGATAAAACATCCTACCATTTACACCGGGTGGGGTATATTCTAATTATTATTATTGCCGTTACTCTACCTCTTGAAGACACTAGAGAAGCATAAGAAACCGACAACGAAATACATCGCAATCACTTTGGCAGAGTACAAAAAAGAACCAGATTTCTCTGAAACTGTCGTCTTCTTGTATTTAACTTTAAATTTGGTTTTCCTCTTCACCCAATCACGGCGTCGAAAGGGAAGCAACAGTTTTGCATTACTTTGCTAATTGTTCGGGGGTACCCCAACAGAACAAAGAACATTCAAAACTTAACATTCAGAGAAGTAGAGTAGAATTTATTCATAAAGTAACCATCGCGTACAGCGAGGACAACGAATTTGACTTTGTCGTGGACATAAAAATACTCACTAGCCTAAATATGTAAATATGTAAATATGCACTTGTCGTAGATCTTCAAGAATTTGTCATGAAAATGGAGTTAACTTTGGGACTTTGGGGAATTCTTACGTTCTGGTACAAGGCGTAGGCTTGAACAGTTTTCGTGGAAGGCATAAGGCGTAGGCTTGAACAGTTTTCGGGGAAGGTATTACCAAGAACAAATAATCCAATAGAACCTCCGTCTTTGGTTTGACGTAGGCTTGAACAGTTTTAGGGCAGAGTGAACAGTTTGATCTGATATGAGATTATCTTCTGCTGGAAATCAATGGACCTGGGAAAACGGCTGAAAACAGCCAAAGCCGTGGATAATTTGTTTAAAGCAGAGCCCAGTCTTACAATATTCAAATAGTTTTGGACATGGGAACAGAAATAGTAAATAGTGCCAGGTGTGCTTTAAGAAGACAAAATGGTTCAAAGAAGGATACGTCTACTGTAGTTCTAGTTCTGTGGTATTACAAACAAGAACAAATAAGTCGATAAAACCTCTGTCTTTGGTCTCATGCACCGACTATGGATACCCTGACAAAAATGAGCAGAGCTAGAGCTACTTGCTGAACTCCGAGTTGACGCCCGTTTACTTCTCTCTTAGCCACTGCGCATTTAGAGGAAAATACCGTAGTAAACAACTTCACAATGTTAAACAACCAATAATCCCCTACTGTCGACTTTTCTTCTCCGGGGCTCCGCTGCGGTAAGCTGGTTCTAGATAAAACGAATTGGGATATTCCGCATCACTCCTAACCTATGCTCGTTTGCTTGGGGCAGGGCATCGGGAATCTATTCGACTCCACATGGTCTTATTACAGAGATTCTTTTGCTTATTTGTTCTTGTTGTAACGGACGGAGACGGAGACGTTTTTAAAACAAGACCAAAGGTTTCGATGGGATCCCAAAAATTCAATATCTGATCCAGACAACTGGGTCTTGTCTTAGCCAGATCCAGTCTTCGCCAGACTCCTTGAACATTTTTACAATTAAAATTCAGAAACAGATTAAGGCCAAATAGCTAATCACCTGAGAAAACCAAGTTCAGATTTGGATTCAGCATGTGTGTTTACCCCTATAAGTCATATCTGTTTTAACGAAAACTTCTTGCCACTTCTGCCAATTTCCCGGTTCCGGCCGAACTCCAGAACTACTTGTCCGGCGAAAAAAGAAAGCTCAAAGACGAAATCAGGGTATCTTCTTTCCCCAGTAATGAACATCTAATCAACTTCAAATAGAAATTTTGCTTATAACAAATTTTCCAATTCCAGCCGGATTCCGGTCGAACTATATGTCCGGGTAAAATACGATTGTCATACAGGGACTCAGCATCTCTTCTTACCCTAAATCGCTTATCTAATCAAATAGAAATAAAACTTTGACTTCCAACAGTTTTCCGGTTTTGGCCGGATTCCGGACGAACTACATGTCCGGGTAGAAACTTGTTTTCACATAAGTGTTCAGCATGTCTTCTTGCCCTAAATCGAACATCTAATCAACTCCAAATAAAACTTTTAATTTTGACAAACTTTCCGGTTTGGGCCGGATTCCGGTCGAAATACTTATCCGTCGAGAAAATAATTTCCATTATCGTGTTCAGCATGTCTTCCTTCCTCTAAATCGAACATTTAATCAACTTCAAATAAAACTTTTACTTTCAACAAACTTTCCGGTTTGGGCCGGATTCCGGGCGAAATACTTGTCCGTCGAGAAAATAATTTTCACTATCGTCTTCAGCATGTCTTCCTACCCCTAAATCGAACATCTAATCAACTTCAAATAAAACTTTTACTTTCAACAAACTTTCCGGTTTTGGCCGGATTCCGGGCGAACTACTTGTCCGATGACAAAATGGTTTTCACCATCATGTTCATTATGTCTTCTTACCCCATAATCGACTATCACATTAGCTGTTTCAAAATATTTTGTTTGTCCCTTAATTTCAATCCCCTCCCCCACGCCTAAATGTAGAGCTACAAAGCCCATCTACGAACTTGACTGGTCCGACGACCCAACGAACCCTCACACCAAGTTTCATCAAAATACCTCATTCCCTTCGAGAGTTATCGTGCTTACAGACGGACGGACGGACGGACGGACAGACGGACAACTTTTGCGATGTCATAGGTATCCCTCCACTTACGTTTTGGGATCCCAAAAATCGATTCAATAATACCGTAATTTCCGTTTATGCGTCTTCTAAAATACTTCTTCCCTTATGACCACCAATTATATTATCAATTATTGTATAGTTTTCTCAAAGGAATCTTCTGAAATGGAAAACAGTGACAGCAAAAATAATTTTCATCACGTCAACACTTGAAAGATAAATCGACTTGGTTCATTCAAAGGTTTTTGCTAACATCCTGTACTTCGTCAACTGCAGTCGCCGTAAGGTTTTCTGTTATGGTGTTTTTAGAGACATTTAGATGCTTTAGTCCTGTTTTTCCTGGTCTAATGGTCATATTCCATTAGTTGTTGTTTAATGTGATTCTTAACGCCTCAGTTTCAGTTTTAATGAAAGTCGAAATTACTTGACAAAAAGGTGCTAAGAGACTTATGTGCGAAACTCCAGAACACTGCCATAGAGATTGTGTGTTTTAGAGAGAAGCCGCACGAAAACAGCCACTGATAATACCTTTGATGACTAACTTTTCGTGCCGATGAAGATTCGCCGTTCCTCCAGCGAAGAGCCAGAAAGGTCACAACAAACCTTGGTGATTGGTTACACAAGACTTGAATCAGTTTTGAGGGTTCGTTTGGGTGACGTTTATTTTTCCTCTCGAGGTTTACTGGCGTGTTTCCGATTTGTGTATTACTCTTGTTGTGAAAAGTTGTGAACTTTTCGCTTCAGAAAAATGAAAAGTTCGAGTTGTGAAAAAACGAACTTACGGGTCCACATCTATGTAGACTAGGAGTCCGGGAGTCAATATTTTTAACTCTTGGAACACAGCTCTCGTTGGCTAGGGTTCCGAAGTGCTAAGAATAAAATTAAATACTTACGGATAACTCGGAGTCCGGTAGCAAATATTATCAACTCACGCAGTAAAAAAAAGTATTATCACGCAATCGCACGTCACACGTCAGTTCATCCACGCGTCAGTTCGTCGACACATCAATTCGCTTTTACCTACTTACTTGTACTTGTAACGGGACCAGAAGATTGCCGCCACACTCGGCGTACATAAGTTACCAAAAGGTGGTGTCCGCCTATCTTGCGCCAGCTCCTGGGTGAAGTCAAGCCAGCTGTGGTCCGTCTTCTGTCGAAGCGGCGGAAACCGCTTACAGGCTCAAGGTCCTTTTTGACGAGACCGAGCCAACGTAGGCGACGGGTTTTGATGACGGCTGTGGCTCTTTCTATATTCGTACAGCGACGGCGGACTTCAGCGTTCTCACTCACATTCACTCAAATCTCACTTTGAGGATGTAGCGGATGCATCGATGGTCGAAAGTTTCAACAGCTCGCTCCTATGCTGCTTTTATGGACCAGGATTCAGAACCATGGAATAGGACTGATCGGACAGCCGTTTTGTATATGCAGACTTTGGTTTTCATGCTGATCTCTCTTCGGGACTAGAGATGACGCCGTAACCGCCAGAATACTGCTTGTGCTTTATCGAACCTCTTCTGGATGTCGAGGTCGCAGGTTCCTTTGGAAGCCCTTTGGTTACTACCAGAACCCTAGCTCTCCCGGTAGTTGATTCTTTCCCATGTCAGTCGAAATCCCGCAATCCTAGCTCTCAGCCAAACTATTCCATGAGTTCCACCTGCGGAACACAAGCTCTAATTGTATAGTTTCCGGTACGACCTACAGCTCCCTCCCTTCTAAGTACATAATTCCATGAGGCCTCCGGACGAGGAGCTGGTACGATGAAGTTTCCGTGAGCTATTTCCGTTTAATACCGGAACAGGAGCAAGAAAGTAGGCTACACGTTTCCGTGACGTCAGCTCCCGGAATCGTAGCTCGTATGCTTTAAGGCGTAATTCTCGCCGTTCCCCGAGGAATCGAAGAGAACGACGAGAATAGAGGGAGTCACTCGACGCGGACTCCGCCTAGGAAAACAACGAGAACTCGGGGAATGCTTCTAAAATGGATTTTGTTCGAAAAAGAAATATGCATTTGACGAAATTAGTCTGGATCTACTTTATTTTTGGTTTTGCTTATTCTGATTCTTTTTAATTAGTTTTACATTGCACCAACACCCGCAACAATTGATTCCCCTCTGAATCTGAAAGGGAGTACTTTTTGATGATGGTGATGATAATCGGAGCATTTCCTGTCCGTGAGGACTCGAGAGAATACGGGGAGTTACTTCCCGGGACAAATAAAAACGCGGAGACTCCTCAAGTGGAGTCCTCGGTGAACGGCGAGAATACGCCTGTAGAGCAACGTACACCACATATGTAGTTCACAAAAATGTTGTTTTGTTTTCATATTTCGGTTTTCTGTCGTCGATTTTTTTTTGGCACAAGGGTTTTAAAACTTTTTATTCCGTTATTCCCAGTAATCGAGGTTCGGCCTTTAAGTTTGTTTTCTTCAACTTCAGACACCATTATCTAATAAGGTTCTGAATACTGAAAAGTTGCTGCTTCAACCTTCCTGGTTGCAAGAACGCTTGCTTATTTGATTGATGTATTACTCTTCAGCTTTCTAATGATAAACAAACAATTTCGAAAAAGACAACCATTCCTCCTCTGAAAGCGGAAGCGGCCAAAAAACAGCAGAAACCTAGTGTGGCCTTCTAGCCTGATCCACTTCAGGATCAGACATTCTTAATCTCCTGACTAATTAATTCCGCGCTTGGACTTGCAGATTTCATCACCTGATTAATCAGATTCTGATAGAAGCGTCGGTTATAATGAGATAGTGTTCGCCCCTTGCTGATTAATGGAAAAGGGCGGCTTACGGATCTTCACTTCAATAATATAAACAACATTCTTTCACCGATTAAGAATATTTTTTCCCTGTCATAACACACCTTCTAGATTGGCACTGTCTATGGAATCGGGAGCCGTATCTTATGCCGTACGGACTATGGTTACGGTTGTTATCAGGGAAACTGAAGGCGTATTCTCGCCGTTCCCCGAGGAGTCCCCGCGTTTTGTTTGTCGCGGGAACAAACTCCCCGTATTCTCGCGAGTCTCCACGGACGGGGTTGAGGAACCTCCACCGGAGTTCTCGGGGAACGGCGAGAATAAGCCTTATCCTAGAGAACTGTCGAATTTGGGACGTATCTGCTGTTATCAATAATTTCCTAGATTTTTCCTTTAGTTCCTATTTTTTTTAGATAATTTCCAGTTACTGTTTGACTTTAAAGTAAAAGATCCAGTTTTCGGACCTTCGGACTTCGGCCAAGTGCCATATAGCGATCGCAATTTCTGTCCGTCCGTCGGTCGGTCGGTCAAGATTTTACTAATTCGGGCACTCCACATAAGCTAGGACGGTAAAGTTGACAGGCATGTCAGGGACCCCAAATGATTAAGTTGGGAATAGTCACTTCCCCGATCCGAGCATCGTGGGGGAGTGGAGGGAGGGGAATTTTTTTTTTACTTAAGACCGAGTGATAGATCTGAATGATATTTGATGTAATGAAAGACCTCAAGTATCAGACCCCTCATTTCAAATCCGGACCGGATCCAGTGACATTGGAGGGAGTTGGAGGGTGGGGGGGGGGGGAGGACCGGAGATCTTGGGAAATGCTTCGAGTGGAGAGATTGGAATGAAACTTGGTGTAAAAAACAAGCACAAGTCCTAGCTACGTGCCTGACATAACCAGACCGGATCCGCTCCCTGTGGGGGAGTTTGGGGGGGGGGGGGGGGGGTCCGAATTTCAAGTGATCCCGCGAGTTCTGTACTTCCAGATGTGCTAGGACGATGAAACTTTGACAGGCTTGTCATGGACCCCAATAGATTGACTTGAGGATAGTCGTTTCCCCGATCCGATCATCTGGGGGGGGGGGGGCGTAGAGGGAGGGTGAATCCGAAAAAATTAAGTATGTCTAACTTACGAACGTGAGATCAGACTTTAATTAAACTTGATATATAGAAAGACCTCGTGTCTCATACGCCCCATTTGTGCCTGGACCGGATCCGGTGTCATTGGGGGGAGCTGGAGGGGGGGGGGGACCGGAAATCTCGGGAAGCTTTTAGAATGGGGGGTTAGATATGAAATTTGGTGGGAAGAACAAGCAGAAGTCCTAGATACATGAATGACATAAACGGACCGGATCCGGATGTGGGGGAGTTGGAGAGGTGGCTGGGGTGGGGTGGGGGGTCAAAATTTCTAGTGATGCCACGACTTCGGTACTTCCTGATGTGCTAGGACGATGAAACTTGGCAGGCTCGTCAGGGACCTGAATAGATTGACTTGAAAATGTAGTTTCCCCAATCTGTCGATCGTGGGGGGAGCGGAGGGATGGGGAAGCCGGAGTCTAGTGTCAAGCTCAGCTATTGAATGGAAAGCGTGTGGCATGTCTAGGGACCAAACGAGTGGATCTATTGGGTTGAAACTTGGAAGGTAGAAAAGTTATTTGATCTAGATGATCCGAGGCGATGCCGGAAATGCTCAGAATTGAGTGAAACTATATATCCTGATTTCTAGGTCCGAACCATATTTTGGATGGTGGGGTATTTTGTGACGTTCTCATTTACTTTCTTGTACGACCTACTCATGACAAGTCCATATGAGCTCCTCGTAGCTCCTGTTTTATAAAGTGTATGCTATTATGTTACTCTTGAGCTTTGACCGAAATAAATGAATAAATAAATGGGTTAATTTTAGTTCACTTTTTTCAAGCGTTCGTGCAAGCAGGTACGTTTTGATCTCTTGTTTTAGTTGCTCACTTTTGGTATTATTTCAGATAATACTGAATAACTTTCACTTGAATTCGAAGAAAATACACTTAACCTTGAATATTTGTCATAGAGCCTCATACCAACAAAAATAACAAGTTTCGACGAAAGAGAGAATAGGCCTAACAGACTAAAAGAAAGCAGTATTTTTGCGAGTCGCAAAAGAGTCCAATGGCTAAATTTGTCTCTTGTTTTTCAAGTGTTCTTCGAATTATGGGTTCCAGGCTATTTATTCCCCTATCCTACGTACGTCATTACTTAAAGCACAACTCGCACTATTTATACTGTTTTTGTTCCAATATTCAAGGTTATCTGAATACTGTAAAGCTAGACTCTGCTTTTTAAAAATTATCCACAGCCTTGCCTGTTTTAACCCTTTTCCCAGGCCCACCGACTTCTAGCAAGATCTCGGCAAAATTCAGAAAACCGGTTTTATGCATCAATAGCATGATACGCGAGCACTCGTCCAGAGCCTTGTGCGCATGGAAACTAGTGGATTGCGGCACGTGTAAAGATGGTGACATGTTGTTAGCTATGGTTCAGAATGTAACAGAGGAAATTTGGATCTCCGGGTTTCAGAACTAATGAATGATGTTACGGAAGTAGGCTGAATTGGTATTATACGTACGACAGGTCCTTTGAAGGAAATATGTACGAGTGCTTTCGAAAAACAACAACAGTTCCAAATTGTTTGCACAGCAAGGAATTCGCTATAGCCTACTATTGTCCTATCCTACCTATCCTATTTTCATATATTTGGTTTAGGTCATTGACCATTATAATTTATTTTGCTTTTCATTTTGTTTTGTTTTCCAGTAATGCGCCTTCAGTTATTTCAATAAATATATCTTGACCGACGTGGTCAGCAGTTTTAGGCTGTAATTTGCATCACGCCAAGTAGGCCATTAAGTCAGTGATTAAGATCTCAAATTTTCCTAGCACTCTTCAGTTTACATGCATTCTTCTGCGCAGTACTAACCATCATTTAATCCTACGTTTCCACCTTGCAAAGTTTAACATAGCCTCATCCGTCATGAAGCTGTAACACTGTTGGAAGCTGTCTTCCGAAGCATCATTTAACATCCGAACTATCACAGTTTTATCTGCCATACGTTTACTGCTTATCTACCTTCATGACTAGGCGGTTACTCCAGTGAGTTGCCTAATCTGATTTTTTAACTGCCAGATGGAGAGTTGACTACATCCACTGTCTCATTCTTCACTTTCTGGTATGGGTTGCTCAGGGTGCTTTGTACTTTCTATATCCTCCACTTTAAAGGCGTATTCTCGCCGTTCCCCGAGGACTCCACTTGAGGAGCCCCCGCGTTTTTGTTTGTACCGGGGACTCATTCCCCGTGTTCTCGCGAGTCCCCACGAACGGGGAATACTCCGATTATCATCACCATCATCAAAAAGGACTCCCTTTTAGATTCGGAGGTGAATCAGTTTTTGCTGGTGTTGTTACAGGGTAAAAGTAATTAAAAACAATCAGAATGAAGAGAACCAAAAATAAAGCGGATCCAGACTAATCTCGTCAACTGCTTATTTTTTATTTCGAACAAAATCCATTTTGGAAGCATTCCCCGTGTTCTCGCTGTTTCAATCCGCGGAGTCCGCGTGGAGTGACTCCTTCTATTCTCGCCGTTCCCTTCAATTTCCCGAGGAGTCCTCGGGGAACGGCGAGAATACGCCTTAAGACTAGTCTTACTAGAAATGACCTTTTCACGATGAAATGACTCGTTTCTATCAGCATTCTATCAGAAATATGAGCATGTAAAAAAAATTTGCGAATATGTTCAGTTTCTCCTTTCATTTTTGTTTCTGCTCTTGCTCGTATTTGAACTTATGCAGGACAGAAATGTTTCGTGCCCGAACTCTACTGATCTTTTAATGATGCTAGAACGGCTCAGAAATATGGTTTTCGAAAATACTCTATGTCAAATTCTCGATTTTCTTGTTAACGCTTGTCGACTTCATCCATCCTTCCCGCTCTCCGACGCGGCGGCTTTTTGACACCTCGACAGTTTTTTACGCGTTTCGCTGTGGTAATTATTCTGAATTTCTAACAAAATCTTTTGAAACCGATCACAGTTTTGTAACAAAATTAAATCGGAAATGAGCCTTCTAAAACTTCAAACAATTTAATGTACTAAATGAAAGTAAAGTACATGCTTTGGTGGGCGGTAATGAGTAATTTTAGTGAAGCAAACGAAAAGGTGCTTTTTCTGACCCAAAAACTGTCATTAGTATGAAAACGTGTATTTTTTTGAAAAAGTGTTACCGCGTCACCCAAAGGCAAGAAGTGCCAATAAGCACCAAAAGTGTCACACTTGTCAACCCTGGATCAACCAGGGAGGTCTATATAGTATCCTACCTAAATTTTTACCCTACGGTTTGTACGCATAGTTCAAGGTTTTAGACTGCATTTGATCAAAGTACACACGCGAATTATAACTAACAAAGCTTAACAAACATAAACAAAAACAATGCGCCAGAACCGCAATTACGATTCTAGTATTCGGAAAGAAATTAACAACGAGAGATAAAGTTGACGGACAGACATACTCTACGCTCTACAAAATAGAGCGAGTCTACTCTACAAAATAAAGCGACGACCCGTCGCTTTATTTTGGTATCCCAAAAGGGATTCTCGTCTACCAAGGTGAAATCTTAGATTTTCCGATTGTTACAAATGGTATTCTGGGCAATATGCATCTCTTATCTCGGTTCGAATGAAGTGCGGTTATCTGCTCTTCCAACTCCAATTGACCGAAGAGGAGACAAAGCAGAAATAAATTAAGTATGACTTGCAGAAATCACTTCGCATGTCTTCTTCAAACCAAAGAATGAGATAGTTCGTGTTCGTATTCCTTTTCATTTATCGCTCACTTGATTGAGCGATGATAATTTAAATCTGTTGAATGAAGTGTACGAACAACATCGTTATAGTCGTGTGAATAGGCAGTTTATCACATACCCAGTGTCAAATAATTGAATCAAACAAAGCTTTTGGAATGCACGGTTGTCCGCTCAATGGAGAATTTATTTTGGTGTAAATTCACGGGCCAGCACCTTAACCTTAGCAGTCAGAATGTAAGTGAAATAAATGTCTAAGTGCGGTACCGTGACTTTCTTCATCTTGCTGACTCATTGTTAAAATTAGACTGCAGTGACTTAGACCAGGCTTCTCACATTTTTTAGCTGTGGAGTTTATAACACGTGAAATCGGACAGGTAAACAATGACACTTGGAATACTTCTTGGTCTTGGGCTCTAGATGTTGGCAGACCCGATTATTGTCTGTATTAGAAAATTTAAAAATATCAAGTTGTGGGATCCCGTCGAAACCTTTCTTCTTGTTTATACAGAATCCAAGCTGATAATTTTTTTTTTATTTATTTATTCATGTACCTTGGCCCTTTGGACTTTAGTGCGAAAATGCATAACTACATACTTGTATCAGTAACACATGTTCGTAGACTACACTTGTTCGTGAGACATAAAACTGTGCACAGTTTTAAACGGAAAGTGACCGATTGTTTTAACATGAAACATGGTTGAAATAAGAGAAGCTGTGAATGAATGAATGCAGAATTTATGACAAACTGTCCAAGAGCACAAGTGCAGTAAAAAAGGAATGAAATGAAATGAATGAATGAAAACGTGATTTCCCTAAAAAATGTAATGTTTAAAAGCTGTATAAATGTTTCTTATTATTTTTTGTTTTGTTTACTGTATTTTATTCACCAAAGAAAAATGAAACATTTACGCTTGCAAACCCACCAAAGCTACCCATGACAGTTGCAGTGTCCTGACTTCCATTTATATTCACCGACCAACAGAAACAAATCAAACCAAGTAGAAAAGAAACAGGTGAATAACAGAAAAAGAAGAAGAGATAGAATAAGACTGATTAACTAACACGAGACAAAAAAACTATGTATACGAAAGCCTTGGGCGAACGATGTTCTGTCAGAAAAACAATACTGTATACCCGAGTGTATACCTTAAATAAAAAAAAGGCTTGCACTTGGCTTTGATTTATTATTATGTTATACATGTGTGCTCAGTAATTTCAAAGCCACGCGTGTCATCAGAGTTCGAATGTCACCGTAGAAGTCCTAGCAGATATCCCTCGGTTACTAATCTTTCCGGAATGTTGGTATCCTAACAGAAAAAGATTTAAAACGTATCAGGACTTTCAGTTATTGTGTTGCGAGAGCAACACTTTGGTTTTGTCCTGTTTTTTTTTTTTTTTTTTTTTTTTTTTTTTTTCCTATGACTCCGATTTCATTTTATTCCTGGTAACTGGGAAGGGTCTAACCTGTGCGGTTTTTACGGAAAGTGTGGACCTTAGGCCGGATTGATGAATATGGCATTACATTTTGGAAAGCTCCATAGAACTCTTGCCTGGGGCCAATAAGGATGGTTTTTGCTTGTCATCGAGCCAGAGCCTACGGTTTGCGAAGTGAAGTGGAGTTGTATAGCCTATGTCGGAGAGGACCATCTCAAGTTGTGTAGCGAACCTTTCGTTTCATCAAACCATGTTTCTGCTTTCGAGTGGAAAGCTCCGTTCTAGCACGCTAGCAGGCAGGCACCAGTTTCGAATTGAAGATGGACTAAAATCTATAAGTGTTAAATATATGCGGCAGTTACCCGGCCCCACAGCCAACATATCTTCTTTGAGTGATAAATAGAAAAATCTACAGAGACAAAAAAGTGGCTTTTTCCCACGGGTCCGAAAGTGCTGCCATCTATTGTTTCTGTCCATGTCTGCGACGATTCCAGCTGAGTTTATAATTTTTTTTTTTTGCACTTGGGTTTGCGGTAGAGTAACGGTGTCAGATGTGCCCCTTAAACTTTAAAAGTTATCTCATTGCTAAAGAAACTAGAGCTTATCCTTTGCTCCTTTCTAAGTCGTGACGTTAGAAAGTTGGCCTACGGCAAAAAAGTCAACTTTTGAACTAAGACAGGTAGAATTTTTTTTTCGACGGCAATCGATAGCCACTGATGAGCTGATCAAAGTATATGTCATCCATTTTTTGGTACAAAAATTCCTTCATGAGATACACCAGTTTGAAAATTTCCAAGGGGCTGACAACTTCAGTAGTAAGGTACATTGAAACCAAAAATAGGCGATAGCAGGTATGCGCCATGTAGGGGACTTTTAAGCAACAGTCGACTGTTAGCTCATAACCATCTTCGGTAATGAGGGCCTTGCAGCTTTTGCAAGTTGGTGTACCTGTTATTTGTTTCCGGTGTATTCGATGGTAAGAACAATTTGGTTCCATTTGTGTACGCGATTTCAGCTGAGTTTATCATTCGTTTTTTTGCACTTGGGTTTGCGGTAGAGAAATGGTATCAGATGTACCTCTTAAACTTTAGAAGTTCTCTCATTGTTAAAGAAACTAGAGCTTATCCTTTGCTCCTTTGTAAGCGGTGACGTTAGAAAGTTGGCCTACGGCAAAAAAGTCAACTTTTGAACTAAGACAGGTAGAATTTTTTTTTTCGACGGCAATCGATAGCCGCTGATGAGCTGATCAAAGTATATGTCCTACATTTTTTGGTACACAAATTCCTTCATGAGATACACCAGTTTGAAAGTTTCAAGGGGTTGACAACTTCAGTAGTAAGGTACACACTGAAACCAAAAATAGGTGATACCAGTTGTGAGAAATGTAGGGGACTTGTACGCGGCAGTCCAGTGTTAGCTCATAATCATCTTCGGCAATGAGGGGTTTGCAGCTTTCGCTAGTTGGCGTACCTGTCATTTGATGGTAAGAACAATTAGGTTCCCAATTGTAAGACATGCAAGGGACTTGTCAGTAATAATAGGCTGTTATGCTACAAAAATCTTCAGCGATGAGGGGTTTGTAACTTTTGCTAGCCGGTGTACCCATTATTTTTATCCGGTGAACTTGATGTCTGTCACGGGAAAGGGACTTGGACTTGTCAAATTGTTGCACATTATTCGATTTATATAAAACTGACGGTAAGAAAGTTTGTATCGATGGTCTCTCGCTGTATCCTAGGATTCACTGTTTTCGCAACGGGTACAAACGATAATGTAAAACAAGGTAGTTTCGTAATAATTAATAGTGTCATCTATGGTATTTTAATCCTGAAAAGTTTCGGCTAGCTTTATAATACCAACTAGATTATATAGGATATTGTTCCAAGTTTTCATCCGTCACGATGTCTACGATTGAAAAGGATAAAGTTCAACTGACTGCAAAGTCAATTTAGTCCCTTTTTCCGATATTCTTTTGTTGTGGTTAGGGCAATCGATAGCCCTTGAAGAGCTGATCAAAATATATGCCATCCATTTTTTTGAACAAAAATCCTTCATAAGATAAACCAGTTTGAAAGTTTCAAGGGGTTGACAACTTCAGGAGTAAGGTACACACTGAAACCAAAAATAGGCGATACCAGTTGTGAGACATGTAAGGGACTTGTAAGCAACAGTCGACTGTTAGCTCATAATCATCTTCGGCAATGAGGAGTTTGCAGCTTTTGCTAGTTGGTATACCTGTTATTTGTATCAGGTGTATTAGATGGTAAGAACAATTTTGTTCCCAAAAAGCCAAAACGGCTTTTATGCTATAATCATCTTCAGCGATGAGGGGTTTGCAACTTTTAATAGCTGGTGTATCCATTATTTATTCCGATGAATTTGATGTCAATCACGGGAAGGGGACTTGTAAGTAAGAATCGGTTCACGATGGGCTAGAAATTTTTGAAAATTGGTGCACATTGTATTCGATATCTGTAAATATGACGGTAAGAAAGTTTGTATCGATGGTCTATCGCTATAACCGAGGATTAACTGTTTACACAACGGGTACAAACGATACGGTAATCTAAAACAATAAGGTTGTTTTGTAATAATTAATAGTGTCATCTGTGGTATTTTAATCCTGAAACGTTACGGATAGCTTTGATGATGATGATGATGATGTTTATTCAAACAATGTTTACACGGATACGTCAGCTCTGATTTTTCATCAGCGATATTTCGGCCCTTCTTGGCAAGGGTCCTCGTCAGGACGAGGACCCTGACGAGGACCCTTGCCAAGAAGGGCCGAAATATCGCTGATGAAAAATCAGAGCTGACGTATCCGTGTAAACATTGTTTGAATAAATGTTTCAAAGTCAGCTTGGGCTCAAAGAATATTTATCTACGAAGTACGGAACTTTCACAGCCCAGACATGCAGACAATTATCCAACTTGGCCGGAAGGAGAGGACAAGTGATTTATTAATTCCTGACGAGGACCCTTGCCAAGAAGGGCCGAAATATCGCTGATGAAAAATCAGAGCTGACGTATCCGTGTAAACATTGTTTGAATAAATGTTTCAAAGTCAGCTTGGGCTCAAAGAATATTTATGATGATGATGATTTTATTTATAACCCGTCAAAATAAACACAAGGCACAAAGACGGAGTAAATAATAAGGAAAAAAAGAGAAAAAGAAAGGAAAACACGAAAGAAAGTAACTTACAAAATACACAGTATAACTTTTACTATACAACTAAAGCAGGAGGGATTTCCAGTCGTGATCAATATTTTGGCTGTATGTTTCTATTTGTTTCTCCACTGCTGTTAGTGGATCACTAATTTGATAACGACTGGAAATTTTAGAGTTTCTCGTCCAAGGGGGGAGGCGCAATATATATTTGGCAAAACGATAGAATGTTGACCGGACTTGTTTTTTGTCTGTTTTGGTGAAAAGTCTCCAAAAGGGTGCAGTATACAGGATGTGAGGTAGGGCGACGGAATTGAAGATAGCCGCGAGGATGGGACGTTGAAAGCGTAGCTTATTCGATACTACAGATCCGTATGCACCTGCAATTCTTTTACGTATATGCTTTATAAGTAGAGCACGGGTTTCTTTGATGGATTTTCCAATAGGTAACCCCAGGTAAATTAGGGAATCCAGTGGCTTCACATGAACACTTCCCAGCCGTACTGTTACGTCCGGGTCAGATTTCCAGTTGAAAAGTACGACTTGGGATTTATCTGCATTGAAATGCATTCCAACGTGCCCATATTCTGTGCTAAGAATATCGAAATTTTCCTCTAAACGAGTAACAGTACGGCTGGGGTTAAGAATATCATCAGCATATCCTATCAGGCTAACATCAATACCCCGAACAATACATGCAGGTTTAATTTTACTCTGCGGTTCAATTATTGCATTGTTAAACAACTCAGGTGAGACAATGGACCCCTGTCTTACTCCCTTTTTGACCGGCACTGTCAGGTTTACATCCGGAGAACCAGGAACTTGGATCGCCACAACCAAATTTTTATACAGGTCTCTGTAAACTCGGATTATCGACGGATAAACGCCACGCTTAAAAGCTTCATGCAATATATATTCGTGAACAAGGGAATCGAAAGCTCTGCTTACATCGTGACTAGCAAGCACCAGAGCTTCTTTTAGGGAATCAGCCTCAATGAGAACAGAACATAATGCACTAAGAGCATGGGCGCATCCAAGTCGTTTTTGGAACCCAAATTGACACGGTGGTACATAACACTTCGAGCTAATCTCGTCAAGCGTGACTAGCTCAAAGAGTTTACATAAAACATTTGACACGGTTATCGGCCGGTAGGAACTACACGAACCCGCTGGTTTCCCTTTTTTCAAAATTGGGTAAAGCTTTCCTACGGCAAAACCACTGGGTGTCACTCCTGACTCAATTATCATCTGATACATCAGGCAAATATAATCGACAAGTAAATCACTAGCAAACTTCAGGGGTGCAGCACAAATACCATCGATACCTCTTGAGTATTTTTTCTTTAACTTGCGGATAGACTTTTCGACCATACTACGCTTCACTGAATATGACAGACTAATTCCAAGTGGATCAACTAAGCAGTCCAGCTCATCCTCGAACTTGGACTGGATATGGCTGGAGGGTGCACCGAACTCTTCTGAGTAATGCCTATGCCATAGTTTGGGATCTATCTCACTTTGTGCGACACTTTGCTTGGGCCGTATTACCTTCTTCCAGAGGGAGGTAGGATCATCGTTCACTAATTTAGTATAACGGCGACGCACCGCACTACGATGATTGGCTAGAACTTTAGCAAACTTGCGATTTGCCCATTTCCGAACTTTATCTACCCAGCCGTTTCTCGGCTTATCACACTGAACCCACATTCTATGCCAAAACTTAGCTTTTGCACAAGCAGTTCCGAGTTCGGGATTTTTTTACCAGTCCTGCTCACGGGACTTGACACGGACTTTTGCAATTGGCACTGCCGCATTTTCACCGCATTTTACTGCGTGGCAAATCTCGGCATAGAATATATTTAACTGAATTCTGACCTCCGCTACCGGAAGACCTGAGGATTGACGCAGTAGGTGGAAGGGCACTTTGATTTTAGTGAGGATACCGTCACAAACACTTCGGAAGGTCCTTGGATCGGCATTGTTCCATTCTTGTTTTTCGAACCATTTCGATTGGTTTAGGGGAGCATGATCCTTATGGCAAGTATATTCAGCTTTAAACGATAAGCTGATAGGAAAGTGGTCCGACGTGTAACTTGTCTGTGCAACGTAGGCGTGCGGCTTACCGAGAGAGGGAGAGGTGAGAACATGGTCAAGGTCTGAAGTGGCTCCACTGGGGTGCACATAGGTTACATCCGAGTTTTTGTCACTGAGGTCCAGTTTGCCTTCAAAAAGAGAGAGCACCGCATTTGTTCGCATTGAAGACAAATCATTAAGATTGCAGTTGAAGTCCCCGATAGCCACGACGTCGGAGAGCGACTGGCTTATTGCACAACTTGCAAGTTGCTTTAATGAGAGAGCGAACTTTTTCTCAGAACACGCATTTCTGTAGTCAGTCGGCAGGTAAGTATTTATAATAGTCGTACCGCAAACTCGGACCGTGAGGTGTGAAAGCGCCTTTTTGGTTAGCTCAGAAGCCAGATTCGATCTGACAAGGGTGGCTAGACCACCCGAGGGTCTACCTTTCGTGGCACTGCGCTTAGCCGCCGAGAAATAAAGGGTGTGAGAATCTCGGAACTGCAGTAGCTCGCTACTCTCATCAGTCACAAAATGTTCTTGTATGCAGATTATATCGTATTCAGATAGGAAATGTTCAAGGACGGGTCGCCTTTCCAGCACGTTCCCATTTATGTTCCATGACATGATTTTAATGTCCATGGAAGGAAGGGGGGCTAGCAGTCGGTTTTTGATTTAGGGGACAGCTAGGGTGGTAGCACGAGTGACCATCAGAGCTACAGGCGACACACCGAGTAGGGTTGTTACATGGGTTATCTTTAGTGGAGGAATGGCCTTCCTCTGCACACCGACCGCACACTTTCGTATTTGTACAATTTGCGGCCAGGTGGCCTTCTTTGTGACAGTTAAAGCATTTACGGGGCAAGAAGACAAATTTCTTCACACTAACACGTTCGATACCCACCATCGGGGGGTTCGCGATTGCTGCGTCAAGCTGGGCTGCTGTTTGGAAGTACACTCTGAAAGCTCTACTAGTCCCAAACTGCCGCACGTTGTTTGCCGACGGAAATAGTTGCTTGATTTCCTGTTCGCTCGTGTTCTTTGGCACTTGCGTGATAACCGCGATGTTTTGTGGCGATTTTGCGCGGGCCTCGAGACCAGCCATGCTTGATATCTTCTCTGCTATACGAACTGCTGCTTCCCTAGTAGATACCATCAGCTTTGCCTCCCCTTTATACCGCTTAAGCTCTATAACTTCCCCGGCGTCCTGCTCACATGTGCTGTGCACAAAGTCCATTCGAGCGTCAGGGGTTGTTAGGTTTTTGGGAAAGTTCTTTATTACCACAGCAGCGTACGAGAGGGGCTTATCATTTTGGCTTGTTTTTTCGCACTGGGGGGTATTCTGCTCGGGACGGGCCAGGGATTTATGGTATTCTGAAACCTGTTCAATGAACCCGTCTAGTTTTCGGGACATTTGATTGACACGCGATGTTACAACCGCATTTACCTCATCAGCAGTAACTGGTATCTCATGAGGATCCTTGATTCCAAAGCACGGAAGTGCTGCGTTCTTTTCTTTTAGTGCGCCCGCAAGGATTTTACACATTTCAGAGACATTGTCCTCGTCTTTATTTTTCATGGCGCACCGGTCGGTCAGTTTCATTAGCTTGTGAAGCAAAATTTTCCCTTCTTTCACCTGACTTTTATCGTAAAACTTAACAGCAGTGTATATTATCTGGCTTTGTCGAACACCATTCTCTAGAGCCCGCCGCAGAAATGTCAAGATCGGGCTATAAACAAGCAGCTCGCGCTCACCCATTTATTGTCTTGATCGTATCCAATATTTCACAGCAGTTGCTAGGTGTTCACAGGTCAAATGCTGCGAATTTTAACTTGAATTTCCCGCTACTAACAAAGACGAAAGCTTTATAAAAAGCTTTATAATACCAACTAGATTATATAAGATATTGTTCCAAGTTTTCATCCGTCACGATATCTACGATTGAAAAGGATAAAGTTCAACTGACCGCCAAGTCAATTTAGTCCCTTCTTCCGATATTGTTTTCTTGTTGGTTTTACAACGCTAAAGAACAGCTTTTGATCATGTGATTATTCTTTTTAGAACATACCGTTTTAAAAGCTTCGATAAGTTGACAAGCAGCATTTAACTGACAGCGAAGAAACAAAACCAAAGTGTTGCTCTCGCAACACTTTAGTCGGCGAAGCCGGACAAAGGTTGCCGCAACACTTCACGTTGCCCCGGCAACGTAGGTCTAGTTATTAGTCAATTTGTGCCTTCCCATCATCGCATATTGATTTTTTTTAAAGGAGACCTAGTAACCGATTCAGTAAGATTCAGCATTAACCGTCATCATTGGGGCACGCGTATAAGCTTGCAAAGTCAAGATTCCACAAGGACGTTTTAAGTGGTATTTTGGTAACAGACTTGTTGATCCTTGGACCAGCCTTACCGAATATCCATTCTTCCACTTTCCATCTGGGAACAAGATTTCTTAGACCGGCTCAGTCCCCTTTTGTGTTTTGGTTGTTTGTTTATCCTGTTGTTTGCTTGTTTGTTTACTACCTTATCGAAAGCTCAGTGTATTTTTTCCTTTCTTTTGCACTATTTCCCTCCTCTTCTTTAGTGCGTTAATAAAATTTTATTATCATCATTATGCTCAGGGGAGTCGCTACACTGTCAGAAGTTTCATAACAGATAGCGTATAACAATTTCAAGAATAACACCTTTTCACTTAGAAATAAAGTGTTATGACCAATTAAGTTTACACTATTTCGTGCCTAGATCTCCAACAACACCTTCAATTGGTAAAAATACTAACGGGAACGAAAGAACCATAACAGATAGCATGTTGAAACCGCACATCCTTCTGTTCTCGTTATGTAACTTCTGACAGTGTAATATTTTTACCTATTGAAGTGTTGTTGGAGATCTAGGCACGAAATAGTATAAACTTAATTGTTCATAACTCTTTATTTCTAAGTGAAAAGGTGTTATTCCTGAAACTGTTAAGCGCAATCTCTTATGAAACTTCTGACAGTGTATGGGTGTGTGTGTGTGTGGGGGGGGGGGGGCTGGCCGTCAAAGAACGAAAATAATGAGCTAAAGGAGGCGCTCGCAGAGCGCCCGACCACACAACTTCAGCTACAGTGGGCCCTCACCCAGGAAAGGTAAATGTGAGACTGTCAGTGCGCCTGGAAAAGTCAGTAAGGCTAGTTCAGGGTTATCAAGAAACTGGGTTAATATCCGTCTTGGACATAGGTGGCTCTGTGTTCTCGAGCATTTGGAGTTCATTTCTCAGTCGTTCGGATACGAAGAGATTTTGTAATCTTATTTTGTCAGAATGAGAAGTATGATTGTCAGATTTGAGCTTCCACGGTCGACAAAATGTAGATTCAGGTCATGAATTTCACCCTACAGAACACAAACCCAAATTTTAACATGAATTTGATGAAAAGAATTTTCCTCCAGTGCGACGTTAAAAATAAATTGGCTCCATGAGCAACGAGAGAAGATGTAATGACGGGACTGGTTATTGTAGCGTCATTTGAGTGTTCAGTGGTTTTTCAACTGTAAATTCAGAACACGTCCGCTCTGTTTCAGTTTTTTCCTGGATGATCAGTCCTTCTTCTTCGGAAAGGGCCGAACTGAAGCAAATTGCCAGCTAAATGTCTCACATTTGTCTGGATTGGTCGTGAATTAAGACAGACGGGCAGATTCGTGCTAAGTGGTCGTACTTTCATTTGGGATCCGAAAAGACGTTCTGATCATAACGGATTCCACAAAATTTGCCTATGGTGCCTTTCGGAGTAGGCTGTATTTACTGAAAGGTTTCTTGATGTCATCCGGGTTTTAGGCTTAGCTTTCGGGCTCTGGCCACATTAAAAGTTAGATTTCATTAGAGGTAGGTTTTTGTCCGAAAAAAGTCATAGCTTCCTTTAAAATTTCGCCTGCGGCGCTCAGTTCCATTCTGTCTGATATACAGTCATCAGAAACTACTACTGGTCGTGCTATTGCGGTAGCGAATTCCTCGTGTTACGAATGGCCTTCACCTTAACCTTAAAAATGCTAGCTTTAATGTGTCGCTAAATTCATACAGAGTGTGTTCCACCCTTCTAGAAATAGTAACTATTAGTTAATATTTCCGTTCCAACTTCACCAAAAGTTACTCCGCTGACCGTTCCAACCTTCTCGAAATAGTAACTAATAGTAACTATTGGCTTACCACGCTCGGGAGCGTAGTAACTACGGATCTCTGTAACGTGATTGGTCGGATTCGCCCGTGGCACGATATTCTGCTGGAAAATAGAAAAGTTGTTCCAGCCTTGACGGCAAAAAGTCAGAATTCGTGACGTCATGCGTAGTAACTACGGTAAGTAGGATGGAACACTCTCACAGTGTCCCGCATGCGGTGCTGTGTTTCTTGGCTATTGTTTATAACTGGTATTAAATCTTGAGAGTTGCCGGACATCCGCCAGTTGTGTATTTTGAGGTAGTCACCTTACGCGGCCTTCAAACCTCCCCTGAGCTTGGAGATACGACTATAAGGCTTCGTCTGTCTTCAACGCTTGCAGGTATCACAAGTGGCAGGGATCCCCCCCCCCCCCCCTCAAGTTTTGGCTAGCAACGACCCTGATTATACTTCAGTAATTTATAATAATGTGCCCTCGTCTTTCTTCTGTTTGCTCTGGTTGCTTTCACAGTATGCTGAAACATGCAAGAGTTATCAGTGCAACAACCACACCATTTAGTATTTTACGACTGTCAGAATGGTTAAGTGCCGCGGCCATAATCATAGCACTTGTTTTTTAAACAGTTTTGTAAAACACAACAACAGATTCTATATGTACTTCTGCAACATTTCCTTATAACATCCAAAGTTTTATCTGCTAAACTAATAATCCTCATATTTAATGTCATGAGAGATAATGGGTTATTCCGTCTTTGTTTTCAACTGTTTTAGTAATTGTTTATGCAAAAAATGTCGCATATAAGGGCATATCGCTTGTAGTTCTGCCACATTTTCAGACAAAATCTCATGATTTATCTGTTAAAATAGACCATCCTTGCATTTAATGCTATTACAAGTTCTGACAGCGTGATAATGAGATGCCACCATGAAACTCGTTCCTTCTGAAAGCATTAAGAAATATAGGTTTGTCTTTATTGAACCTGCTGTCAACACTAGACAATAAAAACTTGTCACTTAACCCGTTGATGACAAGAATGGTGTGCAGTAAAACAAAATTCCATAATCAACAAGCCCTATTTGATGCAACTGATGAAATACCCATCTCATAAATTAGAAGTAATGAATCAAAGAGTTCCCACAAAAACTTATAAACATGCTGGGTCAGTTTTGCCAATGTTTTGCAGACCTCCCATGAGACGGTCTATATACTTTGCCAGCCCATAATGCATTCCATTTGCGCAATAAATAAGTACAAATGCGGGTTGTGTTGATCTGTACTAATAAACCATGGAATATAAATTACATGTCTGCGTTGACGAATCGTTTTCTTGTGTCACATTACTTACACTTTAGGCTCCAAATATGCCTGTATCAACCTTTGGGCGAATGTTTATAGCCCTGTATGTTCTGATCACGACGGAATTAGTTGGAACACTCCTTTGAAGATGTGTGATAGCAGTATTACCACCTACAGCGCGGCCCAAATTTTATTGGTGACACTTTACTTCTTTGACTTACACTTCAGACCATGCCACACGCATCTGTGGATGTCTGACGTTTGAGAACTGTCATGAGACATGACAGTTCTCTGCATGAATTTATTTTCGTGATCAGACCTTACGGTCTTTGACAAATGAAAACTAACAATACTGAAAAATTCGAAGTAAATTACAGGTTACTTTACAGATTAAGTTAATGAAGAAGAAGCGTTTCGGGGTGATTAAAAACTTAGCAAGGTCCATCCGGATAGCAGCAAAACATCGAGAAGACTTTATGTAAATAACTATGTTAGTTATGATGAATGTGTGATTTCTTCTTGTTTACTGTATTTTTTTTGCTATATTGCTATATTTGCTGAAAATCCTGGTAGGAGTTCAACTCTGCGACCACCAGACCCGGATTGTCTGTCCGATAAGCTAACCACTATCCGTTTGTATAGTATTTTAGACCAAGATGCTTTATTAGGTGCTTAACGGACACCCAATTTTCTTCAAATTCACCCTAGTTCTCTTGTTTCTGTCTTGGCAACCGTTTCAGTGAAACAGAACAAAATCATATGCTGAAGCTAATTTTAAGCGAGACATTATTGCTTCGTTCCTTATGGCAAAACATTTATACCGAAACCACCATTCGAATACTCATTTCGAAGTGGAAACACCATTGCATAATGCACACACAGGTCCCCCCCCCCCAAATACTCCTTGAGCAAAGCTAACTGGGAAACATATCGTGTGAATATGTTGTAAATTACCTTCATTTTTCATTCCTTGTTTGAATATGTGTTCACCCCTCCTCCCATTACCCAATTCCAAATGTAGATGGTATAGAGGATGAGCACCGTAAGGGTTAAGCAGTCTATTTATATGTTCACACCACTATAGACGGGTTAGGTGTGGGTCCATACTATTTTTGCTCAGCACTTAACAGTAATGAAATATCGGTATGGTAGAGAAGGAAATTATTCTGTACCCTCTGACAATTTTCTGGCAATCCTTTGCCGTTGTAGTTGCTAATGTTTCAAGCATAGAGGACTAGAGGTACAGGCAGGTGGTTCCAGACATCCGAAAGAAAAAGTTTAATCGACGAAAATCAGTTTTTTGAATAGTGCAGCAACAAGGTAACGTATTTTCATAGGAACTTCAAGCCTATTTAAGTGAACAGGAGGTGGATAACTAGACTTTCATGTCTCTACCCTGTTCGGTTAAACTTCAAAATTTGTCCGTGGTCTTTTTTCGGGCCTAAACCCTCTTTCCAAGCATAATTGCATCGCAATGATTAAGAAGATCTTTCAATGCGAACAGCCTGGGTCTCGGACTTCTTTCTTGGATTCTGAGGTTGCGTTCCAGGTGCTTAACAATTGTAAACAATCGTCAACTTTATACCGGGATATTGGGGCGGGGCTCTAAACTAACTACAGTATTAAGGATTGTTAACCTTTTCCAGTTCTTCCGTTGTTAACTTTTCCCAATGATGCTAACCCACCATCGTTACAAAATAGTTAACAATCGTCACGTTCAGGAATAAAAATCATAGTTGGGTAGAGCTTAAACTTCGCAACCAGAATCCTGGAACGCAAAAAATGAACAATTGCTAACAATCGTCAATTTCTGGAACGCAACCCTAGCTTACGAAAAGTCTCGAAGGGGTTGAGAGATTTATTCCAAACTTGTTGAGCGAATCCCTTCGGTCATCAATTTAGTAGATGGACTGGTCATCGCAGCCCTAAATTCAAAGGAGGGGTTTGGGATTAAGGAATGAAAAACACATTTTTAGCAAGCTAATCTAACAGTTGATTTAGGGGGAAGCAGACATGCAAAACCCAGATCTGAACTTATTTTTGTCGCCGAACAAGTAGTTCCCTATATTTAGGGTGGGGGAGGGGGTGTCAGATTAAGGAATGATACAGATATTTTTTGAAATGCTAACCAAGATCTAAATTTCTCGCAGGACAAGTAGTTCATCAAGAGTCCGGCCCAAACGGGAAATTTTGGACAGTCTCCCCACCGTCTTGCGCAGAAACACGGGTCAATGTTGTCAGCACTTCAAAAGCCATCAACTCACGACCATACCATCTTTCGAATCTCACGTATCTAAGGTCTTCTTCAGGCATTTAGCTTATCAACATTCCTAATTGTTCGCTGCGGGCGACTAATAGGTGTTTAGAAAACTGAATATATCACGAGGCCAGTCATTTTAATAAGCTTGTTAACGCCGCAAACACTTGGGTTTGTCGTCGCTATATATGGAATAGTTTAATTGCGAAAACGAAACCAAAAGAGATATAAAAGCTCGGCCAGTGATCATGACATATTAGTGCCAACTTTCCCTCGTGGATACGACTTCCTTCTGCCCGGTTATGAATCGCCTCTCGATTAAAACCTTGCTGACTTTCAATACTATGTTCAGTTTCTTACTTAAAGAACACGTTGTACTTATGCTAATAATTCATTCTAGTTCAGTAGTATTTCCATCCATTCTCGTTCCCGAGACTCTTCACTTCGTAAGTGTATCCTATCTCCACTATTAGCAATACACTGATTGTCACGCTTGCCAGTTTGTTGTCTTTACTTGACGCATCAAGCTTTCGATCATTGTTTCAGAGAATATCCTTGGCCCGAAGACCGGTTGTTGGAATTTGCCAAGTTCGTCATCTAAGGCAAGCTAAGTTAAGTTAAGTTAAAAGTAGGCAACTGTCTCAAAACATCTTCGCAGAAACATTATTTAGTGCGGGGTGTCCTTTAACCAGAATTCATATTCGAAGACACACAGAATGAACTAATGATTCTTTTTGCGCACCTAGGCGAACACAGCGTTATTGAGTATTACGTAAAGATGGAAATACAAGGGACTTATACCTTGGTAAAATAAACCGGAAGTAAATTTTTTAATTGAATTTTGTAACGTTCGTAACGTAATATTACGAGCTGTTGATGCTGCCACTTGAGCAGCACTAGATCTACAAGTTCCCCCACCCACTCGAATGCCAGGACCTATAAAGAATTGGGAGGGGTTCTGAGCAATACAGTGCGTGTTCCATCCTACTTACCGCAGTTACTACGCATGACGCCACGGATTCTGGCTTTTGCCGTCAAGGCTGAAACAGTTTTTGGGATCCCAAAACGTAAGTGGAGGGATACCTATGACATCGCAAAAGTTGTCCGTCTGTCCGCCCGTCCGTCCGTCCGTCCGTCTGTCCGTCCGTCTGTAAGCACGATAACTCTCGAAGGGAACGAAATATTTTGATGAAACTTGGTGTGAGGGTTCGTTGGGTCGTCGGACCAGTCAAGTTCGTAGATGGGCTTTGTAGCTCTACATTTAGGGGTGGGGGAGGGGATTCAAATTAAGGGACAAACAAAATATTTCGAAACAGCTAATGTGATAGTCGATTATAGTGTAAGAAGACATGCTGAACACGATGGTGAAAACTATTTTGTCATCGGACAAGTAGTTCGCCCGGAATCCGGTCAAAACCGGAAAGTTTGTTGAAAGTAAAAGTTTTATTTGAAGTTGATTAGATGTTCGATTTAGGGGTAGGAAGACATGCTGAAGACGATGGTGAAAACTATTTTCTCGACGGACAAGTATTTCGCCCGGAATCCGGCCAAAACCGGAAAGTTTGTTGAAAGTAAAAGTTTTATTTGAAGTTGATTAGATGTTCTATTTAGATGTAGGAAGACATGCTGAAGACGATGGTGAAAACTATTTTCTCGACGGACAAGTATTTCGACCGGAATCCGGCCCAAACCGGAAAGTTTGTCAAAATAAAAAGTTTTATTTGGAGTTGATTAGATGTTCGATTTAGGGCAAGAAGACATGCTGAACACTTATGTGAAAACAATTTTCTACCCGGACATGTAGTTCGTCCGGAATCCGGCCAAAACCGGAAATCTGTTGGAAGTCAAAGTTTTATTTCTAGTTGATTAGATAAGCGATTTAGGGGTAAGAAGAGATGCTGAATCCCTGTATGACAATCATATTTTACCCGGACATATAGTTCGACCGGAATCCGGCTGGAATCGGAAAATCTGTTATAAGCTAAATTTCTATTTGAAGTTGATTAGATATTCATTACTGGGGAAAGAAGATACCCTGATTTCGTCTTTGAGCTTTCTTTTTTCGCCGGACAAGTAGTTCTGGAGTTCGGCCGGAACCGGGAAATTGGCAGAAGTGGCAGGAAGTTTTCGTCAAAACAGATATGACTTATAGGGGTAAACACGCATGCTGAATCCAAGTCTGAACTTGGTTTTCTCAGGTGATTAGCTATTTGGCCTTAATCTGTTTCTGAAATTTAATTGTAAAAATGTTCAAGGAGTCTAGCGAAGACTGGATCTGGCTAAGACAAGACCCAGTGGTCTGGATCAGATATTGAATTTTTGGGATCCCATCGAAACCTTTGGTCTTGTTCTATTTTCCAGCAGAATACGGGCGAATCCGACTAATTACGTTACAGAGATGCGTCGTTACCACGCTTACTACGCTCCCGAGCATGGTAAGCAAATAGTTACTATTAGTTACTATTTCGAGAAGGTTGGAACGGTCAGCGTAGTAACTTTTTACGAGGTTGTAACGAAAATAGTAACTAATAGTTACTATTGGTAGAAGGGTGGAACATGCTCACAAAATGGCAGTTGACCTCCACCACCGCAGAGGCGATCCCTGTAACCACCCACAGATGGTCCTAATCCGGCATGACCAGGCAAAATTGGATCGCTTTTCTCTCAAAAACGTTTTTAGTTATGATGAGATTCCCAAACAACGATAGCATGCATTACAGGTTTTGTGATCAAGAAGGTGCATTTGACACACCCTCAGATGATGTGATATAATTATAGAAGTACCGAATATAGATCGGTTAAGTAGGCTACCCACGGTGTCGTGGTTCTGTGAAATTAAACATGTTTTTGTCTTGGGAGATTTGGTTTAGAAATCTCATTAAAAGTGAAAAAAAAAACATACTGTGACGGTAAACAGATCGAGAGATACTATGCGTTGCTGGTAATTGGTGCGATACACATTTATCTAATTCCGTGATATAGGGATGTTAACTGAGGACACGTCCTGTCTATAATGCCAATGCAAACTGTTACCGTAATTGCATTCATTAACTCTTAAGCCAGAAGACCACGTTTTCTAAGTAACATTTCTACTTCTTCTTCGGTGCCAGTCTCCACAGACGTCTCGCTAACGATACCTCAGTAATCTTTGCCCTTGTCACGATTCACTACTTTCCATTCGCATTATTCTCCCGACAAGTGTCGCGCATCATGGTATTGATTCGTAAAATCGTTTATCTGAGTTTTGCTAACTTTCTGCTAGAAGTCAATGGATCGGAGAAAAGGCTTGAAACGGCCAAAGTCGTATAATCTGTTAACAACAGGGCCCGGTTTTACAGTAATCAAATCGTTTTGAAAATTGGAATAGAAATAGTAAATAGTGCGCGATGCGCTTTAAATGAATTTGCCTTCAGGTGGGTTCACTGTTCCTATGGTCGGTTTCTGTCTGACGATTGTACTGGTTTACGAACATTGTTCACAAGCCTCTCTGCTCAGTGGGAGACCACTGGCAGGGGTGACCCGAAAGGGGGGGGGAGTGAAGGGGGGATTCAACCCCCTTGTCTTTGGCGAAGTCGTACCAGTCATTTATTTTGACCTCGCCGAGGTCCCGGACATTCAGTTTAATCAAAAAAAAATTCGAGACGTTTAAGAACTCGTTTAGACGTTTAAGAACCTAGAAAGTAAAAGGTCCTGGGTTTAATTCCCGACTGGGGAGCACCTCAAGATGCGAGAAACATATATTTCTTCTGCACAAGCTGAGTACGAATCCTAATTAAGAAGTTTTATTGTAGCGATATCACAGATTTATTTTCTGGTCTGAACCTGAAGACGACCCTTGTCGAGAAGGGCCGCAAAAAAGCAAACTTTCGCATGCAAACCGGTAAAGCATAGGGTCGCGTAGTGCAGGTGCCGATCTCCTGATACTCTGCTCTCGGCCGATAGTGTTGATTTGTAATTGTGACCAAATCATCGGACGCTTCCCTAACTTTTCCCTAGAATTCTCTTGGTACCAATTTGAAGCTGTGAGGACTTTTGGCCTGTTTATGGGGAGTCACCACTAACCCTCGCCCTAAACCAAACGATCAGCACCAGTCTACCACAAATCCCTGATTTTTGGATACCCTATGCCAAACGCTGGGTATATCTAGCATTTAACGCCTAACGCTGGATAACCTATGCCAAACGTTGGATACCTGTTGGTAACCTAACCCTGACCTACCTCAACAGAAAGGAGTTCTGATTGGTTGATTTTTTAGCTTCACTCAAATCATCAATATTTTACTAGGTTACAGTATCCAGCACCTGGCATAGTGTATCCAGCGTTAGGCATAGGGTATGCCAAACGCTAGACATATCCGGCGTTTGGCATAGGGTATCCAAAAATCAGGGGTTTGTGGTTGACTGATCAGCACCACCGATATCCGAATATCCTTCGCTTGTGGTTCGGCGTGTTACCCCACTCGAACTATTGCTAATACCTCAGCTATGGTATCTGTCTAGCACGGTTCTGTCATTATGCACAGTGTTGCCTCTAGTAGGGGAATTCTGTGATTTTTCAATTGTTTTCAAAATGATGGACAAAGTGAGACAGAATTCTGTGACCGGAAAGACCCTAAATAACAAGACCAAAGGTGTCGATGGGATCCCAAAAATCTAATATTTGGTTCAGACAACTGGGTCTTGTCTTTGCCAGATATAGTCTTCGCCAGGCTAATCATCAGAGAAACCAAGTTCAGATATACCTCTACAAGCCATATCTATTTTGGCGATACTGACCAAGACTTCCTGCTTTACTTCTGCCAAGATTCCGGTTTCGCCCGAACTCCGAGCGAACTGCTAGTCCAGCAAAAAAAGAAAATTCAGAAACGAATCCAGCGTATCTCCTTATTCTTATAAAGAACATCTAATCGACTTTAAATAAAACTTTGACTTAAAAAAAATTACGGTTACAACCGGATTCCGGACTAATTATATGTCCAGGTAAAAAAGATTGTCATATACAGACTCAGCCTCTCTTCTTACCCGTTAATCAGTCATCTAATCAAACTTTTGCTTTTAACAAACTTTCCGGTTTGGGCAGGATTCCGGGTGAACTAGTTGTTCGGTGAGAAAATATTTTTCACCATCGTGTTCAGCATATCCTTTTACCCCTAAACTGAATATTTAATCAACTTCAAATAAAACTTTTACTTTTAACCAACTTTCCGGTTTTCACCGGATTCAGGACGAACTACTTGTTCGACGAGAAAGTTGTTTTCACGATGGTGTTCAGCATGTCTTCTTACTCCTAAACCGAACTTTTAATCAACTTTAAATAAAACTTTTACTTTTAACCATTTTTCCGGTTTTTGCCGGATTCCGGACAAACTGCTTGTCCGGCGAGAAAATGGTTTTCACTATCGTGCTCAAAATGACTTCTTACCTCATTATCGACTATCACATTAGCTGTTTAAAAATATTTTGTTTGTACCTTAATTTGAACCCCCTCCACCCCTGAATGTTGGGCTACAGAGCCCATCTACGAACTTGACCTTACCCTTGACCCAATGAATCCTCACACCAAGTTTCATCAGAATATCTCATTCCCTTCGAGAGCTATCGTGCTTACAGACAGACCGACAGGTATCCCTCCTCTTACGTTTTGTTATCCCAAAAAGCGAAAACAAAAGATTATGAAGATGAAAAAGTTAGATTTATCGTTAATAATTCGTGAAAAGGGCCAAGTTTCGCAGGCAAGCAGAATGTCGTACGCTTTTGCTGCCAAATGTCAAAAGTTCCGTCAGGAAAATTGGCAGCACTGGTTCGGCGATCGTGGCCCTTACAAGAGGCGTATTCTCGCCGTTCCCCGAGGACTCCACTTGAGGAGTCCCCGCGTTCCCTCTATTCTCAATTTTGCAGTCTCCGATTTAGGACGGACTTTTTACAGTGTATATTTGGGTATGGGCAAATGTAGCAGGCTTATAGTTTACCTCCGAGGTGAAATTATAATAGAGATATTGTTTCTGTATTGAAGGTTGGGAACCGAGGTGGAGGCTGAACAACGACCAGTAGCCTAACTAAGGTTGAGTCTTTTTTTCTTCGAACAAGGGCTAGAACTATTGTCTATGAAATTAATTTTAACAACAGCCGACATTATTCGCGACTCTCGGAAAAAAAACACATCAACCTTTGATGCAATGGTTTTGTCGATTCCGCCCGCTCAAGTTTTATTCAGTGCGTCGGATTGTTGAAAAACGAACACCAAATAGATAGATAGTTCGATAGTTTATTGCTATAGTTTATTGTTTATTGCTATAGTTTATAGTGTATTGCTATATAATATATATAACTGAATTTACTTTTTATTCACATAATTAATCCTTTATATAATTATTATCCGTTGGCCTGACTTTCTTTGACGTCCGTCTCCAAAATGGGCATGTTATAACCCAATGTTCAGCTTGTTCTTATTTTGGGAAATTTGTACAGCACCTTCTGCGCTCCTTCTATACTATTTCGTTGTAATGTCGCTCATGTTCTGCGAAAGAAGGAGACTAAAAAGATGAGATCATGTTATTTTAAATATGCAAAGCACCTGGTCAACTTGTCGAAATTATGTCATAACCATACATTGACAGAGAAGTTCAAAATTAAAGATGCAAGTGTTACCCTTTTGGATGTTTCTTCATCGCTTTCAGAAATCATGGACAACAGGGCCCAACCAGCGCACTACGTTACCCACTGCCTCCTGGCCGAAGATTGAAAATTAAGTGTCTTTTCCTGTGTGTTAATGTGTTTTGCTTGTTTGCTTCATTTACTCGGCTTTTTGGGATCCCAAAACGTAAGTGGAGGGATACCTATGACATCGCAAAAGTTGTCCGTCTGTCCGTCCGTCCGTCCGTCTGTCCGTCTGTAAGCACGATAACTCTCGAAGGGAATGAAATATTTTGATGAAACTTGATGTGAGGAGTAGTTGGGTCTTCGGACCAGTCAAGTTCGTAGATGAGCTTTGTAGCCCTACATTTAGGGGTGGGGGAGGGGGTTCAAATTAAGGGGCAAACAAAATATTTTGAAACAGCTAATTTGATAGTCGATTATGGGGTAAGAAGACATGCTGAACACGACGGTGAAAACCATTTTGTCATCGGTAGTTTGCCCGGAATCCGGCCAAAACCGGAAAGTTTGTTAAAAGTAAAAGTTTTATTTGACGTTGATTAAATGTTCGATTTAGGGGTAGGAAGACATGCTGAGGACGATGGTGAAATACCATTTTCTCGACGGACAAGTAGTTCGCCCGGAATCCGGCCCAAACCGGAAAGTTTGTTAAAATTAAAAGTTTTATTTGGAGTTGATTGGATGTTCGATTTAGGGCATGCTGAACACTTATGTGAAAAAAATTTCTACCTGGACATGTAGTTTCCCCCGAATCCGGCCCAAACCGGAAAATTGTTAGAAGCTTAAGTTTTATTTCTAGTTGATTAGATAACCGATTTAAGGGTAAGAAGAGATGCTGAATCCGTGTTTGACAATCATATTTTACCCGGAAATTTAGTTCGACCGGAATCCGGCTGGATTCGGAAAATTTGTCAAAGTTAAATTTTTATTTGAAGTTGATTAGATGCTCATTGTTGGGGAAAGAACATACCCTGGGTTCGTTTTTGAGCTTTCTTTTTTCGCAGGACAAGTAGTTCTGGAGTTCGGCCGAAACCAGGAAATTGGCAAAAGTGAAACAGAAACAGATATGACTTATAGGGGTAAACACACATACTGAATCCATATCTGAACTTGGTTTTCTCAGATGACTAGCTATTTGACCTTAATCTGTTTCTGAATTTTAATTATAAAAATGTTCAAGGAGTCTGGCGATGACTGGATCTGGCTAAGACAAGACCCAGTTGTCTGGATCAGATATTGAATTTTTGGGATCCCATCGAAACCTTTAGTCTTGTTCAAAATGGCGGGTCACTTACATACTTACGTATTTAAACTGCAAAAGAGCATATCAGGGATCAATCTTTCTTGTGCAACCTAGCAAAGATCTCAAGCAAGAACGAAAATAAAAAAAGAAGACATTGGTATTCCTATTTCATAGTATAGATAATAATGATAAATAAAAACCAAAAATACACGACACAAAACAAAAGCAGGATGCATGGGATACGGAAAGATATGGAGGGTATGTTTTCAGTTGAGTCAGGATGGAAAATACCTTAAAGATGAGTTTGTTCTGAGAGGGGAAAATGTGGGACCTTACTTCAGGCTTACGAGATCATCTAACAAGGTTCATAAATTAAAACACATCATAACTGACTTAAAGCACAATTCTTACTAGAGATGATCTAGTACGATGAAATGGCTGAGGATTATTGGTTTTCAAAAATGTCATTACTTTCTATGGGAAATTAAAGATAAATAAAATTAAAATAAAACTTAAAGATAAAATTTTCCCGCTCTCCAGCCCGGCGGTTGGAAAACAAATATTTGAAAACTGGACGCGATCAGGTTCAGGTTCATTTGTTAATATAATCACTTCTACAAAATAAACTTAAAACAAACTAAACGAGAAGGTTAACAAGACCGAAGGTTTCGATAGGATTCCAAAAATATAATATTTGATCCAGACTGTTGGGTCTTGTGTTCGCCAGATCCAGTCTTCGCTAGGCTAATCATCAGAGAAAATCAAGTTCAGATATACCTCTATAAGCCATGTTTATTTTGACGATACTGACCGAAACTTCCTGCTTTACTTCTGCGAAATTCCCGATTTTGGCCGAAAACCGAGCGAACTAATTGTCCAGCAAAAAAAGAAAAATTCAGAAACGAATTCAGCGAATGTTCTTATAAAGAACATCTAATAAATTTCAAATAAAACTTTAACTTTAACTTTAAAAAAATTTCGGTTACAACTGGTTTCCGGAAGAATTGTATATCCGGGTAAAAAATGATTGTCATATATAGACTCAGCTTCTCTTCTTACCCCTAAGTCTGTCATCTAATCAACTTCAAATAAAACTTTTGCTTTTAACAAATTTTCTGGTTTTAGCCGGGTTCCGGGCGAACTAGTTGTCCGGTTAAAAATGCTTTTCACGTAAGTGTTCAGCTTGTCTTCTTACCCCTAAATTGAATATATAATCAACTTCAAATGAAACTTTTACTTTTAACCAACTTTCCGCTTTTTGCCGTATTCCGGACGAACTACTTGTCCGGCGAGAAACTGGTTTTCACATCAGCACGTTCAGCTCGATTATTCCATAATCGACTATCACATTAGCTGTTTAAAAATATTTTGTTTGCCCCTTAATTTAAAACCACACCCCCCACCCCTAAATATAGGGCTACAGAGCCCATCTACGAACTTGACCTTACCCTTGATCCAAAAATCTTCACACCAAGTTTCATCAAAATATCTCATTCCTTCCAAGAGTTACCTTGCTAACAGATGGACATTTTTGCGATGTCATAGGTAGTTTTTGGATCCCAGAAAGCAGGAAAATCAAACAAAATAAAAAGAAGACCAAAACGGAATTTTAGACATGAAGGCCTACCATGTCTTCCAAAACAAGAAGACCAAAGGTTTCGATGGGATCCCAAAACTCTAACATTTGATTCAAACAATTGGGTCATGTCTTCGCCATTCAGTCTTCGTCAGATTCCTTGAATATTTTTACTGCTAAAATAAAGTTCAAAAATGGATTCGGCGTGTCTCCTTGCCCCTACACCGGATCTCTAATCGATTTCAGAAACAACTTTGAGCTTCAGCCGAATTCGTGATTAGCCGTTTGTCCAGCAAGAAAACTAAGTTCAGATATAGATTCAGCGGACTCCTTACCACCTCGATAGTATAATATGACGCGGGTAACGTGGTTCGGACAATTGGAGTTTAGGATGGAGATCAGCCCGCATGATGCAAGCTGAAAAGAGCCCAATTGTCCTCCACACAACTGTTTTAACCAAGTCACAGCGACATCCTTCATTTTTTTTTTTTTTTTTTTTTTTTTTTTTTTTGCCCACCAGAACAACTCCCTTTATGCTACCGACTCGTTCTACCGCTTGAACAAGAACTAGTTTGTCCTCTCCCCGCTACCCACGTCATAGTATAATATGACGCGGGTAACGTGGTTCGGACAATTGGAGTTTAGGATGGAGATCAGCCCTCCTTTGCCCACATCAATCTGGCCCTAATGCTTCTGTCCTTTTCTACTTCCGCAATGTATTTATTCTACATAACCCAAAACAATCCAATCCATAACCAACAAAAAAGGCTGTTATCTCCATACACACTTCGATTATTTCTTGAGCTCGAACGCTAGCCTCATTTGCTCTCCTTTCCTCTTAAAAACAATGCAGCTTTGTTTACTCTTTGTAGCTCTTGCAACTGCTTTTGCTGAGTGAACCGCTTGACCTGATTTCTGTGCCCCCGTGTATCTTTCTAGCATCGAGTCTGTTTTCCAACCAATGTGCGCTGACACTTGCTCAGGTGCTAGCCCCGACTCCAACATAAATACGGCTGCTCCTGCACGGAGACTGTGGGGCGTTTCTCCGTTGTAAATACCTAGTTCTTTCAGATTCGCTTTAAGCGACCTCGCCACCGTGTCATAGTCTACTTTGCCTGCCATGACATCCCCATTCTTCACCTTTCTAAATAAATATCCTTGCTCGAAATCCGCGACCAGCTCCCTTGTGTATGATATGTATTCCCTCAACGCAAGCACCGGACAAAAGTCAGCATTTTCTTGTCGTTCCACTGCCAGGACTTTACCTGCGACATCTTTTATTGTTTTTCCTTCTGATTGCAAAATAACCAAGCCGCCAGATGGCCCTTCTCTCACCGATACCCTCGTTAGCCTGAAGATGTCCGATGCCCTTGTTCCCGTGAAGAACTGTAGCAGAAAAAATGCTCTGTCACGTAGTGACTTTATCTTCAAGCCGACGTCATGACCTGCCCTTTTTCCTTTCCACCGAAGATGTTGTGATAAACATTTCACTACGTCTAACGATATTGGGACGGCCCTTTTTTCTGGCACTAGTGCGTTCCTTTGTTCCATGGTCACGGCTGCTAAGTATTGTTTGACCTCGTAAGACCATACCGGGTTGCCGATGCCTCTTTGACTGTCCCATGTTGAGCCGATACCAATTTCCTTGTATACTGCGGATAATTCTCCGAGCATTGTCGACACTGTGTTAGCACTCAATCGCTTCGGGCACTCACACGTCGCGACCACCCCCGTTAAACGACACTGCTCCGTGTGAACGACAGTTTTACCGTTTCTATCTTTAAAAATGATAAAACGTACGATATCGCTTGGGTTCGCTGTCAAAAGGCTTGCGTTCTCTCTGTCACATCCTTCCAGCAAAAACTTTTCCAGTTGAACCTTCAGCGACTTTTTTTGCTTCCCATACCTTGTATCCCTCAACTTGTTCATAAGTTCCAACCTTCGAGTCTCGGTTTGCTCGAATACCACCTACATAAACGAAGTACGTCAGACAAGTATCATTTATTTACAATACGAACCGCATACAAATCCCACAATAGACACTGTGCCACAAAACCTTTCTTCGAAGGAAAAAGAAGTGGCCCCTTTTCGCCCTTCTTTCCTAGCCTCAGCCAGGCTACTCCTTTCTGCTTAACTATTGGCCACCAAAATGGTGGTGACGGTAAGATGGGAACGACTAGCGTATATGATTCTACTGCTTTTTCTTCCATGTACGCCAACACTTGCGAAATGAGCGAGAACGGTGGGAAAATGTATACATTCCCTTCCGGGATATCCTGTGCAAACATGTCTACTCCTGACGAGTTTGGGGTTGGTGTAGGAGTAAAATGCGGAAGAGTGGTCCCTTTCATATCCTTCTTGGCGTTCGAATCCAAAGCCATAAGATCATGGGTATGCCCCTTTTTACCCCCAAAAGTTCGCTGGACCAGGTTCCATGACCCGTTCGAAAGTTGCGCGTCTGTATTATTCATTTCTCTCGAGGGAGCATCGGCTAAATTCTCTGACGTGTTGATGTAGTGTAGTGATAGTCTGATGTTCAGATCCACCGTAACCGTAAAAAGTTTTTTCATCTGAAACTCCAGTTGCTGCGAGTTACCTTTTCCGGAGCACCACCGATTGACTACCGCCATGTTATCCACTCTCGCCACTACTCTCTTATTCCTCACCCTATCTTTAACGGCAATCAAAGAATTTGTCAGCGCCATTGCTTCTTTAATCGCAATGTTCTCAGGCATGTCTACATCTGTCCAGAAATCCCTTAGCCCCATGTTGCTGTCTTTCCCAGTAAGTTCTAAGTATCCTCCCCACGCGAACTGTGACGCGTCCGTGTGTACCGTGACGTGTATCTGCTCCGCATTTTGCCACGGGAAAATTCGAGGTCGGTCCTTTAAAAAGAGCCAGAAACTCAGCTCTTCCCTTAATTCATGAGTCATATCCACTTCCCATGCCCCCTTTGCCCTAGCGATTGCCGCCGAACACTGGGAAATGAAGAGTCTACTGTGAGGGAAAGCTGGTTGAAACGACATACATTTCCCCATAATTCGTTGTAAATCACGGATTTTAACCCTAGCGCATCCGAGAAGTTGTCTTATCAATTCTGTAACCGCTGCGATTTTCTCATGAGGGATTATGAATGCCAACTGCTGTGTGTTGATGATCATTCCCAGAAACTTCATATTTTGGCTAGGTGTAAGCTCCGACTTCACTGATAGGAAATACCCTACTTTTGTTAAAAGCGCTGCCGTCTTTTTCGCCGCCACGCTTGCCTCCTCGCGAGACTTTGCTCCTCCCCCCGTGTCGTCAAGGTATCTGATCTGAAAATGTCCCTCGTTTCTCATCGCTCTAACCGGTAGGTTACCAATCGCTTGATACACGAACGCCGATAGCTTCCAACCGAACGGGATCGTTTCGCATACAAAAACCATCCCTTTCCAGGTGAAACCAAAGTAGACTCTTGATCTACTTGAAAGTGACACATGACTGTAACCCGAGACCTCATCTGCTTTGTAAAGCCACCACGACCTCTTTACTATTTCTTTGATTTGTTTCAGGCCTTCTAATGTGAAAGTGCAACTTCTAGTCCACATATTAATATAGCGGGCGTCTAAACATAACCTGGGCTTACTAGGTTCAACCGTCAACGGTAGGATGATCACCCCTTTCTCACTCGCCGTGCCCAACTTCCCGAACACCGACATACTTCCATTTCTTAATCCCTCCGCGATTGTTTCTGTTACAAACCCGTCAAATTTTCCTGTATTTTTGCCGTTTTTAAATTTCTTCATCACTGGCCGAGGGGCGTCGTAAAGTTCTGCTTCAAAAAAACCCTTAAATGGTACTAAATATTTCTCTACATCAACGCCCTCTTTTATCCAGTCCAAACACTGCCGAACTTCTTCTGAAGTCCCCACAATAGCCGCCAATTCTTGCCAACTTTCGAACTGCGTTGACAAATTTCCCGCTACAAACGCTTCTTTATCCGGTGGTTCTATCTCCTCCATTTCTGGTAACGAAGTCCCGTCAAGGATGCCCTGCAGTGAAAATCTCGGTAGCCTTTCGAACTTCTCACTTGGCTTAAGCATCGCCAAAGCTTGTATCCACCAAGTATCTGGGTCTTCCTTAAAGAAAAACCACCAATAACTAATCCGATACTAAGATATGTTACAATCCCTAGTATAATGGCTGAGACCGAAAATCCCCGACCGCCGTCTTCCTACTTTTCTAACAGGTAACGATTTCAGTTTATTATCAAAATTCGAAAGTAAAAATCAATACTGTCTTCAAACTCATCCCAACCGTCACTATGCATCCTTTCATCTAATGGCGCCCTGGATTTGGCGCGGTTTCACTAGGTTTTCCTTTTTTCCTGTCAAAACAGTCCCTTGCCATGTGACCTTTCTTGTGACAGTAATAACACACCAACGACTTTTTCCCGTCGCTTTGGTCGTAACCGCGAGACTGGTTACTATAACCCGATGACTGGTTCCCGAATCGTTTTGAGGGTCCTGTCATTTTCCTGCATTTTTCCTCCGCCTCAAACATCTCTATATCCAGTTTAGTTCCATAACTTTTCATCACAAGAAAAGCCAGCCCCTCCCCATCTTTGTTGCGACGAATCATTTCAGCTTTTACAAAATATTCTTGCGCGCCAACGTCGCCTACCTCTCTTTTGACTTTATCTGCTAGCTTGGACGCCATTCGGACGATTGCCATCGGCTCCCGCTCCTCTCTTGGTTTTCTCGCCATTTCTACCAGCTCCGCTTTTGCCTCCTCCATCGAAAACTCAGATTTCCTGACGTTTTTCAGAAGTTTTTGAAGTTCCTCCATCTGTTCAGCCACCTGGAACCGACAAACCAGTCATCTATCTGAGTTTTATAACTGATTATTCTAGTCAACCAATCTCCTGGGTAACTCCTCCGAACGATAACGCCCGGCTTCACGCCATACTCAACCTCTTGAGACATTAAACGTTCCTACTTCCTGTCCGACCTCGGATTCTCCCACCCAACCACCGGTGCACTCCTCTGGATGCCGGAGAACTAGTGTCATTTAAAGCGTACTCGTCTGAGCTCGAATGAACCCACCCTACCTCGGGTGAACCCACCCGACCTCGGGTGAACCCACCCGACCTCGGGCACACACACACACACCCGACCTCGGGCGCACAAACCCGACCTCGGGTGAACCTACCCGACCTCGGGTGAACCCACCGACCTCGGGTGAACCCGCCCGACCTCGGGCGCACACACCCGACCTCGGGTGAACCCACCCGACCTCGGGCGCACACACCCGACCTCGGGTGACCCACCCGACCTCGGGTGCACACACCCGACCTCGGGTGAACCCACCCGACCTCGGGCGCACACACCCGACCTCGGGCGAACCCACCCGACCTCGGGCGCACACACCCGACCTCGGGTATACTCTTCCGACCTCCATCGAAACAGATTACTACTATCGCATCCTCGCTCAAGGCAAGGATAAATCAGCTTTTTTGCCCCAATGGGAAAATTAGTTATTTTCGTAACCCTTTTAAATATCACTACTATTTTATTGTTATTTTATTTTTTTTTTTTTTTTTTTTTTAAACTAATAACCCCCACCCCCATTTCTAACTCTGTATATACGTAAATAGACTGCCCGCCCTTAGCTCCCCTTATGTAAAACCAAACAAGTTCCCCATCCCACAGGGGCTTAGCTGATTTTAATCTGTTCGAGGTCAACTCATTAACATAGTTCAGATGAAAACGAAATAATCAACGGTACACACCCATTAACAGATCGGTTGTACGGGTCGTGAATAATTAACTAGGCTACTAATCACCATTTCCAATGAAACTAATCTCGTCATCAATGACTACCTACATTATAGGCTACTGCAAAACCATCTCCAGAAACAGATTAAAACAATTCTTTTTCTACGACCCTCTTGAAAGAAAATGAAACTACGTCCCATACTCTATTTCGGCCCAAACCTGTCTGTCTAAGGTGTTTTTTCCCGGAAACGAAAAGAGAAAGTGTTCACATGGTACTCGGGTATTTTCACGGGAGAGTACTTTCATGTGGCCATAAATTACAAGGTTGTAAGGTTCACGATATCTCTCTACAATGGATACCAACATGTGTCCATCTGGACCACTTTTTACTTGTTCATAATCAAAACTATTCCTCGGAAATCCATTTTTATTGTTGCTGACATCGAAGAATACCCTTCGACAAACCAGTCCCCGGGTAAAAAGTTGGCCAAATTGAAGTCTAAAATTCCTGGGTATTTGTTGCTGTTGCGGGGAAAAATACCCGCGGAATACGGGTAAATACCCTCCGTGTAAACGTATCTTGACCCACAAAACAAATGGCGATCACAACCCAACTTTTCCTACTGGCCAAAACACAACTGGCAACTACTCGAAACCTGTCTGCAACTCACCAGCTACCATAACTACTTCACTACTGTTAACCTCCTTGACCTTCTTTGTTCTGTGACATTCGCACCCTGCCATAAAATCCCGCCAAAACTCCCCTTGTAGTTTAAATGAAATAGTTTTCAACATCTCTCAGGTCTTAAACTCTTTTCTCGTCCCGTCAACCTTTTCATTAATTATTTATTTCTATATATAACCTAATATATATAATATTTTTTTTTTTTTTTTTTTTAATAGACTCTTAGATAAAACAAAATCTAACTCCAAACATCAAGCCTTTAAGTTTACTTTTTTTTTTTTTTTTTTTTTTTTTTACGAACCTGACTCATCAAGTTCTAAAAGGAAACACCTCTCAAATTCTCCTTTATCCACCCATAACACGACAAACATATTTGTTAACATACCTTTTCTGAGTCCAATTTCTGCTTTTTAGCCTGTCCTTGCTCTTCTCTCGGTTCTTCCTCGACCAGACCTTCTTCCTTTGCAAAATGTATAAAGAGCTTCAACGTATCTGGCGATAATGTCCTTTCATTCAGCTTTGCTTTCAACATTCTTTCCTCGCAGTTCGCCACTTCCAAAGCAGCCGCTAACGCTGTTTGTCTGTCCATATCATCGATCGGTTTTCCTTTGAAAACCCCCAACACAACACTGTTTTTATCTTCCAACTCAAATATTTTCAAGAGTACCCGATCCATTGCAACTGATCAGGTCGACGCTTGAACAAGAACTAATTTGTCCTCTCCCCGCTACCCACGTCATAAATATCTTATTAGCTTGTAAAACATACATGTTTTTACCGTAAACTTGATAACCCTGCTCTGCCTCTATAGACAGGACTAAAGGACCCATCTAGGAACTTGACCTGTACGGCTACTTTACCAGTGAATCCTCATTTAACAACATCCTCGCTTGAACAACATATTTCCTCGTTTGAACATTTAAAAACTCCTTCGACCTTCGATTACACTAGATCTGTCCGACGTCCATAGAATAAACAAGTGAGTGCCGTCATCATCCACGCACAGAGCTATACTGGTTTGAGAATTAAGGGGTAGGGACTGCTATAACCGAAAATTGGTCGACAAATTTTGTGTCTCGTTTTCGCCGGATTCAGGGTGAATTACTTGTCTGCAAGAAAATAAATTTCATATTGGGATTCATTATGTCTCCTTACCCCTAAATCAACTATCTCAATAGCTTTAAAAAAAATTGTTTGCCCCTTAATTTGAAACCCCCTCCTAAATCCAGGACTACAGAGCCCATCTACGAATTTGACCTTACCATTGACCCAAGGAATCCTCACACCAAGTTTCATCAAAATATCTCCTTTCCTTCGAGAGTTATCGTGCTAACAGACGGACAGACTGACTGACGGACAAACGGACAACATTTATGATGTCATGGGTATCCCTCCATTTACGTTTTGGGATCCCAAAAAGTAACACTTTGAAGCTTCTCATGCCCTTATGTGTGAAACATTTGTCGGCCGACCTTGAAGCTTTCATCAAAGTTTGCTTAGCGTTACTGGCAAACTCAGGTCAGACGAAAAAGGGCTAAAAATTCGTAGCCTAGGTAAAAAACGAAACAGTGAGAAAAAGCGGGGATTTCAGAAGCTTTTAATCTCATAAGGTACCTCACTGCTTCCTGGCCGATGATTGAAATTAAGTGTCTTTTTGTGTATGTTTATGTGTTTTATTTATTTTCTACATTTACTCAGCTTTCTAAGAATGGCGGGTCCAAAATAAATTACTTACTTACTTACTAGGGATAATACAATAGGCAGAACAAGCAAGACTGATCCTTTAAGTGTTTATTTAGTACTTTTTGTAGCAACGGCCCTTAGGCTCATGTGAATTAATTAATTCATCAAGAAATACTTCTTCTCCCTCTCTTTTACTACAGATGACATCTCTTTGGTCATCAAACAGTGAAAAATGATCTTTCAAGTCATTTTACGATTGGGCGTTTTGTGCAAGTATTCATGTGAATGCCGTACTCCACCCAAATATCCATTCTTTGATAGGTGTGCCGACATATTCAAACTTAACGCGATAATATGACTAAGTTTTTTTTTGTAAGAGAGACGCCTTTTCACGGAACATCAGTACCCACCATCTGTTGGATGAGCTGGGCAAAAGTTATGATTTGTCTTGACGTTTTTTAAGCAATTCGTCGCGCTGCGCTTGGGATCATTACGTTTTTTTAAATGTGAAAAAGACGAAGGTCAAACTTTTCAAGATCGTTTGGTAGGCTCCTTCAAAAATTTGGGAACTTTTGATGACTCCCATATCTATGACCTACTCTTTCAAAAAGTGAGTGGTGAAACCTAGAGCAAAATAACAGTAGGGAGTAGCACCAAAACTTGATAAAATTGACACACACTTGAATGGCAGCGATACTAGCATCACTAGCGATAGAGAACGTTCCTACTGAAACTCATCAATGATTAGAAAAAATGATGCAGCCTCTCCTGTTTCCTCGGTGTGTGCAGACTGCAACTATGCTTTACTAGAAGTTTCTAAACCCGCAAGTTTGTCTCGCTTGAAATGCTGCAGCCTAGTAGGCGGCTCTACGACTATAGCCCGTTGACAAAGCATGGAAAGCATAGGTCTTGGCCCTACTCTGTAGTGTTATTTTGCTCTGGTGAAACCGACCCTCGAGTGATTTTGCTGTCAAGTACCCCACCTGGGAACTCAGTAGAGCAGTGTCGGAACACATTATCTTGAAACTCAGAAAGATACAACGCGGTAATCATTTTGGCTACCTTCAACCGATGGTCATTAGCAATACAGATCCGAATGAATGAATGAACGAAAAAATTTCTTTCCCGTCAGAATTGGCCCGAGAGGACCTAGACGGAGTAAACAAAACAGAAAAGAAGAGAAAGAACAACAACACGCAATATATGATTATAACACAACGAGAATACGAACATTAGCACGCAAATGAGTATAAACCGTGGGATCTGTTTAATGAGCTTTCAAACTTCTTTATTCTTGCCTTAATCGCAGTCACAGGGTCGACAAGATGGTATTTTGTACTGATTTTTTGTATTCTTTGCACATGGGGAGATAAATATTCTCTGAGCCCAAGCTGACAACAGCGTCGTTGTCAAAAATTAAATTTCAGGACTAGTTTTTTCATTATAGTGGTATTTGAAGATAGTTTACTTTAATAAGATATTTATAGTCGGTAGAAGCTTCAGTTATTTATTACAGGTTTGCTTCCTTCCCCAAAGTTGAACCAGAGGATTGACAGCCTGACGAGGACCCTTGCCAAGAAGGGCCGAAATATCGCTGATGAAGAATCATAGCTGACGTATCCGTTGTAAACATTGTTTGAATAAACATGGGGATAGGCTCAGTAGTCAGCAGATACTTGGCATATCGATACTAATAAGATCTATTATTTTGACGTTGGTTTTTAGCATTATACGCCAAAGTGGTGACAAAGCTATATAACGTGTGGTAGAGCTAAGGCCGTATCCAGGGCCGTATCATTTGTATAGGCTTTTCCCTCTGATCCATGTGTTTTTTGTACTTTTTTGTCGACCAGCCGGCAAAAAAAAAAACCGAAACGCACCCCCCCCCCCCCCCCCCCCCCCCCCCGAATAAATTTCTGGATACGGGCCTGGGTAGAGCTACAGCATTGTGGGCAGCATTTCAGCATCAAACTAAATTCTGATTGATTAGAGGAGACCTAAATACCTAATTGCAAGCGTTAAGGAATATTTCAAGAGCGCATTTTACCTCCGATCTATGAATTGTGAAAATCTTTTTCGTCGTAATTGTAATTGCCGTAATCCAAGACGACTACTATGTTTTACGAACATATCTTGCGTTCTCGTTGTTTTCTTATTCAAAGATACTGTCCCATAAAACACGTATCATCTGCCGTATATTAAATGTTTTACATGTCCGCCGACTAACCGAGTGATCCGACTGATTACGGTCCGAATTTACGAGGTTTTTTATGCAAATTCGATGACTTTAAACCACGTGATGTCTACCTAATGAGCTGAATCATTAGGTACGAACCGGATTCGCGATAACGATACCCCTCGTTGCTCCTTCAGCATTTTGTCCGCTCAAAACTACAGGACGTATGTTTTACAGTTGAAGACACGCTGCACATTAATGGTCAAATTACGGATTTAGCCTTCTCTGCAGCAATATCGCAGATTACCCCTTACGGTGCTCGGAACTTCGGAAGAGTTACTGCAACATATCGTCCCTCTCAGAAAAGCTTTAAGCACTGCTTAGACAAAGGTCTATCGTTGGGTAGAGACCTAAAAAAAGTAAAAGTTTAGTATGAGGTTTTAGTATAAGTCGTAACTTTATCTTATAACAGTTGAGATTCTGCAAATATAGTTTCTTTGTTAATAACTTGGTACCAGTTAGTGATTGATAATCCCCTAGTAGCCCTGACACTTAGGTTGACTAGAGCCTCGTTTTTGTTGCATGCTGCAGGTCCACTTCTCGGCCGATTCCAGACTGAATCTTTCTTCATCCGTTTTTGCACTGCAGCGCTTCCGAGGAAGACGGCAGCGCTTTTCGAGAATCACGGACTTGCTCCCCGACCAAGTCCGTGCTTCCCTGCAAGATGCTGCAGCGCTGCCGCTTCAACCAAGAAGAAAGTGAATCCAAAAAACGCATATTATGCAAAAGCAAAGAAGTGCTGCAGCAGCGATGCGGCAGCGCTATTGCAACAAAAACGAGGCTTAGGTTGGCGCTTGACACCCCATCACAAATATTAGATATGTCTGACAGATTTGACCCTAACTTCTGAATCCACGGATCCTCTTATAGTTTAACTGAAAAGCCAAGTTACTTTCGTATCATTTAACTGAAAGACTGAATTATTTGTATTCTGCTATAGTGTTTATGATTTTCCACTATCTGATCTAGTAGTGACGTTCAGAATATCTACGGCCATCCTTACAACGCAAAATTTCTCGTAAATCATTTTCGTCAAGCATACAACATAGACACCAGCGCATAAAGGTAGGCTACAACAAATCCGACAAGGAAATTTCGATACGAAAATTGATTATTTGAACAGGGGAGCAACGAAGTAATGCATTTTCGTCGGCCTCTTTAAGTGAATAAGTGATAGGTAACTAAATATTCCTGTCTCAGCCCTTTTCAGGTAAGCTTCAATGAGGTAAGACTTCCTGGGTGGCGGTCAACACCCCGTTGGGATTTAAAGACTTAGATCTCGAACAAGCTGCACCAGCTAGCGGCACTACCTGCACTACCCTGGACTAAGAAGTTCTGATCTAGTAGGCGGTGAACAGGCGGTAGCGGTCGACTGCGGTGGCTGTGGAAAATTGCTACCTAAACCAGACGCCTACGCCCTTTCGGTCATCAATACAGCGACTGCAACCAACTCGACGCAAACGGAAAGGGGCTGATTTGCTGTGGAGACGGCAACTAGGCCTATTCTTTCGACTTCGTCAATAGCATAGTATAGTACGCTAAAATTCTTAAAACCTTCCGTGCATTAATTTTAAGATAGTACGTCCCTGTGCTTTTACAGTTGGTACTTGTATCTGGCCCTAGGGATTTTTCAAATACAGTTATTCTTGTTATTATTATTATGACACAAAGATATCCACCGGTCCGGTTCCATCCATTCGTGCTACTATCGATTCTCTAACTTCTTTGTTACGCCTACCACCTTTGACTAGAAAAACGTGGTGGTGAAAAATATACATTTTTGGCCCCTAATCGTTCTAGTTATGCAAGTTCTCTTTGCAAGGACAAATCCGTGTATGGTGCGATGGTGCTACAGTCTTCGTCTTTTTGGGATCCAAAAAAGTAAGTGGAGGGGATGCCTAGCGCATAAGTTTTCTGTCTGTCTGTCTGTCTGTGAGCACGATATCTCTCGAAGGGAATTGGGTATTTTCATGAAACTTGGTGTGGGGATCCTTTGGGTCAAGGGAAAGGTCGAGTTCGTAGGGCTCTGTAGCCCTATATTTAGGGGTGGGGCGGAGGTTCAAATTAAGGGGCAAACAAAATATTTGCAAATGAGACAGTACATTAAAGGAGTTATGTCATAAGCAGTCTAGCCCTTGCAACGTCTAGAACCCCCCCACCCAAGACCCAAGAAGAAACCAAACATGGAGAGGATGCAATCATGGTTTGACTTTGGATCTAACAGAAGTTTTTTATTGTAGCAGGCATATGGAAATGTGTAGAAAAATTAAACTAATTATTTGCATTATCGGTCTGTCTAAGTGTTTTGTTTTCTGTTTTTTTTTCTTGTTAATTCCCGAAGTCCAAAGAATCAAGGATGTAAACTAGATCACAGTAAACAAACGCCGTAAATTATACTAAATTCGTTACAATGATTTCTTGAAGATTCTGAATCTGAGCTAAACAATATTCAGCTTCTGAGACCAAAAAATGTCAAAGTGGCCGATGATTTCTTCGTCCGACATATTTAAACGTCGACATGGTGATATACTTAGTTGTTTCAATCCTCTTAGACGCCACACGATCTTCTCGAAGGCTCTAGTAATCTTTTGACAAGCGTCGGGAGATCAATGAATACTTAATTAGCAATGGCGGATTGGCGTTCAGGAGTGAATTGTGTTCAAGTAATTTCTGGATAACGTTGACTACCGTGAGGGTTTTGGGGAAAACAAAGGTAACAGTGTGTTCGTAAAAACCAGACCCATCGAAAAATGATGTGTCTCCCACCTTCTCGGCCCACATAAATCAAAGACTTTAAGGGGCAAGAAGACATGCTGAAACCATTTCCTCTCCAGACAAGTGGTTCGCCCGGAATCCGGCCAAAACCGGAAAGTTTGTTAAAAGTAAAAGTTTTATTTTAAATTAATTAAGTGTTCGCTTTAGGGGTAAGAAATCATGCTGAAATTTATGTGAAAGTTATTTTCTACTCGGACAAGTATTCCACCCGGAATCGGGCCAAAATCGGAAAATTTGTTAAAAGCAAAATTTGCAGTTGATTAGATGTGCGGTTATCGGTAAGAAGAGATGCTGAATTCCGAGCTGAATTCGTATATGACAGTCCTTTTTACCCGAACATATAGTTCGCCTGGAATCCGGCTGAAACCGGAAAATTTGTTATGAGTTAAATTTTTATTTGCAGTTGATTAGATGTTGGATATAAAGGTTCAAAGGTTCCAAAGCTAAAATGTGCATTATACTTGACGCAATACCCACATTTGGCATTGCCATGGTAGTGTTTTTTTTTAAAATAAATTCGTTACTTAAGTACTTACTTACTTATATGGGTAAGGAGATACGCTGAATTCGCTTTTGAGCTTTATTTTTTCGCCGGACAAGTAGTTCCGGAATTCCGCCAGACCGGAAAATTGGCAGAAGTAAGGCAGGAAGTTTCGATCGGTTTCGTCAATATAGATATGACTTATGGGGGTAAACACACATTAGCTATTTGGCCTTAATCTTTTTTTAAATTCTAATAGTAAAATGTTCAAGGAGTCCGGTGAATACTGGATCTGGCGAAGACAAGACCCAATTGTCTGGATCAAATATTGAATTTTTGGGATCCCGGTGAAACCTTTGATCTTGTTAGTAGAGTTCTACTTCTCTTCCTGTCCATGCTTCTTTTTGCGTTTTCTTTTTTACTTTTCTATACTCCGCAAAAGAAATAGAAAACGGTGATTTTCAGTTTTTGGGATCCCAAAACGCAAGTGGAGGGATACCTATGACATCACAAAAGTTGTCCGTCCGTCCGTCTGTCCGTCCGTCCGTCTGTCCGTCCGTCCGTCCATCCGTCTGTAAGCACGATAACTCTCGAACTGAATGAGATATTTTGATGAAACTTGGTATGAGGATTGTTTGGGTCAAGGGTAAGGTCGAGTTCGTAGATGAGCTCTGTAGCCCTATAGTTGGGGGTGGGGGAGGGGGTTGAAATTAAGGGACAAACAAAATATTTTTAAAATGCTAATGTGATAGTCGATTGTGGGGTAAAAAGACATGCTGAGCACGATGGTGAAAATCATTTCTCGCCGCACAAGTATAGTTCGTCCGGAATCCGGCAAAAACCGGAAAGTTTGTTAAAAGTAAAAGTTTCATTTGAAGTTGATCAAATGTTTGAACTAGATGTAAGAAGACATGCTGAGCAAGATGGTGAAAACCATTTTCTCGCTGGACGAGTAGTTCGTCCGGAATCCGGCAAAAACCGGAAAATATGTTAAAAGCAAAAGCTTTATCTGAAGTTGATTAGATGATAGATTTAGGGGTAAGAAGAGACGCTGAGTCTGTATATGATGATCATTTTTTACCCGGACATATAATTAGTCAGGAATCCGGTTGTACCCGCAGTTTTTTTTTAAGTCAAAATTTTATTTAAAGTTGATTAGATGTTCTTTATAGGGATAAGGAGATACGCCGGTTTCGTTTCTGAATTTTCTTTTTTTGCTGGACTAGTAGTTCGCTTGGAATCCGGGCGAAACCGCAAATTTGGCAGTAGTATAAAGCAGGAAGTTTCGGTCAGTATCGTCAAAATAGATATGGCTTATAGAGGTGTAGATAGGTAGGTAGATAAAATATCTGAACTCAGTTTTCTCTGATGGTTAGCCTGGCGAAGACAAGACCCAATTGTCTCGATCAAATCTTAAATTTGTGGGATCCCATCGACACCTTTGGTCTTGTTTTTCTTGATCAGCTAGTTATCACTCTAAGATGAATGAATGAATGAATGTATTCCCCCAAAAAACCTATGGGCCATAGCGGGACAAAATATAAAAATAAACAAGCACTCCAACTGCAATGTACCCATCCAAATATTCAACACTCAACTCATACTTCTAATAACTAAATAACCATTAAACAAACTAACACCTATCCCTACCACAACATCAACCTACAATAAAACGTTCACGGTGCTCCGTGGCAACCTTCAGGAATCTACCCAACCGAGGCAACTCTTGGAAAACTTTACTACCCATCAAATCTTTCAAAGACCTCTCTTGAATAACCTCCTTACCGAAAACTTCTCTCCTTAGATCCCCCAACTCACTACAAGGACAAACCAAATGTTCACTTCCGACAAACCGTCCTCAGCGAAAAGAACAAAACTCAATCATAAAATCCAACACAATACCAACAGAAAAACGATGCGGAACCAACAAACCATACAACGACATGTAACTAGTTACAAACTAACAAAACACGAAAATCACGGTTTTCTACTTCTTTTGTAATGAATGGCCAGCTTGGCTTCAAACCTTATATTCTATACTCCGCTTTTTTTACTATGTCAATTGTAGTGGGTTTATAAAATGCATTCACTCGTTCGTATATAGTTTGAGAGTAGCTCAGTATATTTGTGTAATTGAAAATCAGTCGCAATTTTATCACGTAAAATTTATCTCGATTCCGTGCGGAATATATGTACTCTTTATAAACTATAAAGACTATCTACAGCTTAGCAACCCAGAATACTAAGATTTATATAGTTTGAGGATAGCTCAGCTTGGTAACCGAGTACCGGTCTAGGAGGTTTATTTTATCCATGAGATGGACCCTTCGTTTCTTGGAAACTACGGACTTAAAAATTATTTATTACAACTTTTATGGAATGACAACAATTGGGTTACTTAGAAGCTCACAATGGGCTTCTGAGGGAAGTCATGTCACGGTTTAAGTGCCACTACGGCTTCAGAAACTACGGGCTTAAAAAACTGCCTCTTAAGATGCTTTTTGGGATCCCAAAACGTAAGTGGACGGATACCTATGACATCGCAAAAGTTGTCCGTCTGTCCGTCTGTCCGTCTGTGCGCACTATAACTCTCGAAGGGAATGAAATATTTTGATGAAACTTGGTGTGAGGACTCTTTGGGTCAAGAGTATGGGCTCTGTAGCTCTACATTTAGGGGTGGGAGAGGGGGTTTAAGTTAAGGGACAAATGAAATATTTTTAAACAGATGATGTGATAGACGATTTTGGGGTAAGAAGACATGCTGGCCACCGTGGTGAAAACCATTTTGTCATCGGACAAGTAGTTCGCTCGGAATCCGGTCAAAACCGGAAAATTTGTTAAAAGTAAAAGTTGCATTTGAAGCTGATTAGATATTTGATATAGAGGTAAGAAGACATGCTGAACACGATGGTGAAAACCATTTTTTCGCCGGACAAGTAGTTAGCCAAGAATCCGGCCAAAACCGGAAAGTCTTTTAAAAGTAAGTTTTATTTGAAGTTGATTAGATGTTCGATTTAGGGGTAAGAAGACATGCTGAACACGACGGTGAAAAACATTTTTTTCACCGGACAAGTAGTTAGCCCGGAATCCGACCAAAACCGGAAAGTCTTTTAAAAGTAAAAGTTTTATTTGAAGTTGATTAGATGTTCGACTTAGGGGTAGAAAGACATGTTGAAAATGATGGTGAAACCCATTTTCTCGCAGGGCAAGAAGTTCGCCCGGAATTCGGCCAAAACCGAAAAGTTTGTTAAAAGTATAAGTTTTGTCTGAAGATGATAGATGTTCGATCTAGGGGTAAGAAGACATGCTGAACACTTGAAAAGTATTTTCTACCCGGACAACTTGTTCGCCCGGAATCAGGCCGAAACCGGAAAATTGGTTAAAATCAAAAGTTTTATTTGAAGTTGATTAGATGACATATTTAGGGGTAAGAAGACGCGCTGAATCTGTATATGACAATCTTTTTTTTACCGGGACATATAGCTTGTTCGGAATCCGGTTGAAACCGGATTTTTTTATAAGAAGTTTTACTTGAAGTTGATTAGACGTTCTTTATACTGATAAGGAGATACGCTGAATTCGCTTATAAACTTTTTTTTTTCTGGACAAGTATGGTAGTTCGTTCGCAATTGTCTGGATCAAGTATTAGATTTTTGGGATCCCATCGAAACCTTTGGTCTTGTTCTGCTTGAAACCTGCAAATCCGCTCTCTGTTTCGACTTTCTTTAGATGTACCAGTTTTTCTTCAGCAAAAGTATCAGAAAGAAAGTCACAACAGCACAAACATTTACTTTCTTCATGTAGCTAATTTAGCTGACGTTATTCTTTTCTGTTGTTCTGCAATTGGACTCTGAAGTTCTTTGATTCCTTTATAGTGAATCATCAGTGCATAATCATTAATGAATGCAAACTGGTGATTTTTAAATGGATTCAACTAACTAATAGGGAAATGTTATGGTAACAGCCACTGCAAGATGTTGATGGCTGCTTCTTCAAGAAATAGCTGGACTTTTTAGTAGAGTGTTCCTTGGAACAATCCACTACTGTCAAGGCCGCTTTAGCAGCTTTCGGCTTTCGGTTTCTGCTTTTCGGTTTAACCGTATTTTGTTGAGCTCGTAACTCGTGAACCAGTGCAAGTATCAAGTTCAAACTTGGTACACTTGTGGGTATTGGGGTCGAGTTGTGACTTTTGGGGGTCCCAACCCCACAGCCACCCGCTTCAGGGGCAAATGGGCCCAGTGAATAATGTTCATAACTTGATAAGACCAGGACATAGGACGATGAGATTTCTTGTACGGCTGGGAAATTACTTTCAAAGTTTCACCTTCCCCACCCACCCCGTTCAAGGGCAACTGGGCCCAGATTTCCCAGGAGTAAAGTTCATTACCCGTGACAGGAATCAGTAGATATCAAGATGAAACTTGGTAGGTTTGTGACCTACCTAGTCTCTTTTAGCTTTTTTGGGGCCCCAAACATACCGATAGCGATACAATTCCTTTGTGCTTTTGGATCATCAGGTTGGGAATATTCTTCCCCCCCCCCCTCTTGATCGGTAGGTGGGCACAGTTCGCCCATGAGTAAAGTTTTTGGACTGTGACTGGCAGGGGCGTCCCGAGCCTTTCTTCCATGGGGGGGGGGGGGGGGGGGGGGCACCTGGTAAAACTGACCAAATCGGTACCTGATTTTTACTGAATTTATTAAAAAAAAAAAATTAAAAACACAGCGAGTTGCTTTCATGAAGCTACAACGTAGTATATACGAACAAGTCTAAATAGAAAACTTGGCGCGTTTTCAGGCTTTTCCTCCGCTTTTTTTTTTTTCATGGATACACCGTCACTAGCCTTTTACCTTTAGAAGACCTTTCCACTTTTGCCAACAGGATTGAAATAATCGCAAAAACGGTGTTGATACATAGCGACAACGTCACTAACGGCTGTGTCCATGATTAATTAAGGCGCCGCAGGCGAAATTTTTTTAATCCCCCGTTTTTTCTGGCAACATTTAACTACTTTCCATGCAAATTCTAGATTTTAACATTGTTCAAGCCCCCCAAAATTCCAAGCCTCAAACGCCAACTAAATGACACCCTTTGTCTAACTAGTGAAGACTGCGAAATGTGCCGCAGGCGAAATTTTTTGGAAACACTGATGATATAAGTGCCTTTCTGCGATCCCAAGATTACATATTCAACCCAGAGTTGTCTGGTAAAAAAAGGGGCGATCCAGGGTAAAGTGGATACAAAGTACATTTGTTTGGAATTTACAGCAAACAAAAGTAGGCTAGTTTTCACGTCAAGAGACATACTGCAATCCTAAGAAGTAAAAAAATGAACAGCAACCAGCTGACGCTATCGTAAATGGTAAAGAACGAGAGCTAAATAAATGCTACTTAAATTACCGAACTCAGTAACTGGGTTGAAGCAAATAATGAATACGTAGTATACCGAAAAACTAACTAAAAAAATAATAAACAGATCTAGAGCGGTATTACAACCGAATTTCGTAATAGAGTAAAAACTCTTGTTAGAACGACCTGAAACAGCCGAATTTGGCAAGTCTAGTAATAGAAACGGACTCAAGAAAAATCCGGTGAATCACCGTATTCGGTAACGAATCAGAACCAAAGGAATCTCGCCGAATATAATTATGAAATGGACTGACCAAATGCGACCGAATCACCGAATTCGGTAAAGAATGAGACCAAATAAACTGGGTAAATCACCGAATTTACGCAGGGTACGCCCCTGGTGACGGCACTGTCTAGGGAACCGGGAGTCGTATTTTATGTCCTACGGGCTACGGAACCGGTAGTTCTCACGGAAACCAAACCATATGAGCTGCGATTCCGGGATCTGACGTCATTAACTAACGGAAACTTGTATGTGCTGGCTCCCGTTCCGGTAGTAATTGGAAATAGCTCACGGAAACTTCGTCGCACCAGCTTCTCGTCCGGTAGCCTCACGGAATTGTGTACTCAGGAGCTAGGGAGCCGGTAGTTGATACCGGAAACTGTATAATTGGAGCTTCTGTTCCGGTAGTGTCTACGTGGAATATAAAACTCACGGAATAGTTTGGATGAGAGCTAGGATGCCGGGATTTTCACGGACTTAGAGAAAATAACATGGGAAAATATTCACTACCGGAACCCATATATTGAGAGCTAAGGTACCGGTAGAAACTACTATTTGCTTGAAAATGACCAGCTCACGGCCACAGATGGCTATGGGCTAGGGTTTCGGTAGTGATGAAAAAAAAAATTGAACTCACGTACCCATGTCAGTGCAGACGAGGAAACCGGAAGCAAATATTTTTAACTAACGGAACCCAACTTCTGCTGGCTGGAGTTCCGGTAGGGCAAAAAAAAAATAAGATGTATAACTGGATTCAGTGAGCTGTACCGGACTCAAAGTCCATATTGACACCCGTCCATGAGTTTTAAATTTTATTTTTTGGCACTACCGGAACCGCAGCTCGCAAGAGCTGGGTTCCGTGAGTAAAAAATATTCACTTCCGGTTTCCTAGTCTACACTGAGATGGGTCCGTGAGTCCTATTTTTTTTTTATTTTCGTCACTACCGGAACCCTAGCCCATAGTCACCTGTGTCCGTGAGCTGGTCATTTTCAAGCAAATAGTAGTTGCTACCGGTACCTTAGCTCTCAATATATGGGTTCCGGTAGTGAATTTTGTCCAATGTTAGTTTCTCTAAGTCCGTGAAAATCCCGGCATCCTAGCTCTCATCCAAACAATTCCGTGAGTTTTATATTCCACGTAGACACTACCGGAACAGAAGCTCCAATTATACAGTTTCCGGTATCAACTACCGGCTCCCTAGCTTCTGGGTACACAATTCCGTGAGGCTACCGGACGAGAAGCTGGTGCGATGAAGTTTCCGTGAGCTATTTCCAATTACTACCGGAACGGGAGCCAGCACGTACAAGTTTCCGTTAGTTAATGACGTCAGATCCCGGAATCGCAGCTCATATGGTTTGGTTTCCGTGAGAACTACCGGTTCCGTAGCCCGTAGGACATAAAGTACGACTCCCGGTTCCCTAGACAGTGCCCCCTGGTGACTAGCATCAAACTGTAAGTTGGCCGAACCAAACATCAGCCGAAATTGCCTAAGAACTGAAGTAGTCATTTTAATCGTCATCTAACGTATTTATTAGCTACTTCTTTCTTCATTCGTGGCTAGATAGAAAGTGATACCGCTTATGCCCATTAGATAGAAAGTGTTATTCTGTTGGCCAACCAAATCAACAAAACAAAATAGCTTATCTTAGCTTTAAACTAACAAGGTCAAGAAATCCTGTAAGAGGGTCTTAGTTCCATCCTGCAAGTGTCTTGAAAAGGTTACGAGTTGTATTTGCTATGTTATTGCACGACCAGACTTTTTTTTTAGCGTTTGTTGACTTCAAACTTTGCCATTTTCATGCACTTGCTGTGACTAAAGTTAACCCCCAGTTGTTTTCAAGGGCCTTTGAAAACACCAGAATGGGTATTCTGGATGTTCATTCTACCATTTAGCCAATAACTGTACTGTTCAAATTTAAGTAACTGTTCAAACAAGCAAACAGTAGAGGTATGCTTACTTTGAACACTTTTTCAACTGTTCCAATCAGTCTAGTACACTAGCCCTTTTTCAGCCATGGTGCTCAGATGTCTAGCACCATGCCTGAGTGCTAGACGTTTCAGCACTGCACCTTGAAATTCATGCATGGTGCATGGCTGTGATTTAAGGCAGGATTTAAGCACACAGTGCACACATGAAAAAGCACAGTTTCCTACTGAAAAATTTCTACTGATAGAAATTGTGCTTTTCATGTGTGCACTGTATGCTGAAATCCATGCACCTGCATGAATTTCAAGGTACAGTGGGTCTGCAGTGGGTACAGTGCTCAAACATCTAGCACTCAGGCATGGTGCTAGACGTTTGAGCACCAAGACTGAAAAATTGCTAGTGTACTAGACTGGGTCCAATGCCTTGGCTTTGTTACTTACATATATAAAGTAAAATGGAAAAGAAACAAGAGCTACGAGCCATATGGCACTTGTTATGAGTAAGTTATGCAATAAAGTACAGTAGAGGTTTGCTTATTTGAACACTTTTTTAACTGTTCCACTACCTTGGCTTTCTTACTTGCATTTAAAAAAGTAAAATGGAAAAGAAAAATAACAAACTTGATATCAGATAACAGCCAACTATTTCAGGGTTATCCTGGCACAAACTTGAAGCAGAAATTCAATTAAATTTCTTTGATTTTGAATTTATTAAAAAGGTCCTTCCTCTTTTGAAGGCATCTGACAGTTCGGACCGCCATCTTCTCCATTGAAGGTGCATTCCTCCCGGCAAACTTTTCAAATTATAAAAAAAAAGAGGTGTCAGCTGAGTCACTTTCATAGGTGAATGGTGAATTACCAAAATATTCAAAAAGTGACAAAAGCGACAAATAGTTTTGGTATAGAAAATTACCAAAATAATAATCATATTCGGTGTCGAAACTGGAGCTATAATAATAATAATAATATAACTGCAGTAAAAAAAGGCTTTCGCCTCTGTTAATTTCTCGGGACACTGTGTACAGTAAATTCAATTTCAGCCAGGTGTCGATCCACGCCTGCTTTAAACTGATTGATATTTTCGGCATTTACAACATTTTCGGGGAGATTATTCCAGTAGTCCACTATCCGATTTTTGAAGCTCCATTTTCCAATGTCATTTCGGAATTTCTCACCACGAATTTTCAAGCTGTGTCCTCTGAGACCGTTATGATTGAAAGTGAGGACATCATCAGGCCTTATGTTATCATAGTAACTATGACAAATCTTAAAAGTTTCAATCAAATCACCTCTGAGGAATCTATAAGATAAACTGGGTAATCGTAATTTTTTAAGTCGATGTTCAAAGGCAGATGGCAAATGGCTGGCACTGTTTTTGTTGCTCGTCTCTGAACTTGCTCAATGGCGATGATGTCCTTGTTATAGAAAGGCCTCGTTGTTAAGTGGCTATATTCAGTTAGTAGACGAGCTAGAGCCTTAAATAGAGTAGGAAACAGGGAATTGTCCTTGAATGTAAATGTCCTTCTCATGAGATTTACAATTCTGGTAGTTTTCTTGATGATAGTTTTGTAATGTGTTGTAAATTTTAGATCTGTATCCATAACTACCCCGAGGTCACGCTCAGAGGTGGTTATCGAAATCGTCCTTCCGTCCAAGGTGTAACGATGGTCAAGGGTAGTAGGGCCAAGACGAAGGTGATGACATTTATCGGTATTGACCTCCATGGCCCATTGAGTCATCCACTGGCAGATCTTGTCAAGGTCTTTTTGAAGAGACTCGGCATCGTGCAATCCCTTTATACCTCTGTATAGCTTAGTGTCATCAGCGTATAGCATAACCGGAGAGCTGATATCTTCAGTTAAGTCATTTATATAAGTGTTGAAGAGAACGGGACCGAGAACACTTCCTTGTGGTACGCCGCTAAGAACATTCACCTCCCTGGTGCTAAGCTGGCCATCCACTCGTACTCGCTGTGTTCTGGAGGCTAAGAAATCCTCTATCCAAGCTAAAATTGGTCCGATCACACCCAAGCGTTTGAAGCGTTTCAGTTTCAAAAGGAGCCTTTTGTGCGGTACTTTATCAAAGGCTTTTCGTAAGTCAATATAGAGAACATCCACCTGTATCCCCGCGTCGATCATTGCTCTCCAGGCTTCACTGGCCAGTTGAAGCTGAGCTTCTGCAGATCTCCTACGCATGAATCCAAACTAGCTTTTGGAAATGTCAGTCAGATGTCGGCTGAGGTGATCCGCAAGGAGGGACTCAAAAATTTTGCAGGGGATGCTTGTCAAACTTACTGGTCTGTAGTTTGATGGGATTTGCCTGGAACTGTTTTTGAATATGGGAGAAACGATGGCTTTTTTCCAAAGTGAAGGTAGCTTTCCGCTTGCGTATGATTTTTTAAAGATCTCGTAAAGCGGCAGTTGGATTTCAGATGCCAGTTCACGCAAGACCCTAGGATGAATGTTGTCGGGTCCTGGGGATTTATGAGGGTCTAAATTTTTGAGTTTGATATAAACGTCATTTACCGAAAAATCAAGGTCTGGAATTGGTGCTTTTTCATTGTCAGACGAAAACTCCTCAGTTGTTTCAGGTTCCCTTGTGAAAGCTGATTCAAATTGTCGGTTTAGAAGGTTGGCTTTTTTACTTGTTGTTTTGCCTGAGTCTGGGTCTCGAAGTTCCGACACTCCGTGGTTAAGCTTACGCTTGAAGCTTGCAAATTTCCAGAAGGCCTTAGGATTTGTTTTGGACTGCTCCGCGACACGTTGCTCCCTTAAAGTCTGTTGGTTTCTCGTTTCTTTACGGACCTTGTTTCTCAGTCTGACAAATTTCTTTCTGTCTTCTTGGCTTCCAGATATCCTTGAATTCTTCCACGCTTCTTTTTTCGCTTTTATCAAGTTTACGGTCGTTCTAGGTAAGGTCGGACGTTTGTATTTTTGGTAAACTGGAATATACTTCTCCACTAGATCCTGAAGAGCTACCGTGAAACTTTCATACATATGTTCACTTGATTCAGGATTTGAAAACTTCTCTGACCAATCGATATTTGCGGCAGCATTTCGCATCGCGCTGTAATCCCCCTTGGCGTAGTTTTTCCGATTTCGATAATATTCTTCATTTTTGGGATCCCAAAACGTAAGTGGAGGGATACCTATGACATCGCAAAAGTTGTCCGTCCGTCCGTCCGTCCGTCTGTAAGCACGATAACTCTCGAAGGGAATGAGATATTTTGATGAAACTTGGTGTGAGGATCCGTTGGGTCGTCGGACCAGTCAAGTTCGTAGATGGGCTTTGTAGCTCTACATTTAGGGGTGGGGGAGGGGATTCAAATTAAGGGGCAAACAAAATATTTTGAAACAGCTAATGTGATAGTCGATAATGGGGTAAGAAGACATGCTGAACACGGTGGTGAAAACCATTTTGTCATCGGACAAGTAGTTCGCCCGGAATCCGGCCAAAACCGGAAAGTTTGTTGAAAGTAAAAGTTTTATTAGAAGTTGATTAGATGTTCGATTTAGGGGTAGGAAGACATGCTGAAGACGATGGTGAAAACTATTTTCTCGACGGACAAGTATTTCTCCCGGAATCCGGCCCAAACCGGAAAGTTTGTTGAAAGTAAAAGTTTTATTTGAAATTGATTAGATGTTTGATTTAGGGGTAGGAAGACATACTGAAGACGATGGTGAAAACTATTTTCTTGACGGACAAGTATTTCGCCCGGAATCCGGCCAAACCGGAAAGTTTGTTGAAAGTAAAAGTTTTATTTGAAGTTGATTAGATGTTCGATTTAGAGGTAGGAAGACATGCTGAAGACGATGGTTAAAACTATTTTCTCGACGGACAAGTATTTCGACCGGAATCCGGCCCAAACCGGAAAGTTTGTCAAAATTAAAAGTTTCATTCGGAGTTGATTAGATGTTCGATTTAGGGCAAGAAGACATGCTGAACACTTATGTGAAAACAATTTTCTACCCGGACATGTAGTTCGCCCGGAATCCGGCCAAAACCGGAAAACTGTTGGAAGTCAAAGTTTTATTTCTAGTTGATTAGGTAAGCGATTTAGGGGTAAGAAGACATGCTGAGTCCCTGCATGACAATCAGATTTTACCCGGACATATAGTTCGACCGGAATCCGGCTGGAATCGGAAAATTTGTTTATAAGCTAAATTTCTATTTGAAGTTGATTAGATGTTCGTTACTGGGAAAAGAAGATACCCTGATTTCGTCTTTGAGCTTTCGTTCTTTGAGCTTTTCGTCAAAACAGATATGACTTATAGGGGTAAACACACATGCTGAATCCATATCTGAACTTGGTTCTCTCAGGTGATTAGCTATTTGGCCTTAATCTGTTTCTGAATTTTATTTGTAAAAATGTTCAAGGAGTCTGGCGATAACTGGATCTGGCTAAGACAAGACCCAGTTGTCTGGATCAGATATTGAATTTTTGGGATCCCATCGAAACCTTTGGTCTTGTTCACGGTGACGTCAACTTCAAACATGATCGTCGCATGATCTGATTTCCCAACTGGAGATCCTACCTCGAGCGACTTTATGACATCGGTATCTGTTACAAGCAACAGATCAAGCAGGGAAGGTTCATCTGATCCACGTATTCGAGTAGGCTGATCGACAAGCTGTTCAAGGAAGTTGTCATGTATTGTTCTGAGGAACAATTTTTGCGACGTCGAACCACTATCTTCCTGTTGATGAGACATTTTCCAGTTAATTTCTCGGTAATTGAAATCTCCTACTATGATTGTGGTCATTCTGTTTTTCCTGCATTTTTTGTTGATCTCGTCGAAAAGAAACTGGTCATTTTCCATAGTGCTGTGTGGGCTTCTGCAAAATATCCCTAAGTTCAGGGGCCTACCATCGGTAATATGCAATGATAGCCATACACACTCTTGACTATTGGTAGATTCAGGGGTGACTGTTAGGCTGCTTCTGACGTACATTATTATTCCTCTACCTTTGTCGTTCTCAATGTTTGTTTCGTGTGTCTTGTAGCCGTCAAAGGACAGCTCTGACAGCAGGTAGGAAGCGACAATTTTTTGGCTTGGCTTCGGCTATGGCAACAACTTCGGGATCAGTGATTGCGATTAGGATTTTTGTTTCATCAAGTTTGTTGAGGAGCGAATCTGCGTTAAAGTAAAGGCATTTCAGCGCTTTCGGAGGTTCTTTGGAGTCCAAGGTTGTTCTCATACATCTGTTACTTCCTGAAGTAGAGCTTCCTGATTTTGTTGATGGAATTTCTTTTGGTTGAGAGTGGCTTTGTGCTTCGATATTCACCCATGATCGCGTCTGGTTTGGATTTAGACGACCGTCTCCCACCTTATTTGGTGGCGATCTCGATCGTTTTCTGCGAAAGGTCCTCGAGTGGTTGCTGTGAGAAACTCGTGTCTCGGTTTTGGTTGAGTCTGAACTGCCGGTGGCCAGAAGGAGTGGCTCGTTGAGCTTCTTGCCCGGTTCGATGCATGGGTCTCCAAAAGTTGTTTATTTGTGCAATTGGCTGTTGAGCTCTCATGTTCTCTCTGTTGGGAATCATTGTGGTTCCGAAGGGTTCGTTCGTTGGTGAAGGTTGGAAGGATGTTACTTTGGGCCGGAATCGATGCAGGTAGTTTTCGGACCGTCCAAGATCGATATCTAGCAGTGGTGTCGGTAGTATCCGCCCAGGGCTTCTTCTGATGTGCTGTACTGCTGGTCTGGGTTCCTGGTTCCATTGACGGTGTTGTTGTGGCTGAGCCGACGAACTCGGCAGAGGGTCGCGGTGGAGTCCCAAGAAGTTTTTTGAACTTCGCTCGTTGGAAGGACGGTCGAGTGTGCGGCTAACTATTTTGCTCGGATGATTATCGGGGCACAGAGGGTTGAAGCACAGTCCGTGCGAGTATTTCGGACAAATGCGTGTATGCGGGGCGTTGCAAAGCTGCTTGCCGCAGTTGCCTGAGAGAAATTGGGGACAGATGTGACGGAACTTGCAGTTGTCGTTCTTACATCGGTTCTGGAGAAAGTAAATGCACGGTTGAATTCCCTTCTTGAACTGCACCTGTATAGGACGAGGAGTGCCGTGCGAGGGTACTTTCTAACCATTTATCCCGGTTAGTTGATTTAAGCTTGCGGGAGTAGAGTCTTCTTTCTCATCGCTCCACCTGTCATTGACAGTCGATGCACTTGAAGGAGGATCGGTTGTCTCGCTGTCTAGAGTAATTACAACTTCGGATATCTCTAATTCGCTGGAACCATCTTCAAGCCTGCGAATCTTTTTTTCTAATGTTGCTATCCTGTTTTCTTTCCTCTCTATCAATTTCTTCAGTTTTGCAATTTCGGATTGTAGGGTAGCAACACTGTCTGATGTTCCTGGTGTGTCTGATGCGTCGTTGTGAGCATTGAAGGGGGCGATTTCAGACAAGGTTGGCTGATGCTGGTGAGAGACATTCTGAGCTGTGACATCCTCGGAGGCCGAAATCGGTTTGTGAGTGCATACTTTGCAAACCTACCTATCATTATTCTTCCGCTCGGCTATAGTAGTTTCCGCGCAGTGAGGGTGGAACCAGTCGTTGCAATGGGTGCAAGAAAAAGTTCCATAACCGCACTTTCTGTTGCAGAAGTATTTCCTGCCCTGTCCGGTTACTTTATCAGTTCCTTTTGTTCCGTTCCTGTCCACACTTTGCGTTGAATGGGCTGGGCATGCTTTGCAGTTCCAAGTGGTGGTTTTCTTCCTAACTGCATGGCTAATTCCAGCGCATTTCGGGTGAAAAAATGCATTACAGGAACTACAGGCAATTGTGGCTCCTCCTGAACTCTTGACACAGTCTCCACACACGGGTTTCTTCCGCTTAACAGCCATCTAAGAATCTCAACGGTCGCTCTGACGGTAGGTCACGTGTCCTTCTTGATTTTTCAACGGCTACTTTGCAAACTTGGCTCGGATTGAGGTGTTCACTCGACGACGGTTAGACAACGACTATAGCGGAGGTTCGTGGTAACGACCGAATCCTGAAAATTATACCGAATCCCAATCATGATACCGAATAATTTTGGACCAATTTACTGAAATTATTTGGTAATTTTTCGATGCCAGAACTATTCGGTATATTTATGGAGATTCGGTAGTTACACATAATACGCGGTACACGCGCATTTGACAGACAATTTGTGAAAAGCTAATCTTAAGAAAGACTTGACCTTTTTAATCTGAGCTAATGACCCGGAACAACGCCACTGGCCCCTATGTCGTCGCGAAATGACGCCCTTGTAAGTAAGAAGAAAATAAAATCATAGCCACAATCTGTAATCTTTTTGTCTTTTTTGACAGTTTCCGTTCTGTTGTCTCTTGATCCAAGGGTTATGCAATTTTGAGATGGCCCCTTGATAGGAAAACCCGAATTCTCAGGTGACGGAGTGCACAGTAGGCCTATTAGCCTTAGTCATAAGACTGGCGGAAATGAGGTTCGAGGTCCGTTGCAGCTTGGTTGCAGTATGTCAAGGAGAAATACGTTTTTTATGGCACTTGAGCATACTCAAGTGCCATATAGCGATTGTAATTTCTGTCGGTCTGTCCCGGTTTTGCTAGTTTGGGCACTTCCACCTAAGCTAGGACGATGAAACTTGGCAAGCATATAAGGGACCCAACCAGATTAACTTGGAAACAATCACTTTCCCGATCCGGCAATCGTGGGGGGAGTGGAGGGATGGGAAACTAGTAACATGCATAACTTTGGAACGGGTAATCGGATATGCATGAAACTTAACATATCGCAAGAAAAAGTGCTTAAGATGCCCTGTTTCAAATCCAGACCAGATCCGATAACTGGAAGGGGGGGGGGGGGCACCGGAAATCCCTCAAACGCTGCCACATAAGCTAGGACAATGAAATTTGGCAGGTATATCAGAGAACCAACCAGAATAACTTGGAAATAATATTTCCCACATCCGGCCATTGTGGGGGGGGGGGAGTGGAGAGATGGGAAATCCGGAAACTAGTAACATGCATAACTTTGGAACGGGAAATCGGCCATGCATGAAACCTGAAATATTTCAAGAACAAGACAAGTGTTTCTTTTGTTGAGTTTCAAATCTTGACCAGATGCGATAACGGGGGTGGGGGCCGAAGGGTGGCACCGGAATTCTCGTGAAACGCTTCCACATAAGCTAGCACAATCAAACTTGGCAGGCATATAAGGGAACAAACCAGATTAACTTGGAAACAAACACTTCCCCGATCCAGCCATCGCGGTGGGAGTAGAGGGATGGGGAATCCGGAAACTAGCAACATGCATAACTTTGGAACGGATAATCGGACATGCATGAAATTGACGATTGTGAAGAACAAGTGTCTCAGATTTTCGATTTCAAATTTGGACCGAATCCGAGAACTCGGGGGGGGGGGGGGGGTAGACGGAGCGACCCGAAATCTTGGGAAATGCTTAGGGTCGAGGGTTGAGAAGGAACTTGAAGGGAACAACAAGCATTAACCGTAGATACTCTATTGACAAAACAAGACCGGATCGTGTCACAGTAGAGGAGGTTGGAGGGGTTTTTCCCGGATTTCCGGTGATCTCGAGTTTAGGGTAGACATATTAGGTACTCTTCCAGGTCGACTTGAAAATAGTTCCTTTCCCGTTTCCCGATCCGATGGGGCGTTCCCCGATCATGGGGGGAGTGGAAGGATCGGGATTCCTGATTCTAGTGACATGCCTAACTTTGGAACTGATGATCAGACGTGCATGAAACTTGTCAAGTGTCAAGAACAAGTGTCTCAGATGATCAATTTCAATTCTGGAATGGATCTGATAACTTGGGCGGGGGAGCTGGAAATCTCGTGAAACGAGATGAAGTCGAGAGATCGGGATGGGATTTCAAAGGAAGAACAAGCCTAAGCCGTAGATACATTATCGACGAAACAGGACCGGATTGTGTCACAGTGGGGGGAGTTGGAAGGGGTTTTCCACAATTCCGATGATCACGAGGTAGGGTAACTCAGGATGTGCTATGACCGTGAAACTTAGCAGGCATGTTAGGGACTTATTGGCTTAAAAATAGCCCCTCCCCCGATCCGATCATCGTTTGGAGGAAGAAACAGTTGTCAATGAGTGGTATAACCATTTGAGATTTACTAGCTCAAGCCCATTTTCTGATGAAATGAATGTCGGGAGAGAGATTCAGCCTTGAAAACTGCAAACTGTATCTGACAAACATGCTAACTGCTCTTACAAGTGCCATATGGGCTTTCAGCTCTTGTTCAAGAGTGTGCAGGCTACTTGTTAAAACTGGTTTGATACTCCTACTACACTAGAGATTAGATGTTACTTGGGGTGCTTGTCCAGCTTTGGTTGAGTGATACATAATAGTGATAGTGATAAACCAGAAATAGGCTACACTTCTCACATGTGCTAGATACGACAGTCTAGTTACCCATCGCTTAAATAGGTTTGAATACCCAATGAAAATGCGTGACTTCGTTGCTCCACTCTTCTTAGTGTAAATAAAATTTTATTCAAAATATCAACTAAAACTGAGCGATTGCTAAAAAATTAATCTTTTCTATGTCGCACACAATACTGGGCTTTCTTCAAAAGTGGCCTCGCAATCTGGAATTTAGCATTTCCTGAGTTTCGCTTAATTAGCCGTTGAAATTCCGGCTTCGTTGAAATACTCTTGATGACTATCTCACCTTGCCTGTGCAAAATATCCGGCCTCTCCGGGTAGCTAGTGGAAGAAAGGCAGAAGTGGTGTCAAAGCTGCGCCTAAGATCGCGGTGATTGATTGACACAGGATTTGAGTCACTGAGTTTGAGTCGTATGGACACGCTTACTCCTTCTTCCTGAGGATCACTGGCGTGTTTTGGACTTTGTCATGTAGAGTATTCTAATTCTCCACTTCGGGATGAACTTCGTCTTGTCGGGCCAGCAGTGAATATTCTGAAGGTCACTACTAGAAACAAGCTGAGAAAAAAAAACAAGAGCTGCAAGCTCATATGGCACTTGCAAGGCTGGGTCAGAGGATGAAAGTAGGAATTCTTCAGTTCGTGGGTTTGTTGTGATTATTTGTAAGCAAAACCCTTGAGATAATGGGTCCTTGGAAATCACGAGAACGTATCGTTTGGTAATACATTTGGCTGTGATTATGCGCACTTTAGGGGCGCTAGAAATTCATCTGTAATCAAAACTCTTGAAGCAAAAATGATGATGAGCTCATCGTGAGAATGAAATGTATATTTTAATCAAAAGTATCATTTGTACTTTAAGAAATTCAGTTGTAAGCAAAAGCCATGAGGCAAACATATTCTAATCATGCCAAGTCTCTAATGTTCAAGCTTCATGGTCCTAGCACATCTGGAAGTACTTTAACTGGTAATCACCGAAATTACGGACCCCCCCTTCCTTCCCCCCCAGGGCTCAAACCCGATCCAGTTCTGTCACTGATGAATCTACGGCTTGTGCCTGTTCTTCCCACCAAGTTTCATCCCAATCGCTCCACTCTTAGCATGTCACAAGATTTACGGCTTCCCCCCTGACTCCCTCCCACAATAATCGGATCCGGTTCGGACTTCACATGGGACATCCGAGACACGAGGTCTTTCCAAATATCAAGTTTCATTAAGATCTGATCACCCGTTCCAAAGTTATACGTACCTCTAGATTCCGGATTCCCCTTCCCTCCACTCCCCCCACGATGGTTGGATCGGGGAAGTGACTATTTCCAAGTTAGTTTGGTCGGGTCCCTGGTACGCTTGCCAAGTTTCACTGTCCCAGCCCACCTAAAAGTAACTTAACTCCGTATCACCGGAATTCCGCCCCCCCCCCCTCCAACTCCCACCACAGTGCACGGATCCCGTCCGCGTCTGCCAATGATGTACCTAGGGCTTATGCTTGTTCCCCTCACCAAGTTTCATCCCGATCCCTCCACTTTAAGCTTGTAATATGATTTCCGGTCCCCCCCTGCGCCCCCCCCCCCACATTCATCGGATTCGGTCCGGACTTGAAATGGAACATCTGAGACATGACGTCTCTCCAAATATCAACTTTCATGAAGATCCGTAACCCGTTCGAAAGTTATGCATGCCACTAAATTCCGGATTCCGGCTCCCCTCCCTGCCCCCACGATGGTCGGATCGGGCAAGTGACTATTTTCAACTTAGTTTGGTCGGGTCCCTAATATGCCTGCCAAGTTTCATCGTCCTAGCATATCTGGAAGTACCCTAACTCGCAAACACCGGAATAACCGACCGACCGACCGACCGACCGACAGACCAACGGAAAAGTGATCGGTATATGGCACTTGGCCGGAAGGCAAGTGCCATAAAAAAAAAACTTGGGTACGGTAGAGTCAAGATAATTCAGTGCATTTCAATCCAGATATAGAAATATGTTGGATTTCAGTTAAACTTAGAGATTTATTTGGTCTCACCAATAGTTTTAGTTTGAAATTAAAATGGACCTGTCTGAAAGAAACTAACATCCAGAAGAGCAAACCTATATTCATTGCCCGGCACCTTTCCTTCTTTTTTAAATGTTTTTTTTTTGTCTCGTGCATTTACTACATTATTGAAAGCTCAGTGTATTTTTTCCTTTTATTTGTCTATACTGCACTATTTTCCTCTTCTTAAGTACGTTAATAAAATCATCTTCTAAAAAGTTCACCCGTTTACTGAATGTAAAGGTTGTATGCTACTGTTTTTGTTCTATTTTTGTTCATGGCCCAAGGGCTTCATTAAATATCTATCTATCTATCTATCATTCATTAATTGTTTGTTTTCATTTTCCTAGCCAGGTTTTGTGTTGTTCACCTGGTTCTGCCTGTTTTGCAAGTTAGGCTTCTATCGCCCAGCTCGTAATCTGACAGTGGTTTGAGATTGCTGATGCCATATATAATTAGCTGAGATATTTCATTATATTAAAAGTTATTCCAGGAGCATGGAAGAGCTGCCGTCAGCAAGTGGACTCTTTTTTGTTGAAACAGAAGTTGAAACTCCTAAGCAGAATACACAAGATGAAGAAGTCAATAGTCATAATAAGTCATTAGAAATAGCTGGCGCATCCATTGGGCCTACTGATCCAGGGGAAGGAAGGTCTGATTGCGATCCAGAAACTGCTGCTAATTTCTTACGTAGAGCTGGAAAGAAGCGGAACTACAGAACTAGAAGTCAAGAAATTAATGATAGTTCTGATGATGAAAGTGGTGGCAGTCAGAAAGTAAAGAGTCAAGAGAATGACGGAGTAGCGGGCGGTGGAGAGTTTGAGCAAGTTGAAGACAGTCCTGTGGTTGAAAGGTATGTTGGAAAGCATCTAGGAAAATGGAGAGGGTAGATTCAGGGACGGATATATGAAACGAGTCTCGAGTCCCACTTTCGGTTACTGTTCTCGGTTCGCAATATTTCTGTTTGGGATTGTAGTGTTTTACACATAGGCTAAGGCATTTGTAACGGCATATTTGTGTCCCACACATTTTTTAAAGTTATCGAAACCCCACATCTACCCAGAAGTTGAAATTCGCGGAAACGCCTTTTTGTCTGTTTTTTTTTCAGATCCCGGAAAATAAAAAACAAAATCTTAGTAAACAAAATATAAGGCTTACTTTCTCACCTTTCTGCACTAAAAGCCTCGTCAGCTTTGTATCCAGCTGTTTAGTATTTTTGAATTTCCCGCCCAACGTCTAGCCACAAAATCGAAAGTCACCGCGAGAGATTTTTGTAAAATTCAGCCACAGTGCGAGCCACGAAAACCTTGTTGGTCGAGATCAATTCTACTTAATAGCCACATACTCTTTGTGGGGTCGCAGACAATACCCATAGTGGGTGTGTTTCAGACTCCGATCGATAGTTACGAAAAGCCATCATCATGTTCCAACGTGGATGAGGAGCTGTATACGACTCTTTTCCACTCTTTGAATGGTGACCTGCATGGTGTTTTGAAGCTTTTCTGAAGAAACTGTCCAAGTTCCTGCATCTGACAATTCAATAGAACGCGATAACAAGTGATATAATTAGTGGTGTTTTCATTGATGGTGTATAGAATGAGGGCTTGTCACCACTTGTCTTTGTTTGTGTTTGTGTGGGATGGGCCCCCCCCCCCCCCCCCCCCCATCCCACTCAATTCAGACAGTCGGCAATTTGTGGCCAGAGTTTTTGGCCTACCCCACAGCATGATAAAACTAATAGCCTAATGTACAGATTGGGACGACTCACGTCGTTCGCCTGGAGACTCCTTGGGGAGTCGAGGGCAGCTGCGAGACGGGGTCACATCTTCGGGACTTCCCGGATGGAAAGCAACGAAAATGCAGGTCGACAAGGAACAAGGAGTGGAAAGGGCTAGAAAACAATAAAAAATAGAGACGGCGGAGGAAGGGAACGACAGATATTCAAACAGTGGCTAAAAAAGGATCCATCAGCAACGATGCTTTTGGTTCTTGATGGCAGGTTTGTTTCTTCCGGTCACCGACGATGTCCATAACGTCCAGCAGCCTGGCGAGAACCCTTGCCAAGAAGGGCCATCGTAGCTGATGTACGGTATTCGTTTTTAGCCATTGTTTGAATATGTTTCCCAGTTAGCGGATAGTTAAAAAAGATGAGATCATGTTATTTTAAATACGCAAAGCACCTGCTCCACTTGTCGAAATTATGTCATAACCATACATTGACGGAGAAATTCAAAATTCAAGATGCAATTGTTACCCTTTTGGATGTTTCGTCATCACTTTCAAAAATCGTGGACAACAAGGCCCAACCAGCACACGACGTCGTCCACTGCTTCCTGACCGAAGATTAAAAATAAAGTGTCTTTTTCTGTGTGTATATGTGTTTTGTTTATTTTCTTTATTTTCGTCGTTTACTCCGCCTTTTCAAAATGGCGGGTCAAAAATAAATTACTTACTTACTTACTTAGCTTGGGCTCAAGGTGTAATTCTTGAAAGACAGGTTAAGCCTTCGATCAGGCCTATATGAAAGAACTAATGATTTTTTTCCCAAGAAGAGACCATGGGCCATGGCAGGAAAAATAACTGAAAGTTTAAGCACTCAACAAGAAAAAAAATTATCAATCTCTGCAGAAATAATTCTTGGTGGGGTACAGCCATCCTAAATAAACGTTCAGCTCCAAAATTACTAAAAACGGATAAGTTAGCGAGGATTTCAGCTCTTTCTTGGCAAACAGTTGATTGCACTTTCGTTTGTTCCAGCTGCAGGCTGAAGAGAACCCTCGCCAAGAAGGGCCGAAGTATCGCTGAAGAATATCCTAGCTGACATATCCTTTTTAGTCATTTTTTACATAGCTATGTTCGGAAATCTACCCAGTCTTTGGAGGTCCCCAAAAACACTTCCTTCAACCAAACCAAACACTTTCAACTTCACACTTAAAATGCCCCTCTTCCAAAATCTCACGTACGTGACCTCACCAACTAACACTTCCTTTTTCAAATTCAACTCCTCACTATACTCTTGATGACTTGACTTTTCGGGATGATGAATAATCGCCGTGTGCCTCGCGAAGAGCCAGAAACGTCCCTGCAGATGTCCGCAACAAACGGTTTTCATTGGTTTACAGAGGCTTCAAATCGGTTTTGAGGATTCGTTTGGATGAGATTTGTCTGTTCTTCTCTAGGTTCACTGGCGTATTTCGGAGTTGGTCATAGTAGACACAATCGAGGATACATAAATAGCACAGCAAAAGCAGTGCTTGCGAGGATGTGCTATTCAAGTATAAGTAGAGTATAACAGATCAAGTTTATCGCATTTTCCCCGTCGCCACACAAGTTAAGCAAAAGTAAGGACCAGTAATTTTAGTACAAACACAACATAACAACTTCCCTCTCTAGGTCACAGCAGGAAGTCGAAATGAGCTCATCAAGCTCGTCTGAATCTGACGCCGCCTATGAAGATAACATGATTGCTCTTAGCCCATCAATCCATGGTTCCGAAGAAGAAGACGAATTGGAACCCGTCTCAATGTGAGTAATGCATGACAAGCTGTGTTTTGATTTCCATTGAAGTATGAATCATTCCCACCGCAAACGGAAATTAATTCCGAGCAAGAAAGATAGTGTAAATGGGAAAACATCCCAAAGGATGAGCTGTAACATGGTATAATGAATGGTATAAATGGCAGAATTGAAAAAAATCGCTACGATGAACCGTTTACAACTTAAAGCGTGCCCCATTTTCTGTGACTCACTGACGTGTCAGCATACTCATCGAGAAGCTTAAGAATCCCGGCGCCACACAACAACAGAATTCAGTGACAGCCAATGAGCAAAGTGGCTATACTCTGCAATTGACAACCTGATCTGAATATTTGTGCAGTTGTGTCATTATTTATTGATGTTTATTTAGCCAAAAAACCCAACAAACGGTTACACCTTCCCCAATCTAAACTAACCCGTCTATACGAAATTTAAGTGCTTTCTGTACACTCTTTCGAAACTTCCGCTGTAAGGTTGGGATCCCTGGCAGAGGCGTTACTAGCCAAAATGTTTTGGGGGGGGGGGGGGTACGAGGCATTTACGGACTGGCGCATAATTTTTAACGACTTTTTCTGCAGAAAAATGACTGTTATCAACAAGAAAAATGAAATTTTTGGAAGAAATCGACTGATTTTCAGAAAAAACGACTATTTTGACGAAAAACCGACCAATTTTCAGACCGACACTGGAGGAGGAAGTCGGCCATCCGCGGATGGCGCAAAGAATAGATTTAACCGCAAAGAATAGAAGGAACCGCAAAGAATAGATTTTATAGCAGAAAGAGCGAATTTTGATCCCCACCTTAAACTGCAGGTCTCGTGTCGAATCCTCAAGCGATTCTGATGCATCTGACGGCTTTCCGTCCTTCCGTCCACGCAGGTCCGTGCCGGTGCGCCGCACGCGCAGCGAAGTCCCGCCTCTCCTTGCCGCTGTGCTGGAGAAAAAGCCAAAGCCGGAGAAGTGGAATATCATAAGTGAACTGAGGAAGAGGTAAGATAGCACGAACCTTGATAGGTATTTTTTTTTACACAAAGATGGAATGTTATAGAAGAGACTCCAAAGCTGATAAATAAACTAGAAATCTATGTTTAGTTTAGAAATCGAAGACTCCAATGTTGGAGCCTCGTGACAGTCAAGGGTCCTAATGCCGAGCCTAGTGGGGACAATTAAATTTTGTACGATGGGGAAAGATGCCCTTGAGGTAGAAAGGATTTGTAAGTAGTGGAGTGAGGCAGGGGAGAACTGAGGAGCACTTCTTTCTTTCAATTCCCTCTCGAAGATGTTTTGATATGGTTTCCCGATCAGAGTTCATCTTATAGATTATGTGGGCATCTTGTCCTTAAAGCACAACTATTACCAGAAGTGATCTTTCCATGATGAAATGGCTCGGATTTATCGTTTTTCGAAAGTTTTTCGAAAATACCACTACTTTCCAAGTGAAATAAGCCATTTTCTTGTTTACTCCAATAAACTCTATCTATCCTCCGATGGCCTACAATATCTTCCAAAATGGAAAAAAATAAACTTTGAGGCTTCTCATGTCGTTATGTGTGAAAGAATTGTCGGTGGACCTTGAACTCTCTGCTAAGTTTGCGCTGCGTGACTGGCAAAACTCGGCTCAACCAAAAAAGCGCTACAAAGTCGTAGGTACAAAACGAAACAATGGCAAAAGGCGGGGACTTCAGGAGCTTCAGTTCCATTTTGGAGCTAAGGCAATATGAAGGCAGAATAAGCAAGAGGGTCCTTAAAAGGATCACTTAAGTGCTTATCGTTCTGGTTTCCCATCACGGACATAGAGGTGCTACATAACAGTTCAGATTCCCCTGAAGAAAAAACAGTTCAGGGTCTGTACATTACCCGTAGGGGAAAAAGGGGCCCGAAATACCGATTCTGGAAATTTGGAACAACATTTCAGGCACGTAAAACGTCACGGAAATCCGGAGATATTAAGATTCCTGAATTTCCTTGCCTAGGATTTCCAACATAAAGGAATTACTGAAGCGTGATTTCCGTGACGGTTTCCATGCCCGGAATCTTGGTCCAATATATGCAGACTCAGGGGTTCCGGCAGTAAGATTCATGTATTTCCCGGAAGCTGTTTTTTTACACATGCACTTCGGCCAAGTGCCGTATACCGGATCGCAATTCCTTCGGTCTGTCGGTCCCATGATTGCCAGTTAGGGTTCTTCAAGATGTACTAGAACGATGGAACTTTGCAGGTGTATCAGGGACTCGACCAGATTAATATGGAAATTGGCTCGATCCGACCGTCGTGGGTGGGGGGGGGGGGACGAATCCGAGTTTAGTGACATGCATAACTTTGGGATCTTAATGAAACTTTCGGAAAGACCTAGAGTCTCAGATGTCCCATTTCAAGTCCGGACCGGATCCGATGAAGGTGAAGGGGGGGGGGGGGGGACGGGGGAAACTGAAATCTTGTGATACGCTTAGAGTGGAGCGGTCGGGATGGAACTCGGTGGCAAGAACAAGCACAAGCCCTAGATACATCACTTGGACTGGATTCGGGTACTTTAGGGGGGGGGGGATAGCGGTTATCCGGAGTTGAGGTACTTCCAGGTGGGATAGGACGATGAAACTTGGTACGCCTATGAGGGAGCTGACCATATTAACTTGGAAATAGTCAATTCCACGATCTGACCATCATGGGGGAGTGGAGGTTGGGGGAATCCGGAATCTTTAGGTGTGTAACTTTCGAACGGGTGATCGGATCTTAATGAAATTTGATATTTGGAGAGACCTCGTGTCTCAAATATCCCATTTCAAGTCCGAACCGGATCCGATGAATGTGGGGTGGGGGCGGGGGAAACCGAAATCTTGTGATACGCTTAGAGAGAAAACTTGGTGCGAATCACAAGCAGAAGTTCTACACAGATGATCTACAGAATGAGACTGGGTCTAGGTACTGTGTATTTGGGGGGGGGGGGGGGGGCGGGTCCGAAATTCCGATGATCCGGAGTTAAGGTACTTCCGGGTGGGCTAGGACGACGAAACTGGGCACGCGTATGGAAATAGCGAGTTCCCCGATCCGACTCCTTGAAGTGCACACAATAACCGCAAAGTGCAAAAACTAGTTTTGAGGAAACGATACATTTTCTTGATCCCCAAGGGCCCATAATAATTTCTGCCTCAAGGGTTTTGGTTACAAAATGGATTTTAGTGCCCTCAAAGTGCGCATCCTAACCACAAAATGAAAGAAATATTTTTGACCAAAAGATACATTTTCATGATATCAATGGGCCCATGATCTTTTTTGCATCGAGGGTTTTGCTTACAAATAAATTCCTTAAAGTTCTTATCATAATTAAAAAGCACAACAAAATAGTTGTGTGCAAACGGTACATTTTCGTGATCCCCAAGGGCCCAGGATCAGGGCCCTTAGGGTTTTATCTTACAAATGAATGTCTAGTGCCCCGAGAGTGCGCACTTAATCGCAAAGTGAAAAAAGTAATTTTGACCAAAAGATTTTGGTTATCTCAAGGGCCCATGATCATGTACGTGTGCCTCAAGAGTTTTGCTTACAGACACATTCTTAACCCTCTTAAAGCAAGCATCAGCACAAAAACCTACTTTTGACCAAAAGATACATTTCACAATCACCAAGAGCTCGTGATCATTCGTGCCAGAGGATTACTATAAACCTACGAATCGACAAATTCCCACGTCCATCCCCTGACACAGCTCACGTGTGCCATATGAGCTTCTAGCGCTTGTTTGTTCTATCCACAGAATTTGGATAGAAGATACGATCCGGATGCTTAGACGAGATCGGCCCCTGCGCAGCCGGAAATCAGTACCAGTTACGCCAGAATTTCCGCCTTGAAATTCCCTCCAGACAAATACAAAAATCGACCCGGAATTGGTCTCCACTTGGAGGAATAGTCTTTCCAGTTATTTGAGACGGAAAACATGGGTTCATCTTACAGTTGTAATCACCTCCGGCGCGCCTAAATAATGAGTTATGGAACCAATTTAGGAGCTTACCTGGAGAATCTCTGTTTCAAGTTTTATCAAAAACATGTTCAACTTTTTGAGAGTTTGCAGTGCTTATAGACAAACAGGTTTGTTCATATCCTAGTTTCCGTTTTGGGATCCGACATATGCTGATATCAACTTGCGAGAGTACTCACTCTTTCGTAGTGCTTTCGATCGTTTTAGATGGAAAACATGCGTTCATCTTACATGTAATCCCCTCGCGCACGCATAAATAACGAGTTATAAAACCAGTCTAGGACCTGACGAATCTCTGTGCCAAGTTTAATCCAAAATATCTCCAACTTTTTTAGAGTTGGACGAACTAACAGACCTCAAGTTTATTTCACAGCCTAGTTTCCGTATTGGGATCTGAAAAATGCGAGTCTCAGCTTCTGAGAGCACATCCTTGGAAAATGCTTTTGGATCAGGGACTCTAGGGTACATAGATGAGTCGGGAGAGATTTGCAGTACAAACTCGTTTTCTTTTTCCAGAGATGTACGCCTGAAGTCCGACTTCTCTCTCGAAAACACGTTTTCCGCCGCCAAAAATACCGTCAGACGGATGTCATCCCTTTCCAAGCTGGAGCATCACTGCGGCTGCGTGAACGGGCTTCATTTCAACCAGAATGGAACGCGATTGGCCAGCGCCTCGGATGATTTGAGCGTTGCGGTCTGGGATTGGTCTAGAGAGAAACTGATGATCTCGTTCGACAGCGGGCACAAGGCAAATGTGTTCCAGGTAAGTGCCCTTAGGTTGTGATAATACTTAGTGGGTTGCGCCATGGGCCTGAGCAGGCCAGACTCAAGTGCGGTAATACGGTGCCCCCCCCCCCACAAAAAGGATTACAGCTTTGTTTCTTCCGTTCCCCAACCTTGTCCCTGACGTTGAACAGCCTGACGAGGACCCTGGCCAAGAAGGGCCAAATATTGTTGCCAAGGCATAGTAGTTGACGTTTCCGGCTTTATGGCACTTGCCCTTCGGCCAAGTGCGATATAGTGATTGCCGTTTCTGTCCGTCCGTCGGTAGGTCGCTCCGGTTGTTGCTACTTTGGGCACCACATAAACTAGGACGATGAAACCTGGCTGGCATATCAGGGACTCCAAAAGATTAAGTTGGAGATAGTTACTTCCCTGTTCCGAGCATCGTGGGGGGAGTAGACGGCGGGGGAATCCGGAATCTTGAGGTATTTGTAACTTTTGAACGAGTGATCGGATCTTAATGAAACTTGACATTTGGAAAGACCTCGTGTCTCAGAAGGTCCACTTAAAATCCGAACCGGATCCGGTGATTTTGGGGGGAGCGAAAATTTCGCAAAATTTTGCGAAACGCTTAGAGTGGAGGGATCGGGATGAAACTTGGTCGGAAGAACAAGCACAAGTCCTAGATACATAATTAAAACAACAACCAGACCGGATTCGGGCACTGTTGGGGGAGTTGGGGGCGGGGGGGGGGATTCTGGTGATCCAACGAGTTCGGTACTTCCTGATGTTATAGGATGATGAAACTAATAAGTATGAGGGATCTGAATAGACCGACTTGAGAATAGTCGTTTGCACGATCCGAAAATCAGGGGGGGGGGAGGAATGGGGAATCCAGGGTCTAGTGGCATTTATAACTTTTGAACGGGCGATCGGATTTGAATGAAACTTGGTAGATGGAAAGAGCTATTGTCGCAGATGTTCCGTCAAGTCCGGACTGGATCCGATACGGGGGGGGGGGGGGGGATGGAAGAGGGCACCAGCACTTTTGTGAAACGCTTAGTGTCGAGGGATCGGGATGGAATTTGGTGGAACGAACAAGCATAAGCATCAGATTACTTTCTTGACAGAACCAGATCATGTCGTGCATCTTTGGTGGGAGTTCGTGGGCATTTCCCGGAATCCCGGTGATCGCGAGATAGGATACTTCCAGGCTCAAGCCGCTCAAGCTGGAAAATAAACTTCCAAGTTTATTTTCCAGCTTGAGCGGCTTGAGCCTGAAGAGGACCTTTGCCAAGAAGGGCCGAAATATAGCTCGAATAAAATGTAGCTGACTTATCCGTTTTGCCCCGTCAAATATGATTCGCAGTCAGCTTGGGCTGAAGGAACATTTATACTTCCAGATGTGCTAAGGACGATAAAACTTGGCAGGCATGTTAACTTAAGGAACTAAGACTTAAGGAACTGACACAATGCCCTAGGAAGACTTCCATTCCTGGATCCAGACATTTTTCGGGGAGTTTGGGGAGGGGGAATCCGGAAATTATTGATTCCCGTATTATAAGTTGCGAAAAAACGGTCCGATTCAAGTGAAACTTTATGGGTTATAAGAACTGATGACCTAGATATGCAAAGCATGTGTACCTTCCCATGCGGCCATGGTTGGGGGGGGGGGGGGCGTAAACTCTGTGACTTGTACAAAAAACAAACGGATGGGCAGAATGGGATGCAAGTTGGACAGTACCAAGTTTATGCGGCCTAGATTTTTCATTTTGCGTACGGACCTGATCCGACCAAGGTAGAAGGAGGAGGAAGCGGGAACCGGAAATTTGCAGATATGCTCCGATTCTAATTAAAAACTTGATGAACGGGAAGAGGAGATGTTTGAGACGCGAAGTTCATGTGTCCGAGTCGTATTCGGCCACGGGGGGGGGGGGGAGTCCCGGATTGTGGCTGGCATAAGTGGCAAAGGGGGTTAAACGAGTGAAGTGATTTGAATGAAACTTGGAAAGTAGAGAGATCGTATGTATTAGATGACATATTTTAGGGTCTGGACGGGATGCGAGCACGGTGGGGAGCGGTATCGGAATTTCCGGAAAAATACTCAGACTTACTTTCTCGTTTCTCACAGCACCTACTCGTAACAATTGCCGTATGAGCTCGTAGCTCTTGTTATCCCTTGTAAGAATATACGGCGTCCTTCTTTTACTTTGACCTTTACTTTCTGCTACTACTAATACCTTTGTGACAATCCTCCCGAACACTTTCTTAAACTCTTTGCTGTTAAAACGATAAGGTGACTATTCAAATAATAAAATGTCCCGATCAAAGAAGTGTAGCCTGTGTAGTTGGATGACGCACCTTCATCCGTGAAGTTGTACGACGCAGTCCACACAAATCCTTGATTTTTTTTTTTTTTTTAAACCCTATGCCAAACTCTGGGTATGTCTAGCAAATAGCATAGCCTATGCCTAACGCTGGATACCCTATGCCAAACGCTGGATACCTATTGGTAACCGAACCCTGACTTACCTCAACATAAACGAGTTCTGATCGATTGATTTTTTAGCTTCACTCAAATCATCAGTATTTTCATGGGTTACAGTATCCAGCAGCTGGCATAGTGTATCTAGTATTAGGGTATGTCAAACGTTTGACATATCCAGCGTTTGGCAAAGGGTATTTAAAAATCAGGGGTTTGTGGTTGACTGGTACGTAGTGATATGCAGTAGTGCGAAATAAGTTGATTAAACAGTACTAGTATCCAATAGCGTCCATGGTCTTGGTATAGTAGCATGTTGTGGCATCAGTTAGTGCTGTAGGCTTCATACAACTAATTTTAGAGAATTTTTCATCGGGCTCTGCATGCAACCTATACCTTTCTTTCTGGATGTTATCAAGTAAACTTGTTAACAATTGTTTATTCACTAGACCTTCGGCCAATGAGAAATTATTCCTGCTCCTTATTTCTTTTGAAGTAAGCTATTTTCTAAAAATGAAGAGATGAATACTTGGCAAAAAAATGTCGGAAAGTCATAGTCTTTACCCATATTTATGGTTGCCTTAAAATGGCCAACCCGTAGCCTAATTATTCTTGAATCTCCCTTTAATATTGGTATTGGGTGAGCAAATCAGTAGTTGCGTTTTTTTTACAAACACCATGGTATATGATACTACGGTCTGAAGTCGTTTTCTCAGTTACCGTGTTACCTGATACCACGGTCAAAAGGCGTGTTTGCAGTTATCGTAGTATCTAGCCGGTCACTGTGGTAACTGATGTTCAGATACCACGGTTGGACCGTGGTAACCGATCATGCTATCTGAACAATTCATCTCACTTTCGTCATCACTAACACACGAGTCTAGTTTTTTGTCAAATTGCTGGGAAAGAAGTTATGTCACTCTAGATGTGAGAGGATATCAGTATTTCTTTTCGGTGATTTCTAAAAGCGAAAATCCGGCAATTATCGTTTTTGCTGAGCAACCGTAGTATCAAAACGATAACTACGAACACGACTAATTGCAGGTCCAGTTACGGTGACAATAGATACCATGGTATCTCCAAAAAAGCAACCAATATGCTCCAGTCCCTTTTTCATAAACAAAAAATGAACAAAATAAATATTACCTTACAATGCTCCATGGCCCGTAACTTAGGGAAGAACATGAATGAACAAGACCAAAGGTTTCGATGGGATCCCAAAAATTCAATATTTGATCCAGACAATGGGTCTTGTCTTCGCCAGACTCCTTGAACATTTTTACTATTAAAATTCAAAAACAGATTAAGGCCAAATAGGTAATCCTCTAAGAAAACCAAGATTCAGATAGCATGTGTGTTTACCCCTATAAGTCATATCTGTTTTGACGAAAACTTCCTGCCACTTCTGCCAGTTTCCCGGTTTCAGCGAATTCCGGAACTACTTGTCCGGTGAAAAAAGAAAGCTCAAAAACGAACTCAGCGTATCTTCTTTCCCCAATATGGAACATCTAATCAACTTCAAATAAAAATTTAACTTATACAAAATTTTCCGGCTCCAGCCGGATTCCAGTCGAGCTACATATCCGGGTAAAAAATGATTTTCATACACGGATTCAGCATCTCTTCTTACCCCTAAATCGGATATCTAATCAACTACAGAGAAAACTTTAACTTTTTCCGGTTTTGGCCGGATTCCGGGCAAACTACTTTCCCGGGTAGAAAATTGTTTTCACACAAGTGTTCAGCATGACTTCTTACCCCTAAATCGAACATCGAATCAACTCCAAATAAAACTTTTACTTTTAACAAACTTTCCGGTTCTTGCCGGATTCCGGGCGAACTACTTGTCCCGCAAGAAAATGGTTGTCCCCATCATGTTCAGCATGTCCCCTACCCCTTTATCGAACATCTAACTAAGTAGCCAATGAGAGAGACGAGGTGACGTAACGATCAGGGCATTTGAGAGCTCAAACATAAATTAGTGATAGATAGTCCTTCAGCCAAAGCTGACTGCGAATCATATTTTGACTCTGCAAAACGAACAAGTCAGCTACATTTCATTAGAGCTGTATTTCGGCCCTTCTTGGCAAGGGTCCTCTTCAGTCGCAAGCCGCTCAAGCTGGAAAATTAAGGGCCGAAATATAGCTCTAATAAAATGTAGCTGACTTATCCCTTTTGCACCGTCAAATAAATTAGTGGCTCCTTATAATGAGCCTGGCGGTGAACTAAGGCAGTTTTTTTTTTTATAACCCTCTTTTTAGTTATAGTGAAGTAATAGAAAACGATGTTTTGTTTGTATTGCCTGGATACGGGATGATTACTAACAAATATAAGGGAACGGTGTTATAGTTTTTTATTCATCCTCCGCTGTTTCGCAAAAAGCGGGTTATAAATAAATAAATAAAAAAAAAAAAGTGCCAACACACGATCACGATCGGGAGCTCCCGGACTGGAATTCCTGCTCGAATTTTTGCCACCATCATCACTTCCATATGGAAAAGTTGAAATTTGTTCAACTTGATGATGAAAGTGCAGGAAATCCGGCCGGGAACTCCTGATCGTGTGTTCGCACTATTAGAGCCGAGAAGATTTTCAAAGAGACGTTAACCTATAGGCTAACTTGCATGTTTAGAGTTTGGTTGAATGTAGTCCAGAGGTCTAGTTAAGTAGAGAAAGAGAGATCTCCTCTAACTAAGTAGGCGATCGCAGATATTCAAGGGAGATAGCGGATATTTTCAGTAGTAATCTTTACTTCCACAGGCGAAATTCCTCCCGCTTATCGGTGACACACACATTGTAACAGCAGCGCGTGACGGACAAGTTCGCCTTGCAGAGCTAACGCCATCTGGATCCCCGAAGACAAGGAGGCTGGCGCAGCACAAGGGACCATGTCACAAGATCAGTTCGTTGGTTGATTCACCACACTTGATCCTGACGTGTGCGGAGGATGCTGCCGTTTGTGAGATAGATGTGAGGGAATCGAAAGGGAGAAAGTGAGTGTACTTTAATTCTTTTTAAAGGCCTTGGCGGGAAGAACCTAGCTTTTCCATCAAGCTGTCCAAAGTTAGACAACGTTTCGTTATAGTGACTATAATTGTACATTAGAGCAGGTTTAAGAACAAAGTCAGGAACCGTGTAAAAACAATAATTGGCCTTTGTGTATTTAGGAGTTTGTTCTTCGAATTCAGTCTTTGTGGTAACAGGAAATACCGTTAGTTATATAACATCTATAGTGTTAGTAAGACATAAGAAAGTTTACCTCTTATTTTCAACGGATTACACTTAAATATATTACGCCAATGTGTTACGAAATTTCCCCCAGGATCTCATCCCAGATAACGTGAAACAGGTTTCGCTCGATTTCAGGTTAGTTTCTTCCTAAAATCAACCGGAATTTCGGTCTTGGCTCTGCCCGAGGTTTAGAGCATGCCAATCCGTGACGTCATGCGTAGTAACTGCAGCAAGTAGAGTAACACGCTCTTAACCTTCCATGCGGCTAACCTTGTTGAAGAGTGTCTGAGCACATCTTGCACTATTTATCGTCAATGTGCCAGTATTGTAAAATAGTTGTATACTTTAAAATCAGGCTGTGCTTTCAGTCGCATTGGTATTATAGGTACGACTGACAACTGAACTGGTGATGCTTCATCCGGACTCAGTAGCCTACTACTTCACTTTACCGTTACGCGAGCTTTACTTAAAATAGGGCCTCTGTCTGTAAGGGTCTCTCTTTTTAGATTGATGGTTGCTAAGGAACAGGCGAGGAAAATTCCCCTCTACAGTATTACGAGTCACCCATTGGATAGCAACCTGTTCCTTGTTGGTGGTTGCGAAGAATTCGCCCGGGTCTACGACAGACGGCGGCTTACCCAGCCCATGGATACCGGACCGGAACCGGTGCAGAAGTTCTGCCCACAGAAATTGAGAGTAAGAAGTATTTTTGAAAATGACCTGTTGTGGCGGCCGCACAACTTTGTCTTGCTTGCGATTTGCAGAAGGCACTAACACCTCGCGCTCTCCATCGTGACGCCCTTAGAGTGCGCATCTTAACCGCAAAGTATTTTGATCAAACAATACATCTTAACATTTTATAAGTAGTGAACTGATAGACAGAAATGCTCCTCAGCCGGGATTTGAACCCAGGACCCTCTGCTAACAAGGCAGTCGCTCTACCATCTGCGCTACCGAGGGGCTTATGAACAGAGTTCGCAAACCACTACACTAGTCTGGTAGAAGCCGGCCATAGGATCGGTGATCCCGCCCGAAGGCAAATTCATCTAACCAGTTCACATCCCCATTTCACGGAATTTAACATTTATTAAATTTTTGTTTATGGTTTATCAGTCACGGTACAAGTCCCTTGTGTAAACTGCCATCTTAACCCATGCAAGTGCCATACGAGCTTATAGCTCTTGTTTTCATTTCTTTCCAACTATCAGCCAACTCTCAAGGAGAAAAGATAGATCCGCTAATACATTCTTGTTATAGTCAACATCGCAAATTCGTGCTCACGTTACCTCCTGTGTCTACAATGACAGCGGCACGGAAGTCCTTGCTACATATAACGATGACGACATCTATCTATTTGATACGTCACATTCAGAAGGAGCAGATGCAGTACATAGATACGTCGGAGCACGAAATAGCGCTACGGGTAAGTAGGAATAGAATAGAACAGTCTTTTATTTATACCCAAATCGTGGACATGCCAAATATGTGGTCCAAATACATTCGTCAAAACACATTAACATAGAATAATAAAAGTCATGTCAGACATTCATCTTTTAGCATCAGACTAATAAAATCTGTAAAAACAAAATAACGGAAAAAAAATTAAAAGGAGGTACAGTATAAGCAACTTAACATCTTTGTAACGAATTTTATTCACAACACACTTTAGGATAAAACTGTCTCGTTACCGGTTGGTTCTAGCTAGGGCTGGTTCTGTTTGGGTTTTTTTTTTTGCGGCTGTCGCACTTTGGGCTCTCACCGTAGTGTAGGTACGGTGGGGGTAGAAGTTCACTGTGCAAGGGCTGGGTTCAAAAAGCCGAAAAGACATTTCTGACCTGCGCTTCTTAAGAAAGTGATGCTTTGGACCGAACAACGGTATAAAGACAAGCAATTCGCGGTTTTCCAGTTATGCCCCTAGCGGAATCAGTATCCTACGAAGGAAAGTCTGCTCCAAATTTACGCGGGTAACATGTAAAAAAAAATCGTAATGGGATTAATCTTATCTCTATTGTGATAAGATTGTCTCTAATTCGGACTAATCTTATCCCAGTAGCGATAAGATTATCCCAGTAGCAAATACTTCAGTTAACTTTAATCCGTACTCGGAGAAACTTTTTACATTGAACTCGTCGCCAAGCTAGGGTTTTGAGTATTTTATTCAGTATTACATCAGTTCGCACTGCGGAGTGCGGATCGAAAATGTCCATGACGGATCTGCTATACTCCAGTTATTGCTGGTTGCCCAGTTGGATGGTCTTCAGTTGTCGTGCTCGCTTATAATGTTGCTTTTGAGGATCTACCCTAGGTTCACAGTTCACACTGAGGCGATATAATCCGCCATCGCCAAGATTTTCGTCGCCAAACTCGGCGATTTCTGTTGGTTCGTCAGGCGATTTTCAATGTTGGGATAATTCAAGTTCAATCGGGCGACAGTACGATTTTATGCACGCAACAGCAACATTTCGCGTTCAATTCTGTTGCCGACGAAAATTCAGTGTGAACGTCCAGGCGATAAAAATCCTCTGTCGCTGCGATTGAAAAATCTCGTTCATCGCAGCGATTTGCTCTGTGTGAACCTAGGAATAATATTACCTGTGAGGATTTACTCGACTGGGTTTAGAATTCCATTTGTATTTGAATATTTTTTCGCCCACTCCCTGTCCAGAGAAGTCGTGAACGCTGTCATGGGATCGGACAGGGTAGTTTCCTCCGTTGGCAGGTGTCAATCATATACCACCCTTGACGAGAAGAAATCCCTCCGTATACTCGTGAGCACAGTTGGTATCTTCTGATTTTACGAGTGTCCTCATATCCGATTCTGTTCAATTCAGTATAGTCTAAAAAACAGATAAAGAACAAGCCGATGTGTTGTTTTTACGTCAAAACATAACGTCGTAACATAACAGTCTACAAGTATATACAATTTTGCGACATTTATACCGACGTCTTATGATAAATATGGTCAATAACATGCTAGACTACGATTAATAAAATGGGGGACTGGGATGATAGGGAGAAAAGTGGAGGAGCTTACTACTATTACTTATTACTATTGGTTTGCTATATTTTATTTTATTTAGTTATTTTTTACTAAATCATCTAGGCTGATCTTTAACAGTTCTCGATGTTTCAATCGTGAGCTTTGGTGATGAGTTTTACGCGTGAAGTCGCAGTAGTGTGTCCAATCGCACTTTAATTCTGTAAGAAAGCTGGATTGGGGAAGAGCTAATGACATCAAAGGTGTATTCTCGCCATTCCCCGAGGACTCCACTTGAGGAGTCCCCGCGTTTTTGTTTGTCCCGGGGACTCACTCCCCGTATTCTCGCGAGTCCCCACGGACGGGGATTGCTCCGATTATGATCCCCGTCATAAAAAAGGACTCTCTTTCAGATTCGGAGGGGAATCAATTTTTGCTAGTATTGGTGCAATGTAAAATTAATTAAAAATAATCAGGATAAATAAAACAAAAATAAAGTGGATCCAGACTAATTTCGTCAACTCCATATTTCTTATTCGAACAAATTCGATTTTGGAAGCATTTCCCGTGTTCTCACTGTTTTTGTACGCGGAGTCCGCGTGGAGTGACTCCTGTTCTCGACATTCCCTTCGATTCCCCGAAGAGTCCACGGGGAACGGCGAGAATACGCCTGAAATCGCACTTGTAAGCGATAAGGCGTTGTTGTCTGTTGTCGTCGCCGGTGCCTAGTATCTGGAAGTTGACAACCTTCACCGCTAGGCTGTCAGTGTTCGTGGAATAATATTCCGCATCTTTAAAGTTTAACCGAAAAGGGCTAAGACCCGACAGTGTGGCTACATTTCACGTATTGCTTTAAATAAGCCTGAAAACCGAATAAAAATGCGTTACTGCGTTTGTCTGCTGTCCGCAGAGAAATTAGTTCATCGATTGCCCTTAATCTTTAGTGTTTGTGGTACCTGTATGCGACTGTCAATCTATGCTTGAAATGTTTACCGGCTACAAAGGTAAGCCGTTGCCGAGATATAAACTTGCAGGACATATCTTAGCATCATTCTGCTTGTCCGCAGTTACCTATCCGCGCTTAGTAGTCTTTAATCCTGCAAATACAGGCTTGTTTTCAAAAATCAAAATTTCAGCGTCTGGATGAATTTTGGATTGTCTTGCAACCAGCTCACAGTCTGAAGGTCACTACTAGAGTCTCGAGTGAAGAAAAATACAAAATCCCTCAGATGGGCCAAAATGTGTGTGTGTGTTCAAATGTCAGATGTAACAAGACCAAAGGTGTCGATGGGATCCCAAAAATATAAGATTTGATCCAGACAACTGGGTCTTGTCTTAGCCAGATCCAGTCTTCGTCAGACTCCTTGAACATTTTTACAATTAAAATTCAGAAACAGATTAAGGCCAAATAGCTAATCACCTGAGAAAACCAAGTTCAGATTTGGATTCAGCATGTGTGTTTACCCCTATAAGTCATATCTGTTTTGACGAAAACTTCCTGCCACTTCTGCCAATTTCCCGGTTCCGGCCGAACTCCAGAACTACTTGTCCGGCGAAAAAAGAAAGCTCAAAGACGAAATCAGGGTATCTTCTTTCCCCAGTAATGAACATCTAATCAACTTCAAATAGAAATTTAGCTTATAACAAATTTTCCGATTCCAGCCGGATTCCGGTCGAACAATATGTTCGGGTAAAATACGATTGTCACACAGGGACTCAGCATCTCTTCTTACCCCTAAATCGCTTATCTAATCAACTAGAAATAAAACTTTGACTTCCAACAGTTTTCCGGTTTTGGCCGGATTCCGGACGAACTACATGTCCGGGTAGAAACTTGTTTTCACATAAGTGTTCAGCATGTCTTCTTGCCCTAAATCGAACATCTAATCAACTCCAAATAAAACTTTTAATTTTGACAAACTTTCCGGTTTGGGCCGGATTCCGGTCGAAATACTTGTCCGTCGAGAAAATAGTTTTCACCATCGTCTTCAGCATGTCTCCCTACCTCTAAATCGAACATTCAATCAACTTCAAATAAAACTTTTACTTTCAACAAACTTTCCGGTTTGGGCCGGATTCCGGTCGAAATACTTGTCCATCGAGAAAATAGTTTTCACCATCGTCTTCAGCATGTCTTCCTACCTCTAAATCGAACATCTAATCAATTTCAAATAAAACTTTTAATTTCAACAAACTTTCCGGTTTGGGCCGGATTCCGGTCGAAATACTTGTCCATCGAGAAAATAGTTTTCACCATCGTCTTCAGCATGTCTTCCTACCCCTAAATCGAACATCTAATCAACTTCAAATAAAACTTTTATTTTCAACAAACTTTCCGGTTTTGGCCGGATTCCGGGCGAACTACTTGTCCGATGACAAAATGGTTTTCACCATCGTTTTCAGCATGTCTTCTTACCCCATAATCGACTATCACATTAGCTGTTTCAAAATATTTTGTTTGTCCCTTAATTTGAATCCCCTCCCCCACCCCTAAATGTAGAGCTACAAAGCCCATCTACGAACTTGACTGGTCCGACGACCCAACGAACCCTCACACCAAGTTTCATCAAAATATCTCATTCCCTTCGAGAGTTATCGTGCTTACAGACGGACGGACAGACGGACGGACGGACGGACGGACAGACGGACAACTTTTGCGATGTCATAGGTATCCCTCCACTTACGTTTTGGGATCCCAAAAATAAGCTGCCTTTTCAGTTAAACTTTAAAGTAAATCTTACACTTTTTACTTTTTATGCTCCAGTATTCCAGCCTGTCTGAATAATTTAAGACTAAGCTGATTTGGCCGTTTTAAGCCTTATCCCAGGCCCATTGACTTTAAGGGAAAAACGTGGCAAAACTCAGAAAACCAGTTTTTCGCATCAATTACATGATTGTCGAACACTCGTCGGGAGCATAATGCGCATGAAACTGTTGAATCGACACAACTGGGTTTCGTTAGTGGGTTCAGAATATGACATATGAGATTTGGTTCTCCTGGTTTTGAGAATTAGTGAATGCAGCTACGAAGTAGGTTGCATTGGTATCATCGGTACGACAGGTCCTTTTACGGCTTTTGCCTATAAATACGTTGAAGAAGTACGCTTGAAACTATTAATCAATCCACGACTAACCCTGAGTTTTGGAAACCCTCTGCAGAGTGCTGGATACCCGCAGGTTGCCTAACCCTGACCTACTCCACTATAAAGGAATCCTTATTGGTAGATTTCTGAACTAACCTCAAATTATCAATATTTTGTGGGTACCGAGTGCATTTGGCATTGGGCATCCGAAAATCAGGGCTTTGTGTAGATTCGCTTTCAGTGGATAAGCTAAGGCTGCTCCGAGGACCAACATTTGGTTTGTAAAGCCCACCTAAACAAACCTTTGTGGAAACGGGGTTTAGCCAGTCCCTGAAACTGCATTAGTGGCTGGTACCTGGTGCATTTGGCATTGGATATCCGAAAATCAGGGGTTTGCTAGATTCGCTTTCAGTGGATAAGCTAAAGGTTTTAGAGAAAAAGGTTGCATTGCATTGGAAAAACTCACAAAGGAGGGGACAAAACTTCTTTCATACCGCACTTGAGTTGCCCGTATTGGTAGGATCTTAGGAACTGGTGGTGCTGCCATTCTCTGTGGCCTTATACGGTCAGGAATGTGGGGAGGGGGAAGTATGTGACGATGGGTGGGGTCTTCCAGTAGCTGGTCACCAAACTTAGTAGAAAGTTGGTGTCTGCGGTTTGACAAAGATGTGAGGCCAAACTCGTTAAGTAGGGAAAGGTATGGGATTTTGATATTACCAGGAAAGAACGGTACTGGATCCTCTCGAGTCGTTCCGACTACTCCCGTGTTAAACCGAAGTGCCATACCGGACAGCACTTTAGGACAAACTTTAGACCGTGGTATCAGATACCACGGTAACTGCGAAAATACTGTATACCGTGGTATGAGATACCATGGTATCTGCAACCACACAATTAATGTTCATTTTCCTCGGAGTCATTTCACAACCCCGAGGGCGATATGCTACAGCTGCCGGCTTACAAAAACGGACAGAGTTTCGTCAGTTGACTGCAAACTGCGTACATTCTTCCATAGATATTTTTGTTTCCTGTAACCTTCTATGGTCTGATCTCATATTGAAATTGTTTTTGTGTCGCTTACAGTAAAAGGAGTCAACTTTTTCGGTCCGAAGAGTGAATACATTGTTTCTGGATCAGATTGTGGCCATATTTTCTTCTGGGATAAGGAATCTGAAGCGATTATGAAGATCCTACCCGGTGATGATAATGGAGTGGTAAGTGCTCCGCTTTTATGTATTACTGTAATTATTCGACTACGAGCTGCGATTCCAAGGCTGTCGCCCATTACCAAGTGCTTTGGGGAGAAGACCATCTTATATTATGAGTATGGATTTAATTTCCCATCATTGTGCATAAATATAGAAAAAGACGGAGTAATTGAATAAAGAAAAGTACAAAAAGAAAGAAAAGAAGGAACTACTATTACCGGCGACAAAACCGTTAGAAACACAATAAAGAATATTCGTTCCAACCTCATGCAAAGTTACTACACAGACCTTTCCGGCCTTCTTAAAATAGTAACTATTTGCTTACCACGCTCTTGAGCGGAGTAAGCGTGGTAACTTCGATCTCTGTGACGTTACTGGCAGTGCCGTCTTTGGTGGATCCTAGGTCATCCATGGGTTTTGGCCCCTTTTCATGAATCAAAATTGTAAACGCCAGCACATTAGCACACAGGATTCTGGGTCGAGTCACACTGGTCAAATCTGAGCAATTTCGGTGACCTAAATGACGGTGCAACGTAGTTGGTCACACTTGGATCCTGGATGGTAATGAACAAGGCAACATGGCTAGCAACCGTAGCCTGGTTTCTCAGCAATTTACACCGGCCGCTTGGCCTCTCGTTTACCCTGTCCCCCTAGCCCAGGCCGGGTAAAGACGGCACTGGTTACTGGCCTGATTGTCCCGTTGCAAATTTTTGTTTCGTAGTAAAGGAAAACGCGATCCAGCCTTGACGCAAAAATGCCAGGATCCGTGACGCCATGCGTTGTAACTATGGTAAGTAGGGTGGAACACGCTCGTAGAAAGCACGCTGAGAAATTTCAGTTAAACCTGTGCTTAAAGCTGCTTTCACAGTGACGCGTTGAGCCTTTCCCACTGAGCTATGTAACCTCAGCCTCGCGCTTGCGTCGACGCAACGCAGAACTTACGCAGACAAATAAAATGCAACGCAAGAATGTAACCAAGTTCTATTCTTGCAATGCGTCGACGTGTACGTATCAGAGTTCTCAGCGGAAAATGAAGTTTAAAAAAAAAATTGGAGAAAAGTCTACTTATAATGAAGAACAAGTGCGCAAGAGCTCAGACGTGGAGTGCGAAAGTAAAATGTATATCACATTTATATACAAACAGCTTTAGAACCAAGACATTTCACATCCCCAAAAACCAAGCAAGTACTGAAATAACCTAGTTTGTGATCATCCCACTTTGAAAGCTTTAAATGTAAACAAACCGCAAGTATAAATCCAAAGAAATGTTGAAGATCTTGCACGAACAGCAGGAGTTCCAACAATGGTCTGCCGCAGCCAGTCCGATCCTTTAAACCTCTTTTCCATTAGCAAGGTAATAACAAGTGCAATAAACCAAATCGTAGCAGCCTTATACCCCCTTTGTCGCAATTCATTAAGAACGGCATATCGTCGATCATATGACAAAACAGCCCAGTTTCCAACTGTTCATTGTGTTGCGAGAGCAACACTTTGGTTTTGTCCTCGTTTTTTTTTTTTTTTTTTTTTTTTTTTTCCTATGACTCCGATTTCATTTTATTCCTGGTAACTGAGAAGGGTCTAAACCTGTGCGGTTTTTACGGAAAGTGCGGACCTTAGGCCGGATTGATGAATATGACATTACATTTTGGAAAGCTCCGTAGAACTCTTGCCTGGGGCCAATAAGGATGGTTTTTGCTTGTCCGCGAGCCAGAGCCTACGGTTTGCGAAGTGAAGTGGAGTTGTATAGCCTATGTCAGAGAGGACTATCTGAAGTTGTGTAGCGAACCTTTCGTTTCATCAAAAGATGTTTCTGCTTTCGAGTGGAAAGCTCCGTTCTAGCACGCAAGCAGGCAGGCACCAGTTTCAAATTGAAGATGGACTAAAATCTATAAGTGTTAAATATATGCGGCAGTTACCCGGCCCCACAGCCAACGTATCTTCTTTGAGTGATAAATAGAAAAATCTACAGAGACAAAAAAGTGGCTTTTTCCCACGGGTCCGAATGTGCTGCCATCTATTGTTTCTGTCCATGTCTGCGACGATTTCAGCTGAGTTTATAAATTTTTTTTTTTGCACTTTGGTTTGTGGTAGAGTAACGGTATCAGATGTGCCTCTTAAACTTTAAAAGTTCTCTCATTGCTAAAGAAACTAGAGCTTATCCTTTGCTCCTTTCTAAGTCGTGACGTTAGAAAGTTGGCCTACGGCAAAAAAGTGAACTTTTGAACTAAGACAGGTAGAATTTTTTTTTCGACGGCAATCGATAGCCATTGATGAGCTGATCAAAGTATATGTCATCCATTTTTTGGTACAAAAATTCCTTCATGAGATACACCAGTTTGAAATTTTAAAAGGGGTTGACAACTTCATAGTAAGGTACATTGAAACCAAAAATAGGCGATACCAGTTATGATTCATATAGGGGACTTCTAAGCAACAGTCGACTGTTAGCCCATAATCATCTTCGGTAATGAGGGGTTTGCAGCTTTTGCTAGTTGGTATACCTGTTATTTGTTTCCGGTGTATTCGATGGTAAGAACAATTTGGTTCCCAATGGTAAGATATGCAAGGGACTTGTAAGTAATAATCGGCTGTTATGCTACAATCATCTTCTGCGATGATGGGTTTGCAGCTTTTGCTAGCTGGTGTACCCATTATTTGTTTCCGGTTAACTTAATGGAGAGAATTAGGAGAGGGACTTGTAAGTAGGAATCGGTTCACGAGGGGCTAGGAATTTTTGCAAATGGGTGCACATTGTATTCGATTTATATAAATCTGACGATAAGAAATTTTGTATCGATGGTCTATCGCTGTAACCTAGGATTTACGTAGGTTTACGCATAGTGTAAAACAAGGTAGTTTCGTAATAATTAATAGTGTCATCTATAGTATTTTAATTACGGATAGCTTTCTAATGCCAACTAGATTGTGTAAGATATTGTTCCAAGTTTTCATCCGTCACGATGTCTACGATTGAAAAGGATAAAGTACAACTGACTGCAAAGTAAATTTAGTCCCTTCTTCCTATATTATTTTGTTGTTGTTTTTACAACACTGAAGAATACCTTTTGATCATATGATTAATTTTTTTAGAACATCCCGTTTAAAAAGCTTATGCTATAATCATCTTCAGCGATGAGGGGCTTGCAACTTTTGATAGCTGGTATATCCATTATTTGTTTCCGGTGAATTTGATGTCAATCACGGGAGACGGACTTGTAAGTAAGAATCGGTTCACGAGGGGCTAGAAATTTTTGAAAATTGGTGCACATTGTATTCGATTTCTGTAAATATGACAGTAAGAAATTTTGTATCAATGGTCTATCGCTATAACCTAGGATTAACTGTTTACGCAACGGGTACAAACGATACGGTAATGTAAAACAATAAGGTAATTTTGTAATAATTAATAGTGTCATCTATGGTATTTTAATCCTGAAAAGTTACGGATAGCTTTATAATATCAACTAGATTATATAAGATATTGTTCCAAGTTTTCATCCGTCACGATATCTACGATTGAAAAGGATAAAGTTCAACTTCGACGGCAATCGATAGCCGCTGATGAGCTGATCAAAGTATATGACATCCATTTTTTGGTACAAAAATTCCTTTCTGAGATACACCAGTTTGAAAGGGTTGACAACTTCAGTAGTACGGTACACACTGAAATCAAAAATAGGCGATACCAGTTGTGAGACATTTAGGGTACTTGTACGTGACAGGCGACTGTTAGCTCATAATCATCTTCGGCAATGAGGGGTTTGCAGCTCTCGCTAGTTGGCGTACCTGTCATTTGATGAACAATTTGGTTCCCAAATGTAAAACATGCAAGGGACTTGTAAGTAATAATCGGCTGTTATGCTACACAAATCTTCAGCGATGAGGGGTTTGCAACTTTTGCTAGTCGGTGTACCCATTATTTTTATCCGGTGAACTTGATGTCTATCACGGGAAAGGGACTTGTCAGTAGAATCGGTGCACGAGGGGCTAGAAATTTGTGCAAATTGTTGCACATTGTATTCGATTTATATAAATCTGACGGTAAGAAAGTTTGTAGCGTTGGTCTATCGCTGTAACCTAGGATTTACTGTTAACGCAACGGGTACAAACGATACTGTAATGTAAAACAGGGTAGTTTTGTAATAATTAATAGTGTCATCTATGGTATTTTAATCCTAAAAAGTTACGGATAGCTTTATAATACCAACTAGATTATATAGGATATTATTCCAAGTTTTCATCCGTCACGATGTCTACGATTGAAAAGGATAAAGTTCAACTGACTGCAAAGTCAATTTAGTCCCTTTTTCCAATATGCTTTTGTTGTGGTTAGGGCAATCGATAGCCCTTGAAGAGCTGATCAAAATATATGCCATCCATTTTTTTGAACAAAAATCCTTCATGAGATAAACCAGTTTGAAAGTTTCAAGGGGTTGACAACTTCAGGAGTAAGGTACACACTGAAACCAAAAATAGGCGATACCAGTTGTGAGACATGTAAGGGACTTGTAAGCAACAGTCGACTGTACGCAACAGTCGACTGTTAGCTCATAATCATCTTCGGCAACGAGGAGTTTGCAGCTTTTGCTAGTTGGTATACCTGTTATTTGTCTCAGGTGTATTCGATGGTAAGAACAATTTTGTTCCCAATTGTAAGACATGCATGGGACTTGTAAGTAATAATCGGCTTTTATGCTCTAATCATCTTCAGCGATGAGGGGTTTGCAACTTTTGATAGCTGGTGTATCCATTATTTGTTTCCGGTGAATTTGATGTCAATCACGGGAGACGGACTTGTAAGTAAGATCGGTTCACGAGGGGCTAGAAATTTTTGAAAATTGGTGCACATTGTATTCGATTTCTGTAAATATGACAGTAAGAAAGTTTGTATCGATGGTCTATCGCTATAACCTAGGATTAACTGTTTACGCAACGGGTACAAACGATACGGTAATGTAAAACAATAAGGAAGTTTTGTAATAATTAATAGTGTCATCTATGGTATTTTAATCCTGAAACGTTACGGATAGCCTTCTTCCGATATTGTTTTGTTGTTGGTTTTACAACGCTAAAGAACAGCTTTTGATTATGTGATTATTCTTTTTAGAACATACCGTTTTAAAAGCTTCGATAAGTTGACAATTTCAGCATTTAACCGACAGCGAAGAAACAAAACCAAAGTGTTGCTCTCGCAACACTTTAGCCGGCGAAGCCGGACAAAGGTTGCCGCAACACTTCACGTTGCCCGGGCAACGTAGGTCTAGTTAAAGATTAATGTACGTCGCGTCGTCTTATTTATTGCTGTTACACCAAAATCCTCATCCATAGATATATCTCCCCAAATACACAAGAGTTGGACTTGAGAACTGTCATAGACAAACTTGACTCATGGGAAATATGGGCGTAGCTGTCCATGAACGGTCGGGACCCATCATAATGCGTGTTTACACCTCTTTTTGGGATCCCAAAACGTAAGTGGAGGGATACCTATGACATCGCAAAAGTTGTCCGTCTGTCCGTCCGTCTGTAAGCACGATAGCTCTCGAAGGGAATGCGATATTTTGATGAAACTTGGTAGGAGGATTGTTTGGGTCAAGGGTAAGGTCGAGTTCGTAGATGGACTCTGTAGCCCTATATTTGGGGGTGGGGGAGGGGGTTCAAGTTAAGGGACAAACAAAATATTTTTAAACAGCTAATGTGATAGTCGATTATGGGATAAGAAGACATGCTGAGCACGATAGTGACAATCATTTTCTCGCCGGACAAGTAGTTCGTCCGGAATCCGGCAAAAACCGGAAAGTTTGTTAAAAGTAAAAGTTTTCATTTGAAGTTGATTAAATGTTTGATTTAGGGGTAAAAAGACATGCTGAGCACAATGGTGAAAACCATTTTCTCGCTGGACGAGTAGTTCGTCCGGAATCCGGCAAAAACCGGGAAGTTGGTTAAAAGTAAAAGTTTCATTTGAAGTTGATTAAATGTTTGACTTTAGGGGTAAGAAGACATGCTGAGCATGATGGTGAAAATCATTTTGTCGCCGGACAAGCAGTTCGTCCGGAATCCGGCCAAAACCGGAAAGTTGGTTAAAAGTAACAGTTTCATTTGAAGTTGATTGAATGTTTGATTTATGGGTAAGAAGACATGCTGAACCCGATGGTGAAAACCATTTTCTCGCCGGACAACTAGTTCGCCTGTAATCCGGCCGAAACCGGAAAATATGTTAAAAGTAAAAGCTTTATCTGAAGTTGATTAGATGATATATCTAGGGGTAAGAAAAGACGCTGAGTCTGTATATAATTATCATTTTTTACCCGGGCATATAATTAGTCCGGAATCCGGTTGTACTCGCATTTAAGTCAAAGTTTTATTTAAATTTGATTAGATGTTCTTTATAGGGATAAGGAGATACGCCGGCTTCGTTTTTGAATTTTTCTTTTTTTGCTGGACTAGTAGTTCGCTCGGAATTCGGGCGAAACCGCAAATTTGGCAGTAGTAAAGCAGGAAGTTTCGGTCAATATCGTCAAAATAGATATGGCTAATAGAGGTATAGATAGGTAGATAGAATATCTGAACTCGGTTTTCTCTGATGATTAGCCTGGCGAAGACAAGACCGAATTGTCTGGATCAAATCTTAGATTTTTGGGATCCCATCGACACCTTTGGTCTTGTTCCTCAAGTATACCAGCTTAGAGTTTGATTCCAGTCACGGGTCAAAAACTTTTTTCATGGGCAGTTCGGGCCGTCTTGCCCATGAACGGGAAGGGTGCAGGTGGTTCAACTCCACATATATATCTTCAACCCCTACGGTCCAAAAGCACAAAGGAATTTTATCGCCTTACCTCCAGTTACTGTCAAGTTAAAAACACAAAAAAATGGGCAATCTGGGCCCAATTACCCTTGAACCAAGTGGGGGCGGGGTTTGGGACCCGCAAAAAAGAAAAAGAGACCCAATGCTCACACACCTACCAAGTTTTAACTTGATATTTGTTGATTCCTGTCACGGCTAATGAACCTTACTCCTGGGCAATCTGTGCCCAGTTGACCATGAACGGGGTGGGTGGGGGAAATGCAACTTTAAAAGCAGCTTCCCAGCAGGATCTACATGTACAAGGAGTTTCATCATTCTGTGTCCAGTTCTGGCCAATTCATGAACATTATTCACTGGACAATCTGAGCCCATTTGCCCCTGAACGGGGTTGGGATAGAACCCCCAAAAGGTAAAATTAGAACCCAATACCCACCAGTGTACCAAGTTTGAACTTGATAATTGCACTGGTTCACGAGTTATGAACTCCACAAGATACGGTGAAAACCGAAAGCCGAAAGCTGCTGCAGCGCTCGCAACAGTGGACTGTTCCATGGAACACTCCACTAAAAACTTACTAATGGCGAAAGAAATGAGAATTCAGCAAAAGAAACCGAGAAAGGAAAATGAAAATGACCATCCAGCGTGAAATCCTCTCGCTCAGGTGTGGAAGATACGCTACGCAACTTGTACGCAACGCAATATAAACACATACGCAACGCATCGCAACGCGTCAATGTGAGCAGCTTAAAGCGTCTTCGCCTTTCCAGAATTGCATGTATGGGCCGTGCTTACACCATACGTGCTGGACAAACTGGTTGAGGATTGTTTCGTTTAGTAATAATAATATTTTGAACCACAGAAGGCCTATATAAATCACGAAAGAATTCGGAATCAAAGTTGAGTAAGGTGTTAAAAAAAATATTTTCAATACACCTGGTATATTGACCGATTCAACCTTAAAGGACCCCTCTTGCTGGTTATCCTTTTATGTTATCCCTAGCTCCCTTATGGAATTATTAGTTTCTGTAATCCCGCCTTTCGTCATTGTTTCGTTTCACCCACGAATTTTTATCACTTTTTTTGGCCGAGCCAAGTTTTTTCAGTCACATAATGTAAAATTCGCAGAAAGCTTAAAGGGCCGCGGACAATTTTTTCATAAGTAAGGGCATGATAAGTTTCAAAGTATCGTTTTTCAGTTTTGAAGACATGGTAGACCATCAGGTGTATCTTCTGTTTTGGACTTCTCTTGTTTTGCATGGTTTTACCACTTTTTAACCACGGCGTGTTCACTTTTCAAATACTTTTGTTCAGCTGCTGCGTCGGAGAGGGGTAAGGTCAGATAGAATCGACAAGCACCAACAAGAAAATTGCCAGTTTCACGCGGAAAATAATGGTATTTTTGAAAAACCATAGCCAATTTCTGAGCCGTTGCATCGTGAAAAGCTCATTTCTAGTGGGAGTTGTGCTTTAACCGCATCTTTGGCTAGAATTTTCCAGGGTCCAACCACTTTCTTGTGAAACTTCAGTTCTAAACATCCATGTGGTAACGTGATTTAACACGGTTGTACCTGCGGCTCCTCCGCTCCTGTGATGATGGTTGACGTTGATTTTTATGATATCGGTTACATCAGTGTTTTCTTAACTGCCGTTAATTAACTTGACGTGAACTTTTTGTTTTGCAGGTAAACGTCCTAGAGCCGCACCCCGCCTTTCCTATTCTTGCTACGAGCGGATTGGATGACGATGTCAAACTCTGGGCTCCAATTGGTGAATCAGAAGAAGCTCCTCCCAACCTGCAGGAAGTCGTGCAACACAATTTGGAGGAGAGGGACAACGATGGAACGAGGGAATCAGGATCTATTGACGGAGAAATGTTGTGGATGCTCTGGAGACATTTGAATAGAACTGAGAGGAGACGAAGGGTAATTCGACCGCTTTCATTTCCTTTCTAACCCCCTCTCCCTTGAAGCATCCGTGCCAGTAACCACGCCCATTCATTCTTTGTTTCCATTTGGGCTGTGAGTTTCCGTCGCTAAATTCTTCTTTTCACAAAATGAATTGTTACCGGAAACACACCAGTCTCTCCTATTACAGTGCACATTTTTTAGCAAATATTTTCTCCTGATCAGAAATGTAACGCTCTAGATTTGAGAATCTGGAAGCGAATAAAGATCCATACGCTTACATTGACAATTTAATTCATGAGTTTTTGGACATTAAACACGAAAATGAAAGGGACATTAAACACGAAAATGATTCAGACAGTTCGTGTCGCCAATTTTAGAACACACGCCATCACATGACTTCCCGAAAAACAATTTAGTAAAGCAAATAGATGCTGTTGTGGCTGCGGCATTGTGTCGTTGACCGAACAGATATTTTGTCACGCACGTGTCTCGATCGATGCCTTTTCTCAGAGCAAAATATCACTAGGGAGTAGCGCCAGGACCTATACTTCCATTCTTTGCAAACGGGACATACTCGTAGCGCCGCCTACTACCCTTGTGGTATTTAAAGCGAGACAAACTTGCGAGGTTAGAAATTTATAGTAAAGCAATAGCGGGGCCTGCACACACCAAGGAAACAATGGAGGCTTTATCATTTTTTTTTCTATGTTCAGAATATGAAGTTATCGGGCCAGCGCTGGTGAACGGCTGAATGAGTTTCAGTAGGGACGTTCTCTATCGCTAGTGCTGCTAGTATCGCCGCTATCAGAGTTTGTGTCAAGTTGGCCAAGACTAGCAACTTTTCACGAGGCTGGAACGAAAATAGTAAATAATAGTTACGATTCTTAGAAGGGTGGAACACGCTCTGCATCTTAGCTATACTTGGCTTTTTAGACCCGTAAGTTTTTCACTTTAAATGTCACGAGGGTAGTGGTACCAGTAAAACCCATACATGAACCCGATACATTGAAAGCATAGGTTTTGGCGCTACTGCGTAGTGTTATTTTGCTTTCTGTTTATTCAAATTCGTTTATTTCCATGATATCTTTTAACAATAATAGTGGTGGATTGTCATACATGGTCAACATAGTCATAAATTATCACTTATATGTTACAATTATAAGATTTTAAAACACAATCGAATAATAAACATGTTTACAAAACATGTCAATTTAAAATTCATAATTCCGATCCGTTAAAAACCTTCACAAAATAGGGAAAAAATGACTTGAGGTACCGCTCCGTACATTTTACGTGCGGCTTCTTGAGTTGTATCTTTGGTGCGTCTGTGCTACGGGTTGCTTTAATTTGTAGATTTGTAGTCACAGGGGGTAAATGGACCGGTGCACATCCGAGGCCAGATATTTTTTTAGCTCGTGTCTCCTATCAGAGAGGGTTTGCAGACGCAATGTCTTTAGGTTTTATTAGTCTTTATCCGAAGAGACTCTTGTACAGTTTGATTTCTGGAAGAAAAAGTACAATTACAATAACATTTATTCCCAAAATTCTGAAAATACAAAATGCACGGGATTGTCAAATTACAATTTGGTTAATTCACATTATAATTGTGGATACAATAAGGCACAAGCTCTATAATCATACGATACGATACTTTTTGGTACAACGAGCTTTCACAGCATTGGATTGCCGAACTTGCCGCTTTTGTCAGGTACATCATAACTAATATAAAATCATAATATGGTAATAGTCATACTTGAGAAGTCAATAGTCATAAGCAATCAAATAAAACATTAAACAGTAAAACATGGTGGGGGATACGGTTGTCACTTGTTCAAAACTTCGACAAAAGCTGGTACAGAGCTCTTTCTGTAACGCTCGGTTCTTATACTGATGTGGTTCAGAACTGGGACTTTTTGTGCTTTAGCTTGAGGTAATCTAGGTTTTGCCGGGCAATATGAGGCTGGAAATAGGTGCTAAAAACATGGGTGGGAACGCATTATTCCCGAAATTAGTACAGATAGTAACACGTCGGGCTGCTAAGGCTGGGAGGCGGAATTTATTGAGGATCGGGCAGCAATGCGTGGGTAGTGGCAGGTTGCTTGCCAACTGGTGGTTGGGTGAAAGCAATAAAGTTGCCACAACTTTTTTGCTGGAAATAAGATAGAATCAGGATATTCGAGGCTTTAAGGTGGATTAATTGAAGCTATAAGCTGTCATAGAAGAATGATTTAAGTAAGTTTTGTTTTTTTCAAGGAAATACTAGGTGACATTAAAAGGCTCATACACAATTTAACATAACCAAGTGGAGGAGTCATAGGCTCGTAGCCCAAACAGATAAAAATACGAAAGGAGTTAGAAAAGATGTTGCGATTTAAACCGTTTTGCCATTTTTTTTTTGTTCATAGGCAAATCAAGATGGCAACGCTGCCAATGATTCCGATGCAAGTGATGAAAGTGAAACAACCAGCAGGCCGCCACGCAGAAATGAATGTGCTATGTCTTAAGGAGATTGTTCGCTCACAGTGTGGGATATACTACGTGTTGCGAAGTGGTTAGATTTTTATTTCGAGCAGACTGTTATTATTAGGTTACCTTCTTTTCAATCTAGGTCCGTGAAAAAAGTGCTCAGACTAGAGAAAACAGCATATCTTCTTTGCTTAAACAAACACTGAAACCGCTTTTAGTTATCTTTCAGTCAATGCAGTTAATCTTTATTTTCGAAAAACATTCCTTACGGTATTAACAAAAAACCGAATATTTGTTCTCTCGTCAAACATAACTATATACAATTGCGGTTTTACATCGTCAAATATTCAATAATTATACAAGAACAAGAATTGTAACAAATTAAAGCGCCAAACTTAAAACCAAACACAAAAAAGAGAAAAAGAATTTAAAATTTCGCGTTGAAGAAACTCACTAAGGAGGGGATAAAACTTCTTTCGTACCGCGCATGCATTGCCCGAATGGGGAAAAATAGAAGTTTCCACATCCTTGTCGCAGTAGGACTGCTATCAGCATGCCTTTTGAGCTGTCAATATTAAAGGAGCATACCTGACGTGCTGATCAGAGACCCTTCTTCGTATGTGCGTAAGAAACTTGCTTTGCGGTAAAAGCTTGAGGGAGAATTTGAGCGAATAGCTGTTTGTGGGGATAGTCTCAATAGAATTACTAGAATAACTCGTGTCAGAACAATTGGTCCCACGACAGCTCGTGTGGAGATGGGCCACAAGGACTATCCATACGTGTGACAAAACTGTCCGTGTGACGAATTGTCTCTGTGACGACTATTAATAATAATATAATTGCAATAATGAGGCTTTCGCCTCTATTATAACTATACATAACTATTGTGGGATGGATTTTCATTGAAACGAATTGTCGTGAGAGAAGTCGTCCTTTCAGCGGAATGTCTGCACGCCGTGGATGGTCGAGTCCTAGATAACTGATTGGAGAACGGTATTCATCTTTTTATTAACTTTTAGAATCCGGGCCAACCTCTAAAATCCGGAATCTTTCGTCTTGGTGCAATTCCTTAAATTACGTTACCTTAAATTGCACGTCGGAGCAATCTAAGATATAATCCTGATGCGATGCTCCTTCGGGTGGGGATTCTGGTAATTGGTTTCATCTAGCTCTTGGTATTGGATTCGGGCGCATCCCAGTACAGCTTCCAGGGTTTTGTTTCCCATTCAGTGTCCACAGACCGTTTGAAGGCTTCGACGGTCTTGGACAGAACAAAATAACTCTAGAGAGTAATGTCCTTTCCATGCATCACAAAATGGGCCTCCGTCGCAGCGCCGCCCAGCTCGCTTTGTTCGTTGCGTGTAGTGGCGGACGTCGAAATTCTAGCCAGCGCTCGTTAACGATTGGTCACAGCAAAATCATTCTGCTCTGTGATTGGTTGAGTTTCGGTAGGGATGTTCGTATCCGGTAGTGGAGCTAGTGTTGCTGCGATTTGACTGTGTGTCACTTTTTCAAAGTTCGCGGATCAGTCTCTAGAGTTATTTTGCTCTCGGTCGTAGATGTAACATACTCTTCCGACAGATCGTTACAAAGTGGGATGACTCGGTTCCGGAAAAGTTGATCCTCTATTATATTAAATCGCAAGGCTGTGCTGTCTGTTGGTAGAAACTTTCGGGTAGGTAATGGGAAGAAATTGATCTTAGGTACCTAAAAGTGTTTTGTTTTATGTACAACAATTGTGGCTGTGGTAAGCCAAGTCCAAGTTGGAAAAAATGTATCACCCGAGTTCGGCTTTAGCCTAGACTTCCGATTGAGTTGAGTTATTAACGTGTTCAGTGCTCTTAGTTGTACAGCTTCGTCTGAATCCTCCTCTCTTGGTCAATTTGCGCTACTTTTCTAAGCTGTCTTACTCATTCGTCTGGATTGTTCTCTAAAGTAGTATATAGTTGTCGTGTAAGCTTGCGCTGCGATGACTAAGTTCGAAAGGCATGCTAATAGAAACTTGCCAAATACCTCGTACAAGAATATATTAGAGCAAAAATTGCAGTAGATAAGTTTCTTTTCATTATTTACAATTCGGTTTAGTGATCCATAATCTGTTTTACATACAAAATAGTGCTGGATATGTCATCACACTTAAATGAATCAACCAAGAGTTTTATTAGTCTAATTACAATTATAACCTATTTTTCAAAGTAGAACATCAATATCGAACACGAATTAAAATCACAGGATAAAAGAATTACAAAAGTACTTCGTCATAATGGCAATTAGAATATTTCTCAAACAAGTTAATAACGATGGACAAAAGTAAAAAGAATGGTTCATCAAAAATCAAATGGTCAAAATTATTATATAACAACAAGGAAATAAAATAAAACGCGCTGAAAGTTTGGTATACAACATTCAGGCGTTCAAATCGAGGTTGGAATGTTTAGTAAAACTAATATTTATTTAGTAAAAATAAGTATACTAATGTACCCGATGTACACGTGCTGTGTTTTTTAGAAAATTACAGACCGATTCTGGATGGTTTAGGCGCACGCGGGCTCATTTGCTTTGATAAGAAACACGGAGAATATTGCTTAACCATCCTTTTTGGCCAGTGAGCTCCTCGTAAAAATGAACAAAAGCCTTATCCGTCTAAAAAAGAGTCTAACACGGCAAGTGCACACATCAGCTTAGTGCCGTCAGGGTGGATAAACATGTCACAAGAAGCTCGAAATAGAGCGATAGAGCGATTAGCGACGTGCATTGAATTAGTAATGTAGGCAGAGATGGGAGAATCTGGATTCAGATTCGAATCCGGGATCCGTCGTTTTGGCCGGATTCGAATCCTCTGCTTCTCAGGCTGGATTTGTATTCGGACTTGGGTTCCAAACCCCAAATCTTACGAATCCTTCAAATTTCTAGTCTACATCCTTCTAGTTTCCGTTTTCCTGGTTTTACACAGTGTGCTTCGGCAATCTAACTTTTTGGTCCATACCACCGACCATCCTCAGTACTCTATTACTTTTGCCTATCTGATTACCTTTAGTGTCAGTGCTTTTTATCACCTCTGGTTTTTGGGATCCCAAAACGTAAGTGGAGGGATACCTATGACATCGCAAAAATGTCCGTCTGTCCGTCTGTAAGCACGATAACTCTCGAAGGCAAGGAGATATTTTGATGAAACTTGGTGTGAGGATTCATTGGGTCAAGGGTAAGGTCAAGTTCGTAGTTGGGCTATGTAGCTCCATATTTAGGGGGGGGGGAGGGGGTTCAAATTAAGGGACAAACAAAATATTTTTAAACAGCTAATGTGATAGTCGATTATGGGGTAAGAAGGCATGCTGAGCACGATAGTGAAAACCATTTTCACGCCGGACATGTAGTTCGTCCGGAATCCGGCAAAAACCGGAAAATTGGTTAAAAGTAAAAGTTTTAAGTTGATTACATGGTCGATTTAGGGGTAAAAAGACATGCTGAACACGATGGTGAAAACAATTTTCTCGCCGAACATGTAGTTAGTCTGAAATCTGGCGAAAACCGGAAAGTTGGTTAAAAGTAAAAGTTTAATTTGAAGTTGATTAAATGTTTGATTTATAAGTAAAAAGACATGCCGAACACGATGGTGAAAATCATTTTCTGGCGGGACAACTAGTTCGCACGGAATCCGCCAAAACCGGAAAATGTGTTAAAAGCAAAAGTTCGATTAGATGACAGATTAAGGGGTAAGAAGAGAGGCTGAGTCGGTATATGACAATGTTTTTTTACCCGGACATATAATTATTCCGGAATCCGGTTGTAACCGGATTTTTTTTAAGTCAAACTTGTATTCAAAGTTGATTAGATGTTCTTTATAGGGATAAGGAGATACGCTGGTTTTGTTTCTGATTTTTTTTTTTTGCTGGACTAGTAGTTCGGTCGGAAATCGGCAGGAAGTCTCGATCAGTATCGTCAAAATAGATATGGCTTATAGAGGTATATCTGAACTTGGTTTTCCCTGATGATTAGCCTGTCCAAGACTGGATCTGGCGAAGACAAGACCCGATTGTCTGAATCAAATATTAGATTTTTGGGATCCCATCGACACCTTTGGCCTTGTTAAACTATAACCTATGTACATGATTTGATTTATGTTAAGGTCCAATTCGCATCCAGATTCGTTTCTGGATTTGAATCCTCAGGAAATGGTGGATGTGAATCGCATTTGTACCTAGCCATGATTCGGAGTCGGATTTGAATCCTTTCATGATGGGATTCGCCCATCTCTTAATGTAGGTCCTTTAAATGTCATGGTTTAAAACTTTCAAAGCGGAATCGTTCCGGTGGTAAAACGTGTTTCCGTTGATCAGCATCTAAATTGACAAAGTAGGGGATTACAGCTCTGGGAGCGCTGAAATTCTAACAACTTTTATTTGATACTGCAAAACGGATACGTAACCTCAATTTCTTTGGAGCTACATTTCTATATATTTGTATATTTGGAGCTGTATTTTTTTTCCACAAGTTTGCTTTTCGAATTTGAGCTGCTTTGAGCCTGAAGAGGACCTGTGCCAAGAAGGGCCGAAATACAGCTCCAATAAAATTCAACTGACGTATCTGTTTTGCACTATCAAATATGATTCGCCGTCAGCTTGGGCTGAAGGAATATTTTTCTGAGAAATTGTCACTGAGGACATCCTCAGTGTTAACCTCGTGTGTACCTGTAGCGTGTAACATAATTACGATACAGTACTTTTGTGATCATTTGGGTTATATGGAGCATTATGTCAATTATACTTTACCAGCTGGTGACCCCCTCACGTGCCCACCCTCACACGTGCGAGCATATTATCTTCTTTAGCCCTAGTTGTAAACCCTCTCAGTGAGTAAGCTCTTTTTATCTTTGTGCTCTCTGGGTGCTCTCTTGTGCTCTTTGATTCTCTTGCCTCTGCTTTTACAAGAAAATCAAATGTTCGAACCAAAGCCAAATCACTCTAATACTCTATATGACTAAGTCCAAAACACGCCAGCGATCCTCAGGAAGAAGGAGTAAGCGTGTCCGTACGACTGAAACTCACGGCTCAAATCTTGTGTCAAATGACTCACGGCGATATTTGGGAGCAGCTGTGACACCACTTCTGCCTTTCTTCCGCTAGCTACCCGGATAGGCCCACTACGGACACACCTGTTCGTAATTCGGATTTTAGACGTTTGTAAAAGCCAGGCTTCACCTTCCAGATTTTTCTTCCGGATTCTAGACAGCCGTTTTCGTCGGAATGGATCTGGAAGGTGAAGCAAGGCCAAAAATGTCTGGAAGTCTGGGGTGTTGGACACCCCAGATTCCGGATGTCTGGAAGGTGCCATGCCGTAGAGGCTACTCGTAGAGAGACACAACAAATATGCAAATGAAGGAGAAAAGGGAAAGTGGAATGTAAAGAGGACAAGGAAATGTTGAAGAACAGCAAATTTTGCTTTCATCATTATCATGAAAATCTGGAAGGGTTGGCTTGACTATGCGGAAGCCCCGGACGTCTAGGAATCTGGAAGGTAAAGCCTGTCTTTAAGAACGAGTCTTAAGACGTTTAGAACGCTCCTCCCTCATTGGTTGTTCATAACAAATTGAAAACGGGAGATCGAGTTCCAGATTTTTGAACGAGTTGAGGGGGAACGTCTAAGAACCGGTCTTTAAAACGTCTAAAAAACGATTCTGTGAACACGTGCGTCCGTACTGGGGCCGGGGCATAAAACAAATTCCGTTGACGCAAAATTTGTTAGTGAAATTTATTGTGTTCTCTTTAAAAGCTTGAGGAAAAAAAAATCTCATTTTGCCCTGAGTTGAGCTGTGAATTTTCCTCCTGGACGTGTTGCTTTTTTTGCCGAGAAAAGCTATTAGAGGGACCTAGCTCCAGATCAGAGCAAAATAACACTAGAGAGTAGCGCCAAGACTTGACAAGATTGACACACACTTGAATAGCAGGAATACTAGCACCACTAGCTATAGAGAACGTCGCTGCTGAAACTTGAACCAGTCGTACCAGCGCACCAGCGCTGGCTCCAATAACTGAATATTCTGAACATTGCCAAAAATGATACAGCCTCTTCAGTTTACTCGGTGTGTGCAGACCGCACCTATGCTTCACCAGAAATTTATAAGCCCGCAAGTTTGTCTCGCTTTAAACACCGCACGCGTAATGAGCGGCGCTACGAGTATGGCCCGTTTGCAAAGCATGGAAAGCATAAGTCTTGGCGCTACTACGTAGTGTTACTTTGCTCTGCTCCAAATATATCCTCCTGGATTTATCGTAAGCAGCAAGAAGGACCTGGCTTCAGGCGTATCTTCTTGGGCTGGATAACTGCACACTCCAGATATGTCCTGCTAGACCTATCTATACTGTAGAAGGCACCAAGCTCCAGATACATCCTTCCAAAATTTTCATCTTTTTGAGGTGAGGGGGTTGTAAGTCCATCTTATCGTATTTGTAGGAACAATTGGTCGATACTCGTTTGAAACTTTATTGTTGAGTCAGCGAATATAATTATTTTCAGTATTGGTAATGTTTTTATGAAGTACTCCTGCTCTTGTTGTTGGAAGCTAGGTTCCCACGCACTGTTCAATTTTCGTTGTTACTGTCAAACTCCTCGTCGCTACTCTCGTCGGGTTTGTACCTTGATTATAGCGCACCCCCCCCCCCCCCCACCCCCCGAGTCCCGAGCATTCACGACAGGACTTTAGCTCTAAGGACGGCGTTCGTAAGGCTCATAAAGTTTTGTCGCCGATCAGACGAGAATTTTACCTTTTAACTTTACAAAGCTTTTGTGTGGCAAATGCTTCATATTATTCAACCTTGTTATCACATATAGCCTACCATATCAACATATTTTAAATTTTCTGATTTTTTTTTAAATTTTGCTTTAAATCTCTTCTGCTGTCGGTCAACGTTATCAGCTTTGCGGAACAAGTTAACTAATGTTGGCGGACTTTAGCCGTGAATGAACAACTTTGCGAACGACTTTACGCACTGTAAGAACACCGCCTGAGTGTTCCTTTAGGAATTACTGGGTGTTTGCAGAAACCATGGTATACGATAACACGGCAACTGGATATGGATTTTACGGTTGCTTTGTAAAAACGACCTTGCCGTATTCGCGTTTTTAATTATTTTTCCCAAAAGAAATAGTTAAATTCACTTATATCACAAGTACCAAACTTATTTCCCACCAGTTTGACTAATACCAGGCTCTAATGTGTTGGTGATGATAACCACGCTTAACTTGGCATTTGCTCAGTAATTTTTACCGTGGTATCAGATACCGCGTAATTGCAAAAACGACTTTAGATCATGGTGTCAAATCCCATGTTGTCTGAGAAAACGAAACTATTTTCTCCCATTATTGCCACCCCGAAAATCATTCGTTGACAACCGTTGGTTTCAGTTTCAGATATTCCCGACGGAGCATGTAATTATTTCGTTTTTCAAACCGGCCATAAAACTTTTCCAAGATTTCCATCTTTAAATTTACTTATTAACCGAAAATGTTTTGCCATGTTTTCACAGGCACTTTCAACGGTTCCCGAGTGCCAACGTTTAAGCTTGATTCTTTACTTTTTTTTATTCTTACTTTTTGTTTCCAGCCTCGTGAAAAGTTACTACGCTGACCGTTCCAGCCTTCTCAAAATAGTAACTATTTGCTTACCACAGTCGGGAGCGTAGTAAGCTTGGTAACCACGAATCTCTTTGGCGTGATTGACCCGATTAGCCCGTGGCTCGATATTTCACTGAAAATAGAAATATGTGATCCAGCCTCGACACCAAGAAGTCAGAATTCGTGACATCATGCATAGTAACTACGGTAAGTATAGGGTGAAACATGCTCAATACTAGCAGTGAACTGAAAAATAAAACAGTTCCTCAACCGGGTTTCCAAACAGCAACCTTCTGTTCCATATACCGCTTTACCAATACTCTTGATGACTAACTCTTCGTGCACATGGAGGATCAGTTGATTCGATTGAACGCAATTTTATATTTTCGGCAAAATATCGTGCCGCGGGCTCATCGGACCGACCGTATCACAAATATCGTAGTTACCACGCTAACTAAAGGAGGGCTTTCGCGAGCTCTCGGAATCACTTTCCAGCGAGCGAAGCTGATCGCGAAAACTGTGGGAAAGGGATTCCTGGAATCACTTTCCCGCTGGACTGATCGCGAAAACACATGGAAAGCTGACATCGCGTGGAACATGTTAAATTAAAAACTATTTCTAATAAATATGGTTCATTTAACGGTTCTTTGATTCTCATATATTCCATCGAAGGCACGCCGATAACGCTTGCCATTTTTCTTTATTTATTAGTGATACTTGCATGTTTTTTCCCACACCTTTGAAATTCCCGCCGAAACATTCATCTTTCCACGGAGCTTTCCACTATCATCGTGGAATCACTTTCTGGGAAAGCTGCTTCGGTTTCCGAAGCGCGAAAACCGGGTTGGAAGGTTCGGCAACTTTCCGAAGTAGCGCGAAAACCATTGGAAAGTGATTCCGACTTTGCTTTCCAGCTCGCGAAAACTCTCCTTAACCTCGCGAGCGTGGCAAGAAAATAGTTACTGTTAGCTACTAATTCGAGATGGCTGAAACGGTCAGTGTAGTAACTTTTCACGAGGTTGGAACGGAAATAGCAACTAATACTAAGTATTGTTAGAATGGTGGAACTCGCTCGATATGACGCGTAGCTATACGCGAATTCAGAAAGTCTTCTAAACGGTGACTTGGTTGATGTTGGTTGTTTGCGTGTCTTGTTCCAGTACCTGCCTATCATCAAATCGTAAAATGTGACGGCTGGGAATGAAAATGAAAATAATTGGCCTGGAAAGTGGACAGAGGGGCAGGAGATGGCCAATTGCAATCCAACACGCAACTGGAATGATTCGCGTTTGTTTGTGTTCGGAAAAGGCCCGAATTGGTCAAAACATAAGTCTTTTTTAATAATAATAATAATATAATGGACAAAATAGGCCATTGGCCTCTACAGAGCTCGTCTCAAACACTTGTTCATCGTACATTTTGTCGGTGTACAGATTGTCCAAGGAATTCTTGAAAGCATTGATTGAGTCGCTCAGTACCACGCCACATTGTAGGGCATTCCAACAGTCCACCCCTCTTTTCTGGGAGGACCGTCGGCCAGTGTCCTTAGAAATGTCCAGCCTCTCAGCTTGAAGTTCTAGCGAGACACGTCAGCAACAAAGGAATCCGCGGTGGCGATACTTCCAGCAAGATTCCAGGGCGTGGGTTTGAAATTTGTTGCCGCAAATGAGGCAGTACCCTGCCTTCACCTCACATCCCTCTTTGTTCGCTTAGGTCGTGTGCGGTTGATCGTAAATCAGGGATTTCGATGCCATTTACCCAAGACCGTGATCGTTGGCACACAGGGATCGACTAAAAAGAGGCACGGCATGGCGCAGGAGGAACGCGTAATAAAAAGAGGTTAGCAATTAGTAGAAGTAAGTGGTTTCGTAACTCCAGAGCCTAAAAGAAGGCATGTTAGAGTAATGTTCCTACCCCTGACTCTGAAGTCTGAAAGGGCTCTTTTAGTTTTCGTTCTTCTTTTTAGTACTTATGCCTCCTACACGATGTTGTGCCGTGCCGTGCCTCGTTTTAGTCGATCGCGTCAGATAGTCGTCCGCAACCTCCCGCCAGGAAGAGTTGCAGTTGAGTTGAGTTGAAACCGGAGCAAGTAAGTTCTAGCTCGACATTGTTTCCGCCTCATCAAGACTATCCAGAAATGTCACTGTCCTTTTCTAGCAACTTTGCGTTACCATAGCAACTAGAAAACCAACGGTGATTGAGGTAACTGAGGTTTAAAAAGTTAGGTTCTAAGAACTTTAGTCGATTTGAAGCTTCTGTGGAGATACAACCTTGGAGACGGACGACTTTTTAATTAATTAACTTGGAATACTAAGCTATTTAGTTCGCCCATTTTAAGGTAAGGATTTTCCCAATGTTCCGAAAGTTCGTGGGAGCGCGCTGGTCCCTCATTGGAGATGAGGTCATATATAGGCTTTCTGCCAGCCTCCTTGTACCACTGGTACGTGGTAACCCGTCCTTATCATAAACGAGAAATGGCATACGTCCTTTCTGTTCGACATACTATAGTTCCATCTTCTAGAAAATCGGCCGGAAAGAAACTTGATCTTTTTCAGCATTTCGGCAGGTCTCGGTAAAAATACGATGACAACCTTTTTTATCGTCTGATCGAAAGATCTTTCGCTGTTCAGCTTCGTTTGATTTGTTCTTTGAACTCACAATTCAAATGGCATTTAGGCCCCACCCATTGTCAACTTGCATTTTATGGTGGGGATTTAGGAGTAAAATGTCGGCCTTCTTTTGTGAACAAACTAGACTGAACTAAACAGGATAACCAGTTTTAGGGCGTGGTTTCCTTGACAAACGACTTTCTCGGTTTGTCTGCTTTTCCGACTTCACTTTTTTACATGCAAACTTACGGCTCAGCTCAAGCTCGGAAGTTAGTGTTCTATTCGTTTTTCTCAACGTTTACGTCGCTTTTGATTGGGCTACAGAAGATCAGCGCGTGTCGATTAAAGTACCCATGACATAATTTTTCATTTCTCTTATGATCTATACTCGCCCTTAAAGGACCTGTCTTACCTATAATACTAATGCAACCTATTTCCATAATCACTCCGTATATTTATAAACCCGGAGACCCCAAATTCGTACGTACAATATTCGACAATATTCGACCTCAAACAGAACCACGCTGATTTTCTCACTTGCTGTGTTTTGCTACCTTCGACGTGTATCACGCTGTCGACGGTTGTCTGCGTGAAGTTTTTCTATAAAAAGCGATTATGTAAATTGTTTCCCTGTTTTCTCTACAAGTCAACGGGTTTCGGAAAAGGCTAAAATCAGCCGTGGGTTATTTGTTGAAAGCACAGCCTAGTTTAAAGTCTTCATATATTTTTAAATACTGCAAGGTGAACAGTAAATAGTGCGAGGCGTCCTTTAAGACACTCATGGCAAAAATTGTAACAAACGGTTGAAAACAGATGTCAGACAGGATAGTCTTCGGCGTTATTCCGGCCCTTGTTGGCAATTGTACTGTTCATTCCGCAGCTGAAACGAACGAACGTTTTCTGTACACCTGTTCTATGTACCAAAATTTGTCGGCAGATCTTAAAGTTTAACTGAAAAGGGTAGAGATGGGACAGTCTTTTTACCCCTCACTAATTCACTTAAAGAGGCTTGAAGACCCGATGAAAATGCGTTACTTCGTCGCTCCGCTATTCACGAATAATCAGTTCTCAGATAGTGGAATTTCCCTGTCAGATTTGTGGTACTACCTATAACTTCGTATGCTTGACGGAAAAGATTCATGAAACTGTTTTGTTCCGGCACTAAGCAAACTTCACCAAGCTTCTCACCGCCCACTTAAAAGTCACGTTTGTGTTCAGATTCAAATATTCCGCGTCATAGTAGAATTTGCGCTGTGAGGACAGCCGTAGATATTCTGAACCTCAGTACTAGAGCAGATAGTGGAAAATAAGAAAATCTCTTAGCAGAATCCAAATAACTCAGTGTACTCAACTAAATGATACGAAAATAAGTTTGCTTTTCAGTTAAACTTTAAACCTTTCCGTGAAGTTTGTATTGCGTGGTCGAAAAACGCTAAAAAGTCGTAGGTACAAAAGGAAATAATGGCGAAAGGCGGGGATTTCAGGAGCTTAAAATTCCATCAGGGAGCTAGGGATAATATAGAAAGCAGAGTAAGCAAGAGGGGTCCTTTAAGTAAGCTACTCATAATCACAAAAACGGAGATGAGAAGGATTCCTAATGAACAGGTAAATTTATTACTGCAAAAAGCCTAAGCTTAAGAAGTACTGACTGCTTAGCTACGGAAGATGAATGCGAATCTCTGCCGATGTCGCTAAACGGAAAGTTCAGCTGAGATATCTTGCAGCGATATTTGAGGCCCTTTCTGTTGGCAAAAGCGATACTGAGAAAAACTAAGGAAGAATTAGAAAGTAGACTAAAAAGTACACTATAAAGCCCAATTATCGACGTGTAACAATTTCTGAAGCCAAAGGCGGTAAGAAGGTTTGACTTGTCCCGGCTATGCTATTATTACTGTTATTGATTCATTATATATATTATATACCTACAACTTTACACAGAGACGGAGTAATTAAATGAAGAAGAAAACAAAGAAAAGAAGTAAGAACATGAAGGGCAATACCGTAAACTTGTAATCTAAATAATTGCATCTTTTAAGTGATTCAACAATGGAGTTTCCCGGAAAACTGGGCCAGCGTCTGCGAGTTCCGGAACATTTGACAGACTACATGGAGCAATTAGCCAAGGAAATCATCCGATGCCAGCCGGAGAACCCGCATCATTTTGCGGCCGAGTTTTTTGCCCGCCTGTTGGAGATCCGAGAAGGTAAATGTTCCTCATCTCCTCAATCTATCATTTGCTGTCTTGAAATCTGAAACTTAGTGCTGATGTATTTCGCACTGTTCCCCTTCAAATCTTCTTATGCTCGGACAAATCACTGTTGGCGATGGGCTAGGGTCTGTCGGCTCTCCCTCAGCTCTTATGGGACTCTTCCCTTCACCAACTTAGAAGGATCAGCTAGTCTCGAGGGATCCGTATTGCTCTTGCTAATGACCAGCAACAAAAAATAAAAAAAAGCAAATTTTTCGCATGCAAACCATTTAAGGTTCGCGTAGCGCAGGTGCTGATCTCCTGATACTCCGCCCTCGGCCGGTAGTGCGATGCGTGGTTGGGTGCAATCATCCAACGCTTCCCGTGCTTTTCCCTAGATTTCTCTAGGTACCCATTTGAAGCTGGGTGGACTTTTGGCTTGTCTTACGGGGAAATGCCACGTACCCTCGCCCTCAACCAAACGGTAGGCACCACCGAGACTCGAACAAGCGATCCTTCGCTTCGGAGTCTAGCGCGCCAACCCATTGGCCACGAACTAATGACCAGGGGCTAATGACCGTATCTTTTGGAGTGGGTAGAGGTTTTTGTTTGAAGAGTGGTGCCTCCGTACATCGGATAGTTCTTAATTGATTGATCAAAAGGTTTATAGTAGACCTGTCAGTAGTGCAAGGCCGTATCCAGGGGTGGGGGGGGGGGGGGGGGGGGTAGGGGGTTGGACCCCCCCCGAAACATAGAAAAATAACCATTTTTATAGACTTTTCCCTCTGATCTATGTCTTTTTTGTGCTTTTTTGTCCGGTCCGCAGGCAACCCCCCCCCCCCCCCCCCCCCCCGAAACAAATTCCTGGATACGGTTCTGCAGTAGTGTGTTACTTTTGCATCTTGAATCGATTTGACGGCCGTGGGCGATACTCGGATTCAGGCCCGTATCCAGGAATTTATAGGGGGGGGGGGGGGTGCCTTTCGAGGGGGGTTTTGCCCGCGAGTCGGACAAAAAAAAACATATATCAGAAGGAAAAACCTATAAAAAATGATTAATTTTGTATGTTTGGGGGGGGGGGGGACCCCCTAACCCCCCTGGATACGGCCTTGCTCGGATCAATATGACTGACGAAATCTGGTGAAAACTTGAAATTTGCTATGCATTCTGTCGTGTTTTCATCCGGTCTCTGGAGTTTCGATCCAATGATAAGAAGACATGGAAAATTTAGGTCGTCCGGGTTCCACGGATTCGGTCAAAAATAGAAAATTTGTCGTTTTTAAGTGATTTCTTTGCCTAGCTGTTTATTTTGGTGTAATTGAAAAACTACTACTTTGTAAGAATATCCTTTAAATGAATTGTAAGATCGCGTTTTAATTAAGGAGTACAAGTTAGTGGGATAATTAATTTTAAAATTATTACAGGGAAAGAAAAGTAAACTAAACATAGGTTAATTTTTAGAAGTTAGGTCAAAAGTGCGTAAGAATAGATGAAAATTTAACGTCACTGAGGGAGTAGCCACAGAGAGACTGAAATTTGATTTGTTCGTCTTATTTCAAATAACTTATAAACAAGTTAAATTACAAAAAATGCCATGGGATTAAAAAAAATATAATAAAAAAAGTCGGGAGACACGAAATAAGGAATTTTAGCGCTGTTCCTGCAGTGGATAGTTGACAGTTCTGGGCAGACCCTCAGCCACTCAACTAAACAGACAAGCGTTCGAAACTGTCATTATAAATGTAAACAACGAAAATCGAATGATTTGCACTGAAATTTACCAGACAACCTCCATTATTAAAAGACTTGTCCATCCCGAACTGCCAAGACTCATCTATTTAAGCGAACTGTTACGTCAAACCTGCGTCACACATAGGGCTGTTCTCCAAAGCAATTTCTATGTTCCATTGCCTGGAAAACTTCACTGGAAATACGCGTTTTGATTTCTCCGGCACGGAATAGATTATACAGAAGAAATGTCATTAGCATAATAAAGTGACCAAACTGTCTGCAAGGCTCCTTGCCAACCGGTTCCTTGCGAGTCATAAGAAAAGCAGAAGCAAAAACAATTATTCGCGAAACCTAGTTTTGAGAAACGCTTATTGTTTTTTTTTTGTTTTTTTTTTTACAAGAATCGCAGTACACTTTCTATATATCTACCATAGAATGCCGAATTAGCTTTCATGTCAACATTAAACAAGAGCTGAAAGCTCATATGGCACTTGTAAGAATAGTTAGCATGTTTGTCAGATACGGTTTGCAGTTTTCAAGGCTGGATCTCTCTCCCGATGCTCATTTCATCAGAAAATGGGCTTGATCTAGTAGATCTAAAATGGTTATACCACTCATTGACAACTGTATCTTCCTCCAACGATGATCGGATCGGGGGAGGGACTATATTTTCAAGCCAATCTAATAGAGTCCCTAACATGCCTGCAAAGTTTCACGGTCATAGCACATCTGGAAGTACCCTAACTCGTGATCATCGGAATTAGGGAAAACTCCCTCCAACTCCCCCCACTGTGACACGATCGGTCCCGTTTTGTCAATAATAACAATAATAATATATTTGCAAATCGAATGGCAGGCCGTTAAGCCTCTACAATGTATCTATGGCTTATGCTTGTTCTTCCCTCCAAGTCCCATCCCGATCTCTTGACTCTAAGCGCTTCAAGAGATTTTTCCCCCCGCCTTCAGCTCCCCCGATGTTATCAGATCCGTTCCAGACTTGAAATTGATCATCTGAGTCACTTGTTCTTGACACTTGACAAGTTTCATGCACGTCTGATCACCTGTTCCAAAGTTATGCATGTCAATAGAATCTCCCCCATGATCATCGGATCGGGAAAAGAACTATTTTCAAGTTGACCTGGAAGAGTACCTAATACGTCTGCCAAGTTTCATGGTCCCAGTACATGTGGAAGTACCCTAACTCGTGATCACTGGAAATCCGGGAAAACCCCTTCCAACCCCTCTACTGTGACATCCCGATCCCACGACCCTAAGCATTTCACGACATTTCCAGTCCTCTAATCCCCCCCTCTTCGGATTCGGTCCAGATTTGAAACTGAAAATCTGAGACACTTGTTCTTCACGATTGTCAAGTTTTATGCATGTCCGATTATCCATTCCAGAGTTATGCATGTTTCTAGTTTCCGGATTCCCCTTACCTCCACCCCCCCCCCCCCCCCCCGCGATAGCAGGATCGGGGAAGTGATTATTTCCATGTTAATCTGGTTCGTTCCCTCACATGCCTGTCAAGTTTTATTGTGCTAGCTTATTCGGAAGCGTTTCACCAGATTTCCGGTTGCCCCTCCAGCTCCCCCCCCCCCCCAGTGATCGGATCTGATCCGGATTTGAAACTGAGCATCTGAAGCACTTGTTCTTGACATACGTCAAGTTTCATGCATGTCTCATTACCCGTTCCAAAGTTATGCATGTTACTAGTTTCCGCATTTCCCATCCCTCCACTCCTCCCACAATGGTCGGATGGGGAAAGTGATTATTTCCAAGTTCTTCTGGTCGGTTCCCTGATATGCCTGCCAAATTTCATTGTCCTAGCTTATGTGGAAGCGTTTCTTGACATTTCCAGTGCCCCCCTCCACCCCCCCCCCCCCCCCCCAAGTTATCGGATCTGGTCCGGATTTGAAATTGAGCTTCTGAAGCACTTGTTCTTCACATATGTCAAGTTTCATGCATATCTGATTACCCGTTCCAAAGTTAGGCATGCTACTACTTTCCGGATTTCCCATCCCTCCACTGCCCTCAAGATGGCCGGATCGGGGAAGTGATTATTTCCAAGTTAATCTGGTCAGTTTCCCAACACGCTTGCCAAGTTTCATGGTTCTAGCTTATGTGGAAGCGTTTCACGAGGTATTGGGTGCCCCCCTCCAGCCCCACCCCCCCAGTTATCGGCACTTGTTCTTGACAATGCAAGTCCGATTACCCGTTCTAAAGTTATGCATGTTACTAGTTTCCGGATTTCTTGTTGCTCCACCCCCGCACGATGGCCGGATCGGGAAAGTGATTGTTTCCATGTTAATATGGTGCGGTCCCTTCTACGCCTGCCAAGTTTCATCGTCCTAGCTTATGTGGAATTCCGGATTTCTCCGGATTTCTCATCCCTTCACTCCCCCCACTATGATCTGATTCGGAATATGATTATATCCAAGTTAATCTGGTCGGTTCCCTGATATTCCTGCCAGCGTTTCACTAGATTTGTTTGACTTGGACTGACCATCTTTAAACCGTAATTATTCCCGCATTCGCTTTATGATACATCGTCGCATGGCTCAGTGTTAGAAGACTGGACTGGCAACGCAAAGGTTCCTGGTTCGAAACCGCATTCGGGCAGCGCCCTTTTTTGCTCCCGTTTTACTTTATAGTTTCCGGACTCCCGGATCCGGGGAAAGTTGGATTGGGGAAGTGATTATTTGTAAGTTGATCTGGTCGGGTCCCTGATATGCCTGTGAAGTTTCATCGTCCTACCTTGTGTGGAAGTGCCCAAACTAGCAAAACCTGGACAGACCGACAGAACGACAGAGCGACAGAACGACAGACAGACAGACCGACAGAAATTACGATCGCTATATGGCACTTGAGTATGCTCAAGTGCCATAAAAACCCTGTATAACATTGAAACATCTACTGAACAAAAGTGACGCCAAGTGCGTAGGTTACCACAGAAGTCATTACTTTTAGCAGCAATTCCATATTAAAATTAATCTCTACAAAACTAATGTATTAAGCTCATAATGACACGAAAAGTGGTTTTCTGTTGTTTTTAGCTAACTATCGCATCCGTCGCAAAAGGATTGCAACCCCTCCTCTATATGACGCACTTCTTCTTCCTTTAGAGACGAGGGATTCTAGTGCACTTCTTCTGTCGCACCTTCACTCTTGGCTTTTGTCATCTTCGAGTTTTATTGTGGCAGGTCTGTGCAGATCTCGATGCAGATTAGGAATTGTTCATTTTAGGAACGTTTCATTTGGCGAACATTTCATTTTAGGAACATTTTAAGTGTATTCAGCTAAATGATACAAAAATAAGTTGGCTTTTCAGTTAAACTTTAACTACCGCCAGCTCTTTTGAGGAGTGAGTGGTGAAGCCACTCGGATGATTTTATGCAATAGATGGTGTACAAGTTCTTTGGTACAAGCACCTGTTCAGTATTTACGGAACTCGATCGCAGAACTTGTTGGCCGCAGGATAGAGAGTTATAGGCTCTCATCATTATCCGCTCTTGGTACACTGTTCCAGAGAAATAACAGCAAAAAAAATAAATCCGAGCCTTTCCAACATAGGGTGTTTTCCGTCCCAAAGCCTGGAAATTACATCGGACTCGTTTGTTCACTCTAGGGACTATTACGGTCCGAAACAGGGCGGGTCTCGTGAGCTTAATATGGAGCCAAATCAATGAGATGTTTCGTAATAATGTCGTGTGGACAGACTAGTGGAAAAAGATAGCCCTGTTCCGTATTTCACTAGAAATTTTCATGTTTTGTTTTTGCGTGTTCGTGAAAGCAGGACCTCAGGGTTTTTAAAGATGTTTTCAAGTTCAAAATATTACTTTTTCATTTTTCTACAGTGAAATCGAATTGGTAAACGACAAAAATTGAATAACCACAAAATTACACACTTAGTACGCGCACATCTAATAATTTTACCAATTAAAATTACATAATAGTTCTTCACATTTAGACTACCCTACTTAGGTTATACCCTAGGGATGGTAAATGCAATAAGTTTCAACCGAAAAGGGCTCCCACAGTCCCATGTCTTATTCACTAAAAATGGCTTGAAGGCTAGATGAAAATGCGACACTGCGCTGTGCCGCTATTCACGAATTATCGATTTTCATTTGTGAGCTGTCCCTATCGCATTTGTGATGCCTCTGTATGCTTATAATTAAACCTGAGATTAAACGTTAGTTTAAATTTCGACTAAAAGCAGTTTAACATTCCAGGTTGACTTTAAAAATATCACGAAGTAGTTAAAAAGACTTTACAGAAATAAGCTGTATTTTCAGTTAAACTTTAAAATAGCACGAACCGTATCTAAACGCAGTTTGAAAGTTCCAAAGATAGTTTTTCGAAAGTTTCAAAATTTGAAAGCCGAGCAGTATTCTTTCTTCTTCACTAAAATTGTAGATCATTTGTATCGGGTTCGTTTATTATTACTGTGTTTTGTTAATGGCCTTCTAAACCTCTTTCCCCTTTTCTTGCCCGCAGTAGTATTTTCTTTAAAAAAGGGCCGCAAAATTTTGTTTGCGCTTAAAGTTTAACTGAAAAGTAGTTCGCCAGGAATCTGGCCGAAACCGGAAAGTTTGTTGAAAGTAAAAGTTTTATTTGAAGTTGATTAGATGTTTGATGTAGGGGTAGGAAGACATGCTGAAGATGATGGTGAAAACTATTTTCTCGACGGACAAGTATTTCGACCGGAATCCGGCCCAAACCGGAAAGTTTGTCAAAATTAAAAGTTTAATTTGGAGTTGATTGGATGTTCGATTTAGGGCAAGAAGACATGCTGAACACTTATGTGAAAACAAGTTTCTACCCGGACATGTAGTTCGTCCGGAATCCGGCCAAAACCGGAAAACTGTTGGAAGTCAAAGTTTTATTTCTAGTTGATTAGATAAGCGATTTAGGGGTAAGAAGAGATGCTGAGTCCCTGTGTGACAATCGTATTTTACCCGGACATATAGTTCGACCGGAATCCGGCTGGAATCGGAAAATTTGTTATAAGCAAAATTTCTATTTGAAGTTGATTAGATGTTCATTACTGGGGAAAGAAGATACCCTGATTTCGTCTTTGAGCTTTCTTTTTTCGCCGGACAAGTAGTTCTGGAGTTCGGCCGGAACCGGGGAAATTGGCAGAAGTGGCAGGAAGTTTTCGTCAAAACAGATATGACTTATAGGGGTAAACACACATGCTGAATCCAAATCTGAACTTGGTTTTCTCAGGTGATTAGCTATTTGGCCTTAATCTGTTTCTGAATTTTAATTGTAAAAATGTTCAAGGAGTCTGGCGAAGACTGGATCTGGCTAAGACAAGACCCAGTTGTCTGGATCAGATATTGAATTTTTGGGACCCCATCGAAACCTTTGGTCTTGTTGTTATAGCCTAAGTGTTATTTTTCGACAGTGGGAGGTATGGGAAATCCGGAAACTAGTAACATGCATAACTTTGGAACGAGTAATCGGACACGAAACTTGATATATGTCAAGAACAAGTGTTTCGTATGTTGAATTTCAAATCCGAGCCAGATCCGATAACTGGGGGGGGGGGGGGGGCTGGAGCGGGGCACCGGAAATCTCGTGAAACGCTTCCACATAAGCTAGCATAGTAAAACTTTGCACGCATATGAGGGAACCAACCAGATTAACTTGGAAATAATCGCTTCCCCTATCCAGCCATCGGGAGGGGGGGGAGTGGAGGATGGGGAATCCGGAAACTAGAAACATGCATAACTCTGGAACGGATAATCGGACATGCATGAAATTTGACAATTGTGAAGAACAAGTGTCTCAGATTTTCAATTTCAAATCTGGACTGAATCCGAAAACTGGGAGAGGGGGTAGAGGGGGGACTGGAAATCTCGTGAAATGCTTAGGGTCGAGGGATCGGGATAGAACTTCAAGGAAAGAACAAGCATTAACCCTAGATACTTTGTTGCAAAACAAGACCGGATCTTGTCACAGTAGAGGGGGTTGGAGGGCGTTTTCCCGGATTTCCGGTGATCACGAGTTAGGGTACTTCCACATGTACTAGAACCATGAAACTTGGCAGACATATTAGGTACTCTCCCAGGTCGACTTGAAAATAGTTCCTTTCCTGATCCGATGATCATGGAGGTAGTGATGAGGAATCAGGATTCTAGTGACATGCATAACTCTGGAACGGGTGATGAGACGTGCATGAAACTTGTCAAGTGTCAAGAACAAGTGTCTCAGATGATTAATTTCAATTTTGGACGGATCCGATAATTTCGGGGGGGGGGCTGGAGGGGGGGGTACCGGAAATCTCGGGAAACGCTTAGAGTTGAGAAATGGGATGCGACTTCGAGGGAAGAACAAGCATAAGCCGTCGATACATTATTGACAAAACAGGACCGGATCGTGCCACAGTGGGGGGAGTTGGAGGGGGTTTTCCACAGTTCCGATGATGACGAGTTAGGGTACTTCCAGATTTGCTATGACCGTGAAACTTTGCAGGCATGTTAGGGACTCTATCAGATTGGCTTAAAAATAGTCTCTCCTCCGATTCGGTCATAGTTGGAGGAAGAAACAGTTGTCAATGAGTGGAATAACCATTTCAGGTTTACTAGATCAAGCCCATTTTCTGATGAAATGAATATCGGGAGAGAGATCCAGCCTTGAAAACTGCAAACCGTGTCTGACAAACATACTAACTGTTCTGCTCTTGTTAAGTGGGGTTTTGGTAACAGAACTGTTGGTCCTTGGAACAGCCTTACCGAAGATGCGGATAATGCTGAATCGATCAGTAGTTTCAAGTGCATTGTTGATGGGATTTTTTACTTTGATCAGTTCGACTACTCAAAATTTCTTAGAGTTATTTAGAGGCGAAAGCCTTTTCTCTTGCTTTGTATTATTATTATTATTGTTATTATTAACTTCACATCCTGAATATATAAAAAAAAATGATACAGCCTCCACTGTTTCCTTGGTGTGTGCAGACCGCACCTTTGCTATATCCTACAAGGAATTTCTGAACCCGAAAGTTTGTATCGCATTAAATGCCGCAAGCGTAGTGGGCGGCGCCATGAGTATGTCCCGTTTGTAAAGCATGGAAAGCATAAGTATTGTACTGGCGCCACTCTCTAGTGTTATTTTGCTCTGCATAGTTAACATCTTAGGATAAGACGAAACGGAAGGGTCACGCTCCCCAGCTGCCCGATGCCGTAAATGAATAGAAGGAGAAAGAGACTTCAGCGGATGATGGCTCAGGAAATGTTCAGTTCTGGATTGTAAGGTCACTTCTGAAGAAAGCCTATAGAATAGAATATTTTTACACGAAAGCCCGAAGGACATGGCACAACAAAACTATAAAACTGATTGGGCTAAACAGTGTAAGAACAAATTAAGAATGACAATTGAATAAACAATTCGTGGTGGCGCAAACCAATCCGGAGGTTTTCCCAAACTTTCCCACATCATTAAAATGTGTGGCCAGAGAATGGTGTATCTTCAGGCAGTCATTTACCTTTGTGGTTGCTAAATATTTCAAACAAAGACGTACTAGCACACAGAGCTATCACAAATCCGAAAGAAAAATTCCATTCGGTTAAAATCAGTTAAATGATTAGCGGAGAAACGAGGCAAGACTTCTTCGTCGGGTCTTCAAGCCGATTTAATTGAAATCCGGCGATTAAGTAGTGGTCATTCCATGTAAAGATGTAAGATACAAATTGATTCATTCATACCAAACCACGGGCGTGAAGTTGTTGCATCATTTTCTCTGGAGTTGCTGACTCTTAGCCATGATATATAACGCTGAATCTCGTTACTCTCGTTAGTCATCCCAATGACATAAGCACTGGGTATATAAATACGGAGTGTTGTCTTTTAAAGCCGGCCCCGATAAAAATTGGCAGCAAGAATCGAGGCGCTGAGTGCATTTTGTCTACAATCCAAAAGGGTAGGGCTTTTTAGTTGATCCGTTCGTCATCAGTTTCCTGCAAGATCATTTCAGGATTTTGAAGTTTGAAGCCTGAAATACGCAAGTGAAGGCTTTAAATTGTACATTCCCAAAATAGAAACAATAGGTTAACTTTGTTAAAATCTTTTAGAGCTGAAAATCCGTTAACTGCATTTATGTTGTTATTATAATATAAATAGGCTAATATCTTATATATGCGTGTTTCTGCAGAAATATGTTCAGTGATTAAGAAGAGATTTGAAGTTTGGGGGCTAATATCTGTATTTTTCCTTTTTTCTGAAAATAAGCACAAGAGACGATGACGAAAGAGAAAAAGAAAACGCAAAATACACACAAAGGAACTTTATTACCTAATGTCAAAAAATGTGCAGAAGTGTTCATCTCAAACCTACGAGATCTCAAACCTACAACTGATATGTGTAGATTACTCAGATAGTTGATGATTTTTCGTAGAAAGTGGTCTGTAATGCCTTCGTTTTTCCTTAACTTCCCTACTTCATCTTCTTTGTACTTGCACATTATGATGGACAATAAAATTAAAACATGGTAGTAGTAGTAGTAGAATAGTTTTATCAACAAGACAATCGAGGATGCATAAATAGCACAGCAAAAGCACCTGCTTGCGAGGATGTGCTATTAAACAACAGAAAAAGAAGAAAAAAATACTGGAGTAAGGGATAAGAGGGCCAAAACACTCCACACAATTACTCTACACACACACTATTACTCAATTACTCACTATGAAAAAACATTATGTTTTCTAATCCCAACGCAAATAAAGAAAAATAAATATAAATAACTTTCCTTAATCCATTTCGAAAGTGTACCTATTATACCAAGCAACTCCATACGTAGCTCTGATTTAAAACTGATCAAAATTACCTAATTCCTTTGAACTGGAGTGCGAAGTGAACGAGAACGTTTTTAACAAAGAAGATGATTTTTTTATTCTTTTCCGATCAGTCTTGAAAATTTTATTAACAGGTCATCCGGTGAGGCGTGTTTCAAAAGAACTAAAACGATAATTTTGGAACGCATCTGGAAGTTCTCCTGGCCGGTTCTGCAGAATCTCCAGTTTTGTTTAGACGTGAAATGAGCGTGGACTCGGCGACTCGAAAATATTTGAAAGAATTTCTATGACGTACCGTGATTTGATTTAAGTGCGAAAAAATAATACGGTGAATCATGGGCTGTGGATTATCGGCTTTTTGCAAAAAGTGTGAGTACTGGAAACGAGTGAGGTTTTGCTCAAATTGGAAAGAGTTTAGACATTCAATTAATTTATTTGCGTATTATTAGTGTTGCAAAAGCAGCAAAATTTGTCAACAGTCGGCTGGTTCGCTCATAATAATTTTTGGCAATGAGGGGTTTGGAACTTTTGCTAGCTGCTGTAACCATCGTTTGTTTCCGGTGGACCCATTATTTATTCTAAAGATATTATCACGGTAGAGGGACTTGTAAGTAAGAAAAGGTTCACGAGGGGCAAGAAACTCTTGCAATTCGGTGCACATTGTATTCGATTTCTATAAATCTGACGGTAAGAAAGTTTGTATCGATGGTCTATCACTGTAACCTAGGAATAAGTGTTTACGCAACGGGTACAAACGATAATGTAAAACAATGAGGTAGTGTCGTAATAGTTAATAGTGTCATCTATGGTATTTTAATCATGAAAAGTTACGGATAGCTTTATAATAGCCTACCAATAAGATTACATAAGATATTGTTCCAAGTTTTCATCCGTCATGATGTCTACGATTGAAAATGATAAAGGTCAACTGACTGCAAAGTCAATTTAGTCTCTTCTTCCGATATTCTTTTGTTGTTGTTTTTACAAAGCTGAGGAATAGCCTTTGATCATGTGATTACTGGTTATGTTCTTCTTAGAACATACCGTTTTAAAAGCTTCGATAAGCTGACAACTTCAGCATTTAACCGACGCCGAAGAAACAAAACCAAAGTGTTGCTCTCGCAACACTTAGGTCGGCGAAGCCGTACAAAGGTTGCCGCATTACTTCACGTTGCCCAGGCAATGTAGGTCTAGTTTTGTTTATTTTAATTTTAAAAAGAGTTGAAAGGTCCTTTGGCTTCTAACCGCAGCTCTGTCTATCGGGTTTATTTTAAGTAAAGGGAGGAGCGAAGCTTAAGCACGAGTAGGACTTTCCTACTTGTTTCTCAATATGTATACCAACAGGGTAACACGCAGATTTCGGCGGGTGGTGGTGGATTATTTCCTAGTACCACACTACGGAATTTTGGTGGTTTTAACATAAGAAATGCTCCACGAAATTCCCACGCCTTTGTTTGGTGATTCTTTTTTTTTTTACAAGAACAGATGATATTTTCATCTAGCGTGACAACCCTGGTAACGCGCACAATATCCTTCTTTCCTTGGTTGATTGAATTTTTTTCAATACTGTCAGATACAATCTAGTAATCGCAGCACACCTTCAATGATATTTCTGGTGATGCCACACCAGTAGATACTCCTTATAGTAATAGAATAGAAGCACACCGTTACGGATATTTCTGGTGATCGGCTTGAATTTATCCGTCAACTAATATTTTCATCTGATAAACTATCATTAATTGCATTTACCTTAATTAAGTAAGTCAGTAAGTTATTTGTTTAAAATAGAACGCAAGTTTGTTAGTTTAAAAGCGGAGAAAGTGAAAGAAAAGGAATAAAAGGCATAAGAAAGACACACACAATTTTCGAAATACCTGGACAGGAAACATTGGGCAACGTCGTGCGCTGGTTGAGCCCATGACTTTGCCAAATGATTTTTGGTAGTGACGAGGAAACTTCCAAACTAAAAAAAAAACAAAAAAAATATTTTTCATTGTCATTTTTGCAGCCACTTAAATTAAATATTCTTTGAGCGCAAGCTGACTTTGAAACATTTACTCAAACAATGTTTACAACGGATACGTCAGCTATGATTCTTCATCAGCGATATTTCGGCCCTTCTTGGCAAGGGTCCTCGTCAGGCTGTCAATCCTCTGGTTCAACTTCGGGGACATTACAGGTTTGTTTCCTTCCCCGAAGTTGAACCAGAGGATTGACAGCCTGACGAGGACCCTTGCCAAGAAGGGCCGAAATATCGCTGATGAAGAATCATAGCTGACGTATCCGTTGTAAACACTTAAATTGCAGAAACTTACATAAACCGAGGTACATACGGACAGACCTCCTCCCCGCAATTGCGCGAATGGCATCGACATTACTGGCCGAGGATCGAGCCCCAGGCGGGGGTCCCAACCAAAACTTCTTTAGTATTTATTTAGTTCCACCAGTGGCATGGACGATGGTGAAATTGCAAACACGTTCACTTCCTTCAAGGACCCCTCTTGTTTATTCTGCCTTTTATAATATGCATAGCTCCCTTATGGAATTATAAGCTTCTACAGTTCCCACCTTTCTCCGTTGTTTCGTTCTGTGACATACGAAGTTTTAGCAGTTTCGGACCTGCCGAGTTTTTCCCGTCACACCATGCGAAGTTTGCCGGAATCTTCAATGTCGCTTATAACTCTTTCACACAAAAGGATATGAGAATCTTCTGTTTTTTACTTCTTTTACTTGCTTAGTTTTCCAACTTTTTGGGATCCCAAAACGTAAGTGGAGGGATACCTATGACATCGCAAGATTTGTCCGTCTGTCCGTCCGTCTGTCCGTCTGTCCGCACGATAACTCTCGAAGAGATTGAGATATTTTGATGAAACTTGGTGGAAGGGTCCTTTGGGTCAAAGTACAGATCAAGTTCGAAGGTGGGCTCTGTAGCCCTATATTTGAGGGTGAGGGAGAGGTTTCAAATTAAAGGACACAAAAAAATAGTTTTGAAAGCTATTGAGATATTCGATATATGTGGTAAGGAGACGTGCTGAATTCAAATATGAAACTTATTTTCTCACTGGACAAATAGTTCACCCAGAATCCGGCGAAAACCAGAAAATTTGTGAAAAGTAAAAGTTTAATATGAAGTTGATTAGAGGTTCGCTATAGAGGCAAGAAGACATGTTGAGTCCGAATATGAAATTTATTTTCTCGCCGGACAGTTAGTTCGGCCAGAACACGGCCGAAACCGCAGAATTTGTAAAAAGTAAAAGATTTATTTAAACTTGATAAGATGTTCGATTTTAGGATAAGAAGGCATGCTGAATTCGTATATGACAATAATTTTCTCACCGAAAATATAGATCGCTCGGAATCCGGCTGAAACCGGAAAATTTGTTAAAAGTAAAAGTTCAATCTGAAGTTGATTAGATGTTGGATATAAGGTAAGGAGACATGCTGAATTCGTTCTCAGCTTTAGTTTCTTTGCCAGACAAGTAGGCTGTCGGGAATCCGACCAAAACCGGAAGTTGGGTAGAATTAAGGAAGGAAGGAGACGACGTAGGCTATAGGGTAAACACATGCTGAAACAACTGAATATTTGACAGCGCAAGACGGATACCTGAATATATCTGAACTTGGTCAGATTCAGCTGGCGTATCCGTTTGCACTGTCAAATACGAACTTGGTCTTCTCCGATTATTACCATTGGCCTTAACCTGTTTGTAAATTTGAATAGTAAAAATGTTTAAGAAGTCGGTTGAAGACTTAATATCTACAATACCGAATCGTCGGGAGCAAATATTACAGTTTTTGGGATCCCATCGAAACCTTTGGTCTTGTTAACCACGGCGCGTTCAGTTTTCAATTTTTTGCGCCCAGCCGCCGCGTCGGAATAGCAGGAAGGCTGGATAGAGTCGACAAGCGCTAATAAGATAATCACTAATTCAAGTGGAAAGTAATGGTATTTTCGATCATTTCTAGTAAGTGTTGTGATTTCAGAGTATTAATTGTGAAGTCTCTAACGCTTTTGGTAGATGTCTGTAATTCTTTTGTCATGCTGGGATTCTTGCATTCCTTCATGAGCATGTCAGCGACGAATAATTAGCAGTGGTATGAATTTTGTCTGTGAACAGTTATAAAAGTGTGAATAGTTAATGCTTAGGAACATTCCAAAAGGGTTGTCATTTTATCTTCTTTCTTGCTCGATGTTGCTAGGTAGGACAGCAATCGTTCAAGACTGAAAACGTGTCTAGGCTCGGCTGTGGGCGTCAAGAACGGGTGGGCTTTGGTGACGCAAAAGCTGACGATTCGATCAGAATTAGAAAGTTTAGCACTGAATGCGAAATTTAACTAATTTGCTCAAAGAGACCTGTCATCATTTCACTCGTTTTTGATAGCGCTGCTCAAACACCGATTGCGCTGAGTAAGGAAGTAATTCGTAATGTTCCGCCATTTTGAAAAGTGGAGTAAATGAAAGAAAAAAAAGAAACTATAAAAACAATGATGATGATGATAAAATTTTATTTACGCACTTAAGAAGAGGAAAATAGTGCAGTACGGACAAAGAAAAGGAAAAAATAACCTGAGCTTTCAACAATGTAGTAACATTGAAGTAAAATAAATATTAAAAAAAAGAAAAGGGACTAATCGGGTCTAAAAAATCTTCTTCCTTGATGGAATGCGGAGAAATGGCCAAGGGCAGAAACGTGAAGGTCCTGGGCATTACAGACAACTTTGCACAAGGGTCAGTGGGCAAAAAAGTTGTAGTTATACGGAATTTCTATAGCGTCGAGGAAGGTACAAGAGAAATTTACCGTATTTGAAATAATAAGCGCCGATACATTTTAAATCTTTTTGTCTCAGAATACCAACAATTCCGGAAAGGTTGCAGACAGAGGGTGAACAGAAAATTTTATATAAACTACCAAGGGCTTTTCTGTTATACCTTCCTCTATTTGGAACTATTTTTCCGAATCCGACACGAATGGAATCGTGAACAGCCGAAACAGTGTTATCGCAAATTTTTTTCTTAGAGGCTATGCTATGATCATGCGAAGCCATTTTACGGTAAGGGAATTGGGACGTTTTTCATTTTGAAAAGAAATACCGGAATCTTTCCGGCTGTTGAATTTAAGATACTGACATTTAGAAATGTTAACAGAAAGGCCAATTTGAGAAAGACTGACAAAACGTTTTTATGTTAATAATATGTAGAATAGAAAAGAATTTAATAGAATAGTGTTTATTCAGCCACGATCGGGCAATACACATATTTTGTTTCGACACCACACACAGATATAACTAGACCTACGTTGCCTGGGCAACATAAAGCGTTGCAGCAACCTTTGTTAGACTTCGCCGACTAGTGTTGCTAGAGCAACCCTTTGGTTTTGTTTCTTCGCTAACGGTTAAATGCTGAATTTTTCAACTCATCGAGGTTTTTGTTCCAATCCATGAAGAATATTTTCTGAACTGATGATATAATCTGTGATCACATGGTTATCCCTCAGCGTTGAAAAAAACAACAACAGAATATCGGAAGTAGGGACTAAGTTGACTTCGCAGACAGTTGAACTTTTCAATCGTAGACATCGTGACTTGTGGAAACTTGGAACATTATCTTATGTAACCTAGTTGGTATTACAAAGCTATACATAGCTTTTTAGTTCAAAATGATGCCACTCTACTAATTATGCGAAACTGTATCGTTGTTTTACATTATCATTTGTATCCGTTGCGTTAACACATAATTCTAGGTTACCGTGAAAGACCAGTACCATATACCATTCTGGCATCTCCTGAAACTGACATTCTTTAGCAACCGATTCTTGAACGATGACATGAACCAAACTTTTATTTTCCTCAAAAACACTGGAAACAAAATAGGTACACATACTAGGAAAAGTCGGAAGCCCCCCATCGCCGAAGAAGATTATGGTGTAATCGCCGATTGTTAGTTACAAGTCCCTGACTCACAGTTCAGTTCAGTTCAGTTCCGCCTATTCTTTGTTTGAGGGTTACCCTACCACTAAAGTTTCCAACCCCTCAAATACTTAATTCTATGTTACAATTTTCTTACCCTCAGATTTAAAGAGATCAAATAAAATGTGCACCAATTTGCACTAGTTTCTAGTCCCTTATGAACCCCTTCTAGCAACCGATTCCTACTTATAAGTCCATCTCCCCGTGATCGACATAGTACCAAATTGTTCTCAATTCAGATTCACAAGAAACAAATAATACGATTAATCAGTACACCAACTAGCAAAAGTTACAAGCCCATCATCGCCTAAGATGATTATGGTCTAATGGTCGATTTTTGCTTACAGTAAAACAAAAACAAAACAAAAAACAGAATAACGGAAGTATATATATCTTATATAATCCAGTTGGTATTATAAAGCTATCCATAATTTCTCAGGATCAAAATACCATAGATGCCACTCTGCTAATTATTTCAAAACTATGTCGTTGTTTTACATTATCATTTGTACCCGTTGCGTTAACACTTAAATCTATGTTACAGTGACAGAGCATCACCATAGACCATTGTAGCACCTCATGAAAATGACCGTGACATAGCAACCGATTCTTGAATGATGACATGAACCAACAAATTTTTTATCATCGAAAACACCGGAAACAAAATAGGTGAACAAACTAGGAAAAGTGGGAAACCTCTCACCGCCGAAGATGATTATGGTATAACAGCCGATTGTTACTTACAAATCCCTGACATGTCTCACAATTGGGTTTCGCCTATTCTTTGTTTGAGTATGTACCCTACCACTAAAGTTGTCAACCTCTCAAAGACTTAATTCTAAGTTACAGTCATAAACCAAGGAGATTAAATTTCTTAACCTCAGACGTATAGAGATCAAATAAAAAGTGCAGCAGTTTTCACAACTTTCTAGCCCATCATGAACCCCTTCTAGCAACCAATTCTTACTTACAAGTCCAACTCCCCGAAATAGACATGGTAGCAAATTGTTCTCACGATCAAACACACCGGAAAGAAATAATAGGATGAATAGGTACACTAACTACCAAAGTTGCTTACCCCTCATCGCCGAAGATGATTACGGTCCAAGAGCCGATTATTGCTTACAAGTACCCTACATGTCTCACGATTGGGTCCGCCCTATTTTTGGTTTCAGTGTGTACCTTACTACTGAAGTTGTCAAGCCCTCTAAATTGTTGTATCTCATGAAGAAATTCTTATACACAAAAAATGGATGACATGTATTTTGATCAGCTCATCAAGATCTCGAATGCCGTTGAAAAAAAAAAATTCTATCTGTAATAGTTCAAAAGTTGACTTTAGTTGCCCTAGGCCAACTTTCTAATATCACTATTTAGAAAGGAGCAAAGGATAAGCTCTAGATTATTTAGCAGTGAGAGAACTTTTAAGGTTTAAGAGGCCCATCTGGTATCAATTCTGTTCCTCACTCCCGAATGTAAGAAATGGAATGATAAACTCAGCTGAAATTACGAACAGAAACGGGCAGAAACAGTAGAATGCAGCACTTTCGGACCCAAGGAAAAATGACACTTCTTTGATTCTGTAAATTTTGTCTATTTATTATTCAGAGAAGATATATTGGCTGTGGGGCCAGGGAACCGCCGCACATATTTAGCACTTATAGAGTTTAGTCCATCTTCAATTTAAAACTGGTGCCGGTCTGCTTGCGTGCTAGAACAGAGCTTTCCACTCGAAAGCAGAAACATGGTTTGGTAAAACGAAAGCCTGACTGCATAACTTCAGATAGTCCTCGCTGACATACGCTATACAACTCCACTTCACTTCACACTGTAGGCTCTTGCTCAATTACAAGCAAAAACAATTCTTTTTGGCCCCAGGCTACGGAGCTTTCCAAACTTTTATGTCATATTCATCAATCCCGCCTAAAGTCCACACTATCCGTAAAGACCGCGCAGGTTAGACCCTTAACACTTTCTAGGAATAAGCAGAAATCGGGGTACTAGAAAAAAATTAAAATACGACAAAACCAAAGTGTTGCTCTCGCAACACAGTAACGCTACGACACAGAAAATAAACTCCTATTTAATTTTCCCCTCACGTAACCTCCCACCACTTTGATTACTTCGTAGTTAGTCGATTTCAATATGCCAGGGAAGAGCAATCCAGGCCCAAACTGGTCCGGAAAAGGGGACTCCGGGCACTGCCCTAGGAGGTGAGCAACACTATCCTTTTCAATCAAACAAATCGGACATCGATAATTATCTCTAATTAACCATCCCTGTTTCTCTTCCTCTCAAATACCTTTTTCCGAACCCAAGTTTAAGAACAAGTCATCTTCGGCCAGAAAACAGTGCAGAGCGTCATGTGCTAGTTGGGCCCAGTTATCCAGGATGTTTGGCAGGACAAGGAAACTTCCTAAGGGTAACGCTGGCATCTTTAAAGTTTAACTGAAAAGGCAGCTTATTTTTACATCTGAGATTTGAATACATTGAATTATTGCCAAGGGATTGAATTTTCTTTTTTCATCCTGGTAAGTGACGAATATTCACTGTAGGCCTGGTAAAACAAAATTCATCTCGACGCCGAGAAATTGTAATTTAAAAAAAAAAACTTGTATTTCAGTGGCTATGGAGCGATGCCAAGGACATGTTCAATTCCAGGTTGTAAGGGAAACCCTTAATAACCCTTAAATAAGAAACCCTTACAACCTGGTGAAGAAAAAACTGATAAACAAAGCCCTCTGTTATGTGTGACCCCAGAATATACAAAATCGATTATATGAATACCGAAAAGTAACACATATTCATCGGGAGCTTGTTCCACCCTTGTAACAATAGTTACTATTAGCTACTATTTCCGTTCCATCCTCACGAAAAGTTACTACGCTGACCGTCCCAACCTTGTCGGAATAGTAACTAATAGTTACTATTTGCTTACCATGCTCGGGAGCGTAGTAAGCGTAGTAACTACTCATCTCTGTAACGTGATTGGTCAGATTCACCCCTGGCGTGAGATCCTGCTGGAAAATAGAAAAATCGTTCCAGCCTTGACGGCAAAAAGCCAGAATTCCTGACGTCATGCGTAGTAACTACGGTAAGTAGGGTGGAACACGCTCCTGGTGAAGAAAAAACTGATAAACAAAGCCCTCTGTTATGTGTGACCCCAGAATATACATTATTTGGCAATCGTCTACCAGTTTAAAGTTGCTACATATTTCAAGCAAACTGAGGTACCACAAAGTTCATTCGAGGAAAATCGATTATATGAATACTGAGAAGTAACACATATTCATCGGGTCTTCAAGCATGTTTAAGTGAAAAAGTGATCGGTAATTCTAATCTCGTATCTCAGCCATTTTCGGCTAAACTTTAACTTCGACTGTTTGCACGTTTTCTTGTACCCTTTTTTATTTTTGGCACGCTTCGAAAGTTTATGCGGTTTTGCCGAGCTGTGACTTGCGAAAACAAACGGAATGTCTCCGAGCGGCTCGCCTCATCAGGTCACCCGAAAAAACGATGACAGAATTTTAGGAACGTTAATGTCTTACGCATAACCAGTGGCTTGAAAAGTAAATAGCATAAATTCATGGTTGAGTGAGAAATTATAAACAAGTTGATGATGTCTGACTGCACGGAACACATATATCAGAATATTTTATTCTAGAACTATTTCGGCCCTTTTGCAAGGGTCCTCTCCAGCCTCCAATTGGAAAACGAACCTGTGTTCATGTCTTCCATTTAGTCCAGTGAAACAAGACCCGGAGTCGGGTTTGATTGAACGAATACTTAAGTTGACTGATGTCTCTTAGAAATCGGTAGACGTGACATAATGATTGATCTCGTCAATACTTTACGATTTCTTTCTGGAATGTTCTAACGCCAGCCAACATTCTCCTCAGATAAGATAATCGAATTTACCCTTTGCAGCGACTCGTTCGTCCCTTCGCCGGCTAATTGGTTAAAGTTCAATGGGCACATAAAACTACCCCAATCCCACACTGTAACAACCTAGGAACAATGCTTACCCCCTAGATCAGCAGCTTTTTCAACATTTTTCTCTCTGTGAAATTACAAAGCGTAATTTTTAGGCCAGTACATGCTAAATTTACTAGCTTGGACAAAGATAAAAGTGATGTTTCTTATAATACTTAGTAGGTCTTTATTTTATGCATAAATCATCTTGTATAATTCAGATTTGAATAGATTATTTGTTTTTGAATGATTTTTGTACATATGTTATTTTGTATAAGGTTATTGCATATTCTGGTACATTTTATAAAGCAAGCTAATGAAGCTTCACAACACTATTCCACAAAGAAAAACTTTGAATAGGCGCTTTAAGCCATGGAACTTCTGATGAAACACTAGAACAATCAGGTAAACTGCATCTGCGGCTTGACTTTGGTGATGTCTCAAATATATCCTTTTCTATCAAGCATTGCTGGGAGTTTTTGAATTTCCTGCCGCGACATCCCAGCTCCTAAGATTTGGATCGGCGAAATGCCAGAGAGGTAAAGACAAGGGATAACAAGAAAACGGCCGATCTTCGTAGCGCCTTCTAAAGGAAGTCGGAAATGTTTATTTGTGAAGCATTTAATACAAAGTAAAGCATTAGAAGTGTCCATTGTGCTTTAAAGTTTAACCGAAAAGGCTGAGATAGGACAATCTAGTTTCCCATCACTTAATTCACTTAAAGAGGCTTGAATACCCGAGGAAAATGCGTTACTTAGTTACTCCGGTATTCACGAATAATCGGTTTGACATAGTGGTATTTCACTGTCGGATTTCTGGTGCCTCTAGGCGCATGTACCTGTGTTTATGCTTGACGAAAACGATTTACGAAAAACAAGTGTTCATGCAGTGAGCTACCTTTCATTTCCGCAAGATGATCACTTGCCACGCAAAATTCAAGATTGAAGATTCAAATTTTCCGCGTCATAGAAGAATTTTGCGTCGTGAGGACGGCCGCAGATATTCTGAACGTCATACTAGCAAATAGTGAAAAAGAAAAAAATCCCTTAACACAATCCAGATAATACGGTGTATTCAGTTGAATGATACAAAAATAAGTTTGTTTTTCAGTTAAACTTTGATAAATTGGTTCACTGAGTTTTGTACAGACACATTTTCTTCTTGAAACTGTGGTGAATTTTGAAGCAGCAGCGTAGAGAATTAAAAACAGAATAGACCCTGACAACTTTTTAGTGTTGATTTTCACTTTTGACTCGTACATCAAAACACATAACATTTTCATCCATTATTTTCATTTCCGCCCCTTCTGTCAGGATCCAGCCGTGCCGTATCGGGCCAAGTAGACGAGGCCGATTACTACTGGCCGAATATGGGCGACCAAGACATTGAAAATGCAGAGTGCTTCAGATTCTGCTTTACTTTTCGCTTTTCACGGAATTCTTTTCTCGGTGCTGTCGAAATTTGCCTGGCTCCATTTTCTTGCGATGTCATTTCTGACTGCCCCTTCCAGTTCTGAAATTAGACCCCGGTGCCGCGCCGAATATCGAGCGGTTTTACGCTGAAATTGAGACAACAAGCCCAAGAGACGCGCCCACGACGGCGATACATCGGCGGTGGCTATTCGCTTGTGTTTTGGCTCCTCCGTGTAATTTGCAGTTCGTTCGTGTGCTTGTGTTACAGTGCCTAAATTGTAGTCCAGTTACTTCCTGCCAACGCCTGGAACATCACACTGAAGATAAAATCGGGCTCAATACTTTTGATTCAGTATTTTGCTTAAAGACCTAATCCAAACATTCTGTTTACTTTCTCTTACTGATCGCAAGCCACCAGTTCATTTAGATTTGAACTTGATTGACGGGTTGCTGTTTTGGCTGGAGAAAAAACCCACGCATAACGTCTTCTTTTCAGAAGACGAAATTTTCCACGTTTGATTAGCAAAGAATTATAAGACTTAATTGATTACTTTATTTTATGTCTTCAGGAGTAGGTACCGCACTGGTCTTGGGTTTTTAATTTATTTGTATTTGTAATAAACAGTTGGAGCTTGAATGGAAATTATTATTTTGATGGAAATCATTTGGAATTTGGAACCCTACGTGCCCTGTGAGATTTAGTTCAGACCGAATAATTTCAAACCTAGGAATTTTTTGTTGTTTTGTTTAATTTGCTCATTGTGTGATGGTGTTTTTGTGATTTTGAACATTCATTGTGGCAGTACGGATGGTTGTCATTGTGTGTGTGTTGTAGAAAAATCATTTTTTGTGGTCCGCTTAAAGCTTGGACTGAGAGAATTGGCGTTGGCTATGGCCAAGCTGCCTACACACAAGACAATGTAATCCCTCAACTCAACATCAAAATCAAACCAACATCCACGCCATACTTTTTTCCAGCTGAGCAGTAAAATTCCAGTAAAGCAGTCAATTTCAGTGGAGTAGTCATGCTCCAGTTGAGGCATTTCAAAGTTGTTATTGATGATTTTGTTGGCACCCCACACTTCTTTAGGGAAATTCCCTCTCTATTTTTACGTGGAGTAAAGTACTTGCGTTGATACGAGATTGTATCAATCGGCGGCGTGACGTCGGGGTTCCGCTGCCGACTCTTTTGCCCCTTGCCGCCGCCAATTGTGCAAATCGGCAGTCGGGGTCAAGTTGAAATCACTGTTACTTGTTTTGTTGGTACCCTACTATTGCGGTTCTTTTAATCTTTTTATAAGGAGGTTGACAAACGGGTTGGCTGAATTGTGTAGGATCATACTTATCTATTAAATATGGGATTATCTCCAGATGAATGGCCCCGTCTGGCTTTCTATGTTTCTTTCACCTGTTTTCCTTTGATCTTTCTGTAAATTTGTTTTAAAATTGTTAAATTTATTTTTGTGGCGCAGTTTGCAACCATACCTCGACAATTTTGTTTCATTTTTGGTTAGTTATTGAATCTTTGTTAATCGGATGTCTAGTACGTAAATGGAAGCTTGAGTGTCTTGATAATCCATGGCTGGCAGTTGAATACAAATCGCATGGATGCGCCTACAACACAAGGTGTTAAATTCTTGTTCTTTGTCTTTCAGCGAAACGAGGAGATTCTCCCACGCTTGATGCCCCCATTCGCCGAAGCACGTCTAGAGCTCCGTCCACACCGAAACCAAATAGTCTTCCACTATCCGAAAGCCCACACGATGAACAGCCAAGACCATTACAGGTGAGGAGCAGATCTGCAGCATTTGGTGCGATCATCGCATTTCTAGTAGTTTCTGGTCTTGACGCACTGGTGACTGGTGTTTCCTTTAAGTATTCTTTCGGTACCACGATCTCCCGGTAAGTCCTGGACCCTGAACACGTTCTCGTTAGTCCGCAGCAGACGAAATAACACTAAGGAGCAGTGCCAAGACCTATGCTTTCCTGGCTTCGCAAACCGGCCATAGTCGTAGCGCCGCCCATTTCGCTTGCGCCATTTAAAGCGAGACAAACTTGCGGGTATAGAAATTTCCATTAAAGCTAAGATGCAGTCTGCACACATTGTGGAAACACGGGAGATTGTATCTTTTTTGCTGTGTTCAGAATATGAATTTATTGGAGCCAGCAATGGTGCACGGCTGATTGAGTTTCAGTAGGGACGTTCTTTATCGCTAATGTGTGCCAGTGCTATTCGTTTTTGGATAATTATGGCAAATTAATAAACTTGATTTGATTCGATTTGATAATGGGGCTAATGTCGCTGCTATTCGAGTGTGTGCCACTTTTTCAAGACCTACCGCTACTCCCTATAGTGTTATTTTGCTCAGGAAAAAAGTGACACACTCTTGAATAGCATCGACACTAGCGATAGTGTCGCTAGTGAATAGTGTCGTGAATAGCGATAGTGTCGCTGAATGAAACTCAATTTGCTATGCACCAGCGCTGGCTCTGATAACTTCAGATTCAAAACACAGCCAGAAAAAGATACAACCTCCCCTGTTCCATTGATGTCTGCAGATCGCATTTTAGCTGGATTATACATTTTCTAACCCGCAGGTCTGTCTCGCTTTGAATGCCCCGAGCGTAGTGGGTGGCGCTACGAGTAAGGCCCGTTTCTGATGAATGGAAAGTATAGGTCTTGGCGCTACTCTCTAGTGTTATTTTTCTCTGGTCCGCACTGCTGGTGAATTCAGTCCAGGTCTGGAAACGGGTTATAGCACTAGGGAGCAGTCACCGCGCAGTGAATTCGGAAGCACCTTAAAACCAAACAGGAAGACCAGGGGTGTCGCTAGCCGAAACTTGATGGGGGAGGGGTGGCAAGGCGCCTGTCGGCGCCCTGCCGCCCATTTCAGCTTTCCTTCTCATATCTTCTCATCTGTGTTAATAAAACTCATTATAACTGCAAGCGTTGAAGACTGAGATTAGAAGCCTAGTTATGTCTCCGAGCTCAGAAGCGGTTCGAAGGGCTTGGGCGCGGAAGGCGAGTATCTTAAAACTATACGACTCCGGAAGGCCCAAGAGTCATACCAGTTAGAAACAATAGCCAGGAAACACAGCACTATATCCGCAAAACTGTGTATCAGACAGAATGAAAATGAGCGCCGCAGGCGAAGTTTTCGAAGTAGGCCATGACTTTTCGGGCAAAGCGCCACTCCCCACAACAAAATCTATGTAGCTATTAGTGCTGCCCAAGCCCCAAAATTCCAAGCCTAAAACGTGAATGAAATGATTGACTTTCTAGTAAACTGAGCTACTATGAAAGACGGCGCAGGCAAATTCTGTGGAATCCTGTATGATCAGAACGCCTTTTTGGATCCCAAATGACGGTAAGGGCCACTTAGAAAATTCTGCCCATCTGTCTTTGTTCACGATGAATCCAGAAAAATGTGAGACACTAACTTGAAGTTGGATAATGTGCTTCAGTTCGAGCCTTTCCAAAAAAGAAGTACTGATCATCGAGAAAAAAATAAAATACAATGGAGTTGGCTTGTTCTGAATTTAGAGTTAAAACACAAAATAAAAATAACATGACATTTTGCAATAATCTGACCTCTCAGACCTCAGATCTCTCATTGCTCATGAAGCCGATTTTGTTTTTGAACGTCGGACTGGAGAAAAATTCTTATCATTAAATACTTTTCTACTAAAATACAAATGATCCTGCATGAAACTAACAAATTACTGGAAATGTACGCCACAAGCAAAATCAACCTAATTTTTACTTGAATCGAGAGATATTAGTACATTACAGATCGTGTTAAAACTTTGGTTAAAACTGTGTGCTGCAGGGTGAAATTCATGATTTGACTACTGTCTTCTGTCGGTCATGGAAGCCTAGATCTAACAATCATGCTTCTCATTCTGACAAAATATGATTAAACAACCTCTTCTTATCTGCCTCTCAAAACATGCGACTGAGAATGCAATTCCTCAAGTTTCAAAAGCTCGAGAACCCAGAACAGCCGACGCCTTTAGTAACTAGCCTTACTGACTTTTCTAGGCGTACTGCCAGCCCCCCGTTTAGCTTTTCTGGGTGGGCGCCCAGGGGAGCTGAATTTTCGTGGTCTGGCGCTCTGCGAGCGCCCGTTTTAGCAAAATTTGTGTGGTCGGGCGCTCTGCGAGCGCCCGTTTTAGCTTTTTTCTTTCTTCAAGGGGGGGGGGGGGGGGGGGGTGGTGGTACCACCCTCACACCACCCACATAGCGACGCCCCTGACCATGAAGTAGTGAGTTCACCGGCAGAAAACACCGCAAATGTTATGCCAGGCCTGGAGCACCATACCTCCACTTCTTACTCTACTCTAATAAGGCTAGTAAATTTTACTTTGGCAAACTAGGTAGCTGCCTAGAGCCCTAAGGTGGGAAAGGGCCCCGGCTAGATTATAGATTAGATTATATATGGGTCTTATTAGAAAAAAAATATACTAAGAATTACAAAACCCTCCAGAAGTTTACACTTGTTAAGAGGTTTAACAAACCCCCTTTGACAAATTAACCTACATAACACTATAATAGAAAGAGAGATAAGAAAAAAGAGAGGAAGAGAAAATACAAAAATAAACAAACTTATACACTTACTCGGTTCCTGGCCAAACACCCCACAAAAAAACTATAACACTCCAAAATCCCGTCTCCAAACCAAACAAAACCAAATAAATAAAGAAAATATAGATATCTGTGTCGTAAATACGAGAGTTATGACGTAAAAAAAATGGATAGTTGGCTTGGTACTTGTCCATTTATTAAAATTGTAATTCTAATTGTTCTTTTTCATCTAATTCTGTTCGTTTCATTCTAATTATAATCCTGCTCTAGGCTGGCAGCCTTTAACTTCTAATTTTGTCAATTTCTATTAAATAATGCATAAAACGGATACTATAATAAAACATACATAAAACTACGATACTTTGGCAGCGATATTTCGGCCCTTCTTTACAAGGTTCCTCGTCAGGCTGTCAATCTTCAGGGTCAACGTCGGGGAAGGAAACAAACCTTCAATAAGGAAGTGAAGCTTCTACCGACTATAAATATCTTATTCGGGCAAATTACTTTTAAATACAACTGTAGGGAAAAAAGCAGTCCTGAGATTTAATTTTTGACACGGTCGCTGTTTTTGCTGCACGATTGGGGCGATGACAGGAAAGTTTGTTTTCTGTATTTCGATCAACTTCGGTTTTGTTATTAAAAAGGGACTGAAAGCTTAAATTTTATTCCATTAATAACCTCGTTCCACGTTACTGGCAGGGAGTACTCGCCTGTATCTATTACTTTTAAACATTGCTGCACGGAAAAACTAGTGCTGAGATTTGATGTTTGACAAGACTGCTGGTTTTGCTGCACGATTGGGGCGACGACAGGAAAAGTATTTTTCTGCATTTTGATCGACTTCGGTTTTGTTGTTAATAACGGACTGAGGCTTACATTTTCTTCCGTTAATGAACCCGTTCCACGTTTCCGGTAGGGAGTACTCGCCTGTATCTCGGTGAACACCTGCCGGGTTTTTCTTTCAACTCCTTCTAGGATAGTCTGATGGAGTCCGGTGCACGTTGCGAGAATTTGGACTTTTTTAAAATGTAATGAATGGGATGGGTCTTCGAAAATATGTTCTGCAAGTGCCGATTTGAAAGTATAGTTATAACGGTGTCCGTTGGAGAGGGCGTGGTCAATTTCTTGTTCATGTTCTGCAAGTCGTTTTCCGAAAGTCCTGTCTGTCCTTCCCATGTGACGCTTTCCGCAGTCACACGGTATTGAATAAATGCCTTTTTGGTCCTGACTTGGGACTTTTTCTTTTCCTGAGTGTAGGTAAGACAGAGAAGTATTTTGGGTTCTATGAAATACCTTGGGGGTGCCTACCGCTTGGTTTTGAGTGGGGTTAGTAGTGTGCAGACTCTGTAAGACAAGCCAAATTCTGACCATCTTCAAATGGGTACCAGGAGAAATCTTCGAAAGGGGGACAGGAAGGATTTGCGAAAGCTCAGGGATGACTGGCCCCCAGCCTCCCATTGGACTGCCTGGTTGAGGAACTGTCTAGAATCTGAGATCAGCATCACGAGTGAGGCCTGGTAAGGTTCTACACAGTTACGAAAATGTTAACCAAGACCTCACAATTCCACTGCATTAGTTTCCGTCCTGGAGTAAACTGAAGCTTTTCATTTTTAGGCCAATATTGACCTACCTGCGATTGACGAAGAGTCCCCTGTCGACAGTACTTCTCACCTACCGGTATTTTTGACGGTAACAAAGCGAACGACGCAAGATGTCTCTAACGACAGAGTGAGAAGTGGTAGCTACGAATCACATATTAGGAAAGATTCAAATTTCACGCCGTCCTACAAAGATGGCTGCCAAGAGGATAAGGAATACGAAGAGATCATTGATGCTCTTACGGTGGAAGCTGGAGGTGAAGAAGCAAAGGTAAACTTAACCTAGTTTTATGAAATTAATTACTTGTTAGCATAAATATTTCTTCAGCCCAAGGTGACTGCGAATCATATTTGATAGTGCAAAACCTGAGCCTGAAGAGGACCCTTACCAAGAAGGGCCGAAATATAGCTCTAATAAATTCACCCGATGTATCCGTTTTGCACTATCAAATACTTGTTAGCAGCTGAGCGGCGGCGTCCGAGGCAGAACCCAAATTTTCCCGAATCCTAGAAACTGAGTATTCGAGAATTAAATTATGGAACAGAAAGGATTACATAGGAAGAGTAGCATAAAGGCCGGCATGAAATAACTAATCTGTGTAACTACCGAATCTCTCTTAATATACCGATTAGTTCTGGGATCGAAAAATTACCAAATAATTTCAGTAAATTCTCTCATCGAATTCGTGATAGCTACCGAGTACTGGCAATTACACTTAATCGCGATCATTTATACCGAATAGCTTTGGTCCGACAGCCTATTTGGGATTCTGTATAACTACCGAATCCCCATAAACCTACCGAATACTTCTGCTATTGCAAAAACACTTAACAATTTTTATCGAATCTCAACAAGATGGGTACGCCCCTGGATACACATGTATGTCAAGACTAAACCAAGCTAGATACGGTTACATTAAAGGTTAACTTCCGACATCGAGGTTGACATCGATTGAAATTGAATCCATTGAAAATACCATATCCATGCCGAAAGAGAGTTAGGTTATGAAAAACATGTTTTTCTGTTTTTAAATGGCCATCGAGGATGTTATTCCGATATCACCTGAGGTGGAGGTGTTTTAACTGTACAACTTTTTCCAACAGACCGCTTGGGTCATAGAATAGTGAGTCATGGAATGATATGTATTACATAACCTGTTCGTGATAAGTTACATGTGAATACGAACCTTGACCACAAGGATCAATTGTGCCTTGATTTGTTATTCCTTATGTGATTTTTACCTCTAGGCCGGCGTTTTCTATACCAACAAGATCAAAGGTGTCGATGGGATCCCAAAAATCTAAGATTTGATCCAGACAATTCGGTCTTATCTTCGCCAGGCTAATCATCAGATAAAACCGAGTTCAGATATTCTATCTACCTATCTATACCTCTATAAGCCATATCTATTTTGACAATATTGACCGAAACTTCCGGCTTTACTACTGCCAAATTTGGGGTTTCGCCCGAATTCCGAGCGAACTACTAGTCCAGCAAAAAAAGAAAAATTCAGAAACGAAGCTAGTGTATCTCCTAGTGTAACCAATAAAGAAATCTAATCAACTTTAAATAAAATTTTGACTTAAAAAAAAATGCGGGTACAACCGGATTCAGGACTAATTATATGTCCGGGTAAAAAATGATCATTATATACAGACTCAGCGTCTCTTCTTACCCCTAAATATATCATCTAATCAAATTCAGATAAAGCTTTCAACATATTTTCCGGTTTTGGCCGGATTACAGGCGAACTAGTTGTCCGGCGAGAAAATGGTTTTCACCATCGGGTTCAGCTTGTCTTCTTACCCATAAATCAAACCTTTAATCAACTTCAAATGAAACTGTTACTTTTAACCAACTTTCCGGTTTTGGCCGGATTCCGGACAAACTGCTTGTCCGGTGACAAAATGGTTTTTGCCATCATGCTCAGCATGTCTTCTTACCCCTTAATCAAACATTTAATCAACTTCAAATGAAACTTTTACTTTTAACCAACTTTCCGGTTTTTGCCGGATTCCGGACGAACTACTAGTACAGCAAGAAAATGGTTTTCACCATCGTGCTCAGCATGTCTTCTTACCCCTAAATCAAACATTTAATCAACTTCAAATGAAACTTTTACTTTTAACAAACTTTCCGGTTTTGCCGGATTCCGGACGAACTACTTGTCCGGCGAGAAAATGATTGTCACCATCGTGCTCAGCATGTCTTCTTACTCCATAATCGACTATCACATTAGCTGTTTAAAAATATTTTGTTTGTCCCCTAAACTGAACCCCATCCCCCACCCCCAAATATAGGGCTACAGAGCCCATCTACGAACTCAACCTTACCCTTGACCCAAACAGTCTTAATACCAAGTTTCATCAAAATATCTCATTCCCTTCGAGAGTTATCGTGCTTACAGACGGACGGACGGACGGACAACTTTTGCGATGTCATAGGTATCCCTCCGCTTACGTTTCGGGATCCCAAAAATAATCGTAATCTAAAGTGTTGGCAATGGTTGGGATCGACTAAAAAGAGGCACGGCACGGCACGGCATGGTGCAGGAGGCACGCCTACTAAAAAGAGGCACACGTACTAAAAAGAGGCACGGCATACTAAAAGAAGGCACGCTTGCACCAGGAGGCATGCACCGTCTGTGCCTTTTTTTGGGATCGTTTTCTTGCGTGCCTTTTTCTGGCGTGCCTTTTTTGGGCCCCTGTTCTGGCGTGCCTTTTTTTGGTACTCGACTTCTATGGGCTATAAATGGTGATTCTATGACGTGCCTTTTACGACACTTTTTTGGCGTGCCTTTTTAGGACCATTTTCTGGCGTGCCTTTTTTGGGACCCTTTTCTGGCGTGCCTTTTTTTGATACTCGACTTCTATGGGCTATAAAAGGATTCTATAACGTGCCTTTTTACGACACTTTTTTGGCGTGCCTTTTTAGGACCATTTTCTGGCGTTCCTTTTCTGGGACCCTTTTCTGGCGTGCCTTTTTTTGGTACTCGACTTCTATGGGCTATAAAAGGTGATTCTATAACGTGCCTTTTTACGACACTTTTTTGGCGTGCCTTTTTAGGACCATTTTCTGGCGTGCCTTTTTGGGACTCTTTTCTGGCGTGCCTTTTTTTGGTACTCGACAAAAAGGGACGCCAAAAAAGTGTCGTAAAAGGCACGTTATAGAATCACCTTTTATGGCGTGCCTTTTTAGGACCATTTTCTGGCGTGCCTTTTTTGAGACCCTTTTCTGGCGTGCCTTTTTTTGATACTCGACTTCTATGGGCTATAAAAGGATTCTATAACGTGCCTTTTTACGACACTTTTTTGGCGTGCCTTCTTAGGACCATTTTCTGGCGTGCCTTTTTTGGGACTCTTTTCTGGTGTGCCTTTTTTTGGTACTCGACTTCTATGGGCTATAAAAGGTGATTCTATAACGTGCCTTTTTACGACACTTTTTTGGCGTGCCTTTTTAGGACCATTTTCTGGCGTGCCTTTTCTGGGACCCTTTTCTGGCGTGCCTTTTTTTGGTACTCGACTTCTATGGGCTATAAAAGGTGATTCTATAACGTGCCTTTTTACGACACTTTTTTGGCGTGCCTTTTTAGGACCATTTTTTGGCGTGCCTTTTTAGGACCATTTTCTGGCGTGCCTTTTTTGGGACCCTTTTCTGGTGTGCCTTTTTTTGGTACTCGACTTCTGTGGGCTATAAAAGGTGATTCTATAACGTGCCTTTTTACGACACTTTTTTGGCGACCCATAGAAGTCGAGTACCAAAAAAAGGCACGCCAGAAAAGGGTCCCAGAAAAGGCACGCCAGAAAATGGTCCTAAAAAGGCACGCCAAAAAAGTGTCGTAAAAAGGCACGTTATAGAATCCTTTTATAGCCCATAGAAGTCGAGTATCAAAAAAAGGCACGCCAGAAAAGGGTCCCAAAAAAGGCACGCCAGAAAATGGTCCTAAAAAGGCACGCCAAAAAAGTGTCGTAAAAAGGCACGTTATAGAATCACCTTTTATAGCCCATAGAAGTCGAGTACCAAAAAAAGGCACACCAGAAAAGAGTCCCAAAAAAGGCACGCCAGAAAATGGTCCTAAGAAGGCACGCCAAAAAAGTGTCGTAAAAAGGCACGTTATAGAATCCTTTTATAGCCCATAGAAGTCGAGTATCAAAAAAAGGCACGCCAGAAAAGGGTCTCAAAAAAGGCACGCCAGAAAATGGTCCTAAAAAGGCACACCATAAAAGGTGATTCTATAACGTGCCTTTTACGACACTTTTTTGGCGTGCCTTTTTGTCGAGTACCAAAAAAAGGCACGCCAGAAAAGAGTCCCAAAAAGGCACGCCAGAAAATGGTCCTAAAAAGGCACGCCAAAAAAGTGTCGTAAAAAGGCACGTTATAGAATCACCTTTTATAGCCCATAGAAGTCGAGTACCAAAAAAAGGCACGCCAGAAAAGGGTCCCAGAAAAGGCACGCCAGAAAATGGTCCTAAAAAGGCACGCCAAAAAAGTGTCGTAAAAAGGCACGTTATAGAATCCTTTTATAGCCCATAGAAGTCGAGTATCAAAAAAAGGCACGCCAGAAAAGGGTCCCAAAAAAGGCACGCCAGAAAATGGTCCTAAAAAGGCACGCCAAAAAAGTGTCGTAAAAGGCACGTCATAGAATCACCATTTATAGCCCATAGAAGTCGAGTACCAAAAAAAGGCACGCCAGAACAGGGGCCCAAAAAAGGCACGCCAGAAAAAGGCACGCAAGAAAACGATCCCAAAAAAAGGCACAGACGGTGCATGCCTCCTGGTGCAAGCGTGCCTTCTTTTAGTATGCCGTGCCTCTTTTTAGTACGTGTGCCTCTTTTTAGTAGGCGTGCCTCCTGCACCATGCCGTGCCGTGCCGTGCCTCTTTTTAGTCGATCCCGCAATGGTTGGCATGTGTTCTTGATTGGTATGCAGTGATTCTCAGTTGCGAAGATTATCGGAAAATAGGTTTCAGCTATATTCTCCCGAATACAGTTGCACTGACCAAGGTATATACGAATAGTTAAAATTACAGCAATTTTCGCTGCAAAGAACTGCTGCGTACTGATTGAAGATATATAAATGGTAATGTTTTTTTTTGCACGGTTTATTTGTTCCTTACTTTTCCTTGCCTTTTTTAATGATACTCCTGTTTCCACTATGACAGTTGCACTCCTAATAGGGAAGCATGGGTGACTGAAGGGAACTATTCTTGATCATCCATAATAATGTTGAACGAGCCAAGATTGGTGAGGGTGGAGTCTCTCAAAGGAGACAACCTATTTATTTATTTGTTATCACGTTTTGGTTAAGCTCGTAGCTTATCGCCAAAAATTATTGATTAATTTTATTTCTTACTCATCAAGAAGCAGGAACCAGATAAAGGGCCGAGTACAGAAATGATAAAGAGAAAAAATACAAATAGAAAAAGGCACTTAACGTCAGAAAATTACAATTTGAAAATAAACGTTAGTTATATCAGCAGTAAAAGCTAAGTTCATTGGTTTCCGTTTGTCCATTGGTAGCTTAGAAATCCCGTCAGCTGGTTTGGACGAAGCAATCTGTAAGCAGGGTGTTTGATTCGCTACTCTCGCAACTGACACTTTACTGGGGTTGAAGTGCACGGACTTTTATTTTTTCTCATTAATAATTATAAGTATTTTGTGTCAAAGATACTGGCATTCTTTTTGAATTAGTAATGAGCGAGTCTATCAATGTTTTCAAGAATTTCTTGGACTAAATGTGCGTCGAACGAATCTACAATGGTGACTGTTTGAGACAATTTCTAGAGGCAAATCGCCTGTTTTGTATATTGTGTTATTATTCCTATTCTGTCCATGGAAAGTGGAATAAAGCAGGACGTCAACCAATGACTCCTTTGTTGTTGAGCAAAAGAACTAAGACTACATGTCAGGTTTCATTCCAGGTTCGATGAAACGGTAGTAGCAAAGAAATGAGAGGGTAGAGTGATTTACTTTTGGATCTTTTTCTTAACTTCGTTCTTTTCCAGGTTGATGAACAGAAATTCAACGACAAAGATGAGAAAGCGGCCACGAAAATTCAAGCCTCTTTCCGGGGCTTTCGCACCAGACGCGCATTAGTCACTGGTGCTGCAGTTGCTGGTGCCGTTGGGATTGGATTTTTTCCCCTCAAGAAAGCAATTGATGACGTGACTCTTCCTGATACCTCAACTAAGGCTCTAATCGGCGAGGAATCAAACCCGCGGTCTAGCTCCCCGGCCGTCAGCTACAACAACAGCCGCGATTCGTTCCAGCCACCACGATCTGTCAACGGTTATTACCTGCTCCAAGAAGGAGGGGAGGCATCTTCATCTGACCTGTATCTTCCTGAATCAAGCGATTACTTAGTGAACGAACCTGATGATAGAGCCAGTAAGGAACTACAGCAACCCATCAGTATAGAACCCGGTGATGACACTGACCCCCTTATCAATGATAGTGATGAGGAGGGGAATGATAATCTTGTCGAAAACTTGATTGATCTGAATTCAGAAGGAAATCACTTGATACCAATCCCAGTAACTGAGCTAACACCTGTAAGAAAAGTAGAACATACCACGGAAATCCCGCGGGAAGATGAAAAGGATGGTGTACAAGTAGAAGAAATTGAAAAAGCAAAGAGAAATGATGTGAAAATGCCAGCGAAGGACGACGAAGGAGAATGTGTCGAAAAACGTTTTACTGGCTCCTTAGCTGAGCTACTTTTCAAGGCCGAAGATCCCGAAATAGAAACAGTTGGTGATGTGCTCGGAGCTGTTGGATTTGCCCAAACAAATGTAGAAACCCCCGAAGCTGTAACGAAAAAAAACGAGCTTGTAGCCGATGAGGATGAGGTAAACCTATACGAAATTTTGGAGGAACCTCATATTGTTTCAGAAATTCCTGGCGTGCCATTCTGTGTTTCTACCGACGAACTGGAACAGGAAAACATTCCTCCCGTAGCCAAACCGTCACTCACCGAAGACCTTGTGGAGGAGCTAGAAGACACTCAGGTTGATATTGGTATTGCTAAACATGAGCAAGTGCTGACAGCATCGGCAGAAGAGCCAGTTCTAACCGAAGGATCTGAAGAGAGACTGGCGGACGTAGCCTTGGAAATACCCGAAGAAGGAGAACTTGTGAAACTGGACAGCTTAGAACTTATTGCCGGAGATAGCACTCAGGTAGATGTCTCTCTTGCGATCCAAGACGAAACGACGACAGTCCCCGTAAAAGAGCCAGTTTTAACTGAAGATTTGACAGAGAACAAACCGGAGAACACCGCCGATTCGATAGAAGAAGAGCCTTTGAAACAGAATAGTGTAGAAATCCTTCATCCCTCGTCAGGATTAGGACTCAGTAAAGGAGTTGCTTTGATCTCAGGCGAGCATGAACCCCTTGAAGATCAAGCTCACACAGATCAGATACTGACTTATCACGGCGATGGAATATATGAAGCAGTTAGTGGGATCTCTTCAACTCTGATGCACGAAGTCTTTGTTCCCACTTCGTCAGGTGAAGATACCTTCGATGGTAATGGTGTCCAAGCGCTTGGTGTTTCTCAGCAAGCTGAGATAATTCCTGATAGAGACTACGAGGGAGAGGATAGCTTGACTTCCCGCAAAACTTCACAAGTGACACGCCAAGAGATCTCGGTTGACCTGGAAGAAGACACGGAAATAAATATGGACGAGCAGCAAATCGAAATTGCAAGTACTGAAAACATTGAAACAGAATCAGCGATCTTGATGAAAGAATCTCTTGACAACTACTCATCTGATGACAATTCGAAGAACCTCGAAGAAGTAAGTTCTAATCTAAGTGACACTCCTGCCTCAGAAGATATCGAAGACTTACAGTCAGCCACTATATGTCAAGAGCCGAAGTCGGAAATTAGGCTCGTCCCAGGGTATGATTCGCAGTTCCTCAACACAGGCTCAACCCACAGAAGTATTGATGGAATGGGAGAAACTCTTGAAGACACAGAAGAAATTCAGTCTGATGAAGCAGAAACTGAGAAAGGAAGCCTGGACGGAAGAGTTCTAGTTAGATCTGGTTTGATTCTAGCCGAATCAGGTAAAATTCTAGCTGCAGTTCTGCCACCTAGCACCGTTGTATGCAGTGCAGAGTTGCCAAAGTCTACAGGTGATCCTGTAAAGATGAGTTCAGCTGACCATAAAAACAGATATACTCACCATGACAGTCTATTCAAACAGTCGCTCGTACCTGCGAAACAGAATTATGGCGAGTCCCTTGACGTCGATCAGGAAATATCAATCAATCAGAATGTTGAAGAACCGAAAATAAGACAGGATGATCTTCAAGAGGACTGGAACATCGCCCTACAAGTCGAAGAACAAGCTGACGGTAATCATCTAGATTGTAAGATGCTGGACATTCTTACAACTGATGAACAGCGAGAAGCCGTGACAGTCTCTACTCCAGAAAATTCTGTAGAAATAGAGACACATTCTGCACAGGAAGAGCCAATTGGTCCTGAGCGCCAAGGGTCTGAGACAATTGATCGAATTAATCATGAAACATCAGAAAAGATTATGGGCCCGGAAGAGCCATTTTTAACTGGCCCTCAGGAAGACTGTGAAGAGTACAAGAACTCTCTACCATCAACCGAGAATGACAACGAAGTCGCAATTATCATACAGAAGTCGGTGGAGCTGGATGATGAGATTGCGAGTGTCATCCTATCGGCGTTGAGCGACGAGCATAGTCAGCGATCTTCACGAGTCGTTTCGAAGGAGCCAAGTTCTGCAGCATTTGAAGAAGAAGAGGAAAGACAATCGAAGTCGGATGATGAAGTGCCTTGCTTTCTGTCAGAAGAAGATGGTCATGAGTCAGCGGAAAACCAGCCAGAATCAGTAGAAGAGAAAGAGGTTGTGGAGAAAATTGACGGAACAGAAGATTTTCTTCTAACCGGTGACCAAAAAGACAAGAGTGAGAATGAGTGTCGTGTAAACGAGCTTACTGAAACTTCTTCCCGGCATTCAGACCAAATAGACATCTGTCTTCTAACTGCAGATGCGCAGAAACCTGAAGGATCTGTCAACGAGTATATCTCTGTTGCTGAGGAGGTCAGCAGTGTAACAGAAGATTGCATGGAAATCTCAGGTACTTTTGAGGAACAGCCAAAATCCAACGAAGCAATCAACGTCGTCCAACCCGTTTATCTTGAATCTGGGAACTCAAGCCTGACCACCACTGAAGGTGTGGCGAACGACCGTAGCCTTGTTGAAGTTGAGATACCTCATCATATCCTGCCCACCATCACAACCAACGGGTCCCAAGATGAAGTAGATAAAGAAGTTGCAGATATTATTCTTGAAGACTTTCGGCGATTGTCTAGTGAATTCTCAAATGAAGCTTTCGTTCCGCTCCTGATTCAGACCTCTAACAGTGCTAAAGCAAGACCTGATACTGATAAACAACAAGTTGTTGTGACTGATACGATGGACAAGACCTTGCAGTTTGGGTGCTGTGGGGGTATTGATTCTGAACTTATTACATCCCTAGAGCTCGACAGAGATGCAGATAACGAACTTGGGCCTCTGCCTGATTCCCTTGAAAACAAGAACATCTTAGGTCGCACGGAGATCACCATCACTGCCGACGACATTGACGAAGATAACTATATCTGGCGGAAAATACAAGGCCATCACTCGATAGACGACGAAGAATCCTATGTCAAAGCTGCAACGAAAATCCAAGCTACGTATAGAGGCTATAGTGCAAGACGTCAGCTGAGAGAGACAACACCGGATACCCAAGTAACGGTCTTATCTGAAGATGACCGTGAAAAGGATGCTTTGACAGACGTTGAGAACAGTGTTGACGAAGATATGGCTGTGGTATCTGCTGCGAAGGAGCAGCAAGATGCTGTTGAAATATCGGAGAACGTAGAGGCGCTTGAAAGTCAGATCCTCGACCAGTATTTGGTACAGACTGAACTTTCAGAGCTCAAATTCTCTACAGAAACAGAGAACCATGAAGCGTTGCCAGTCGTGAACCACCTTTCAGATATCACTGAGGTGACTCCCACTCTGAAAACCTGTCACGAGCTAAGTGAGATTTTGGACAGGAAGGTATACCAGCCTGATTTGCAAGAGATGGAATCTGGCTCAAAGTTACTTCAAGACGGATCTAACTTCCAGCAGGATTTGTGTGATCCGAAAGAAGAAAACAGTCTCGCCGTAGCTGGTTATGAAGGAAATGCTGCAGTCATTCAAGAAGAATTTGAAACTATAGTGTCAGTTAAGACTGAAGATACACTTGCTGATACCCTAGAAATACTCGAATGTCAGAGAGGCCATCCAGTTCTTCGTGCTTGTGACAGTGCTGACCTTTCGGCTTCTAACAGGTCAAGCTTACAAACGGTTATATCAGCACGTGGGTTTGAAGAAAATGGGGGTCCTTTCGAGAAGTCTCCTTCACCGGGATCAGTGGAAATGAACAATAGAAACGAAAATTCAGACGATCTTTCATATATTGTTCATGAAGTAGAGTCATCAGACAATGTCGGAAAGGATAACAGCTTTGCGGGTACCTCAGAAGAATCGGCCTACGAGCAAGTTACAGGCCTTGACTCCCTCGAGGTACAAGTAACTGATGATCTGAGGGAGGAAGTCCTGAAGGAGCTTCAAGATGATCTAAAAGTGGTTGAGTCTCAGGAAGATCAGCTGACGGATGACATGTCCGCTTCGAATATCGTGACTTCAAAGGACTGTGAAGATCTTGTGCCAACTGTGCCTTCGAATGACCTTGCTTTGAGCGAATATGCTGCCCTGAAAGATGAAGTCCAGGGTGTTGAAGAAGAGGCTGCTGCCATGAAGATCCAGGCGGCTTTTAGAGGACACCAGGCACGTAAAGATCTGAAGAAGCCCGAGGAAAAGCCTTGTTCAGAAACTGACGAAGAAAAATCAGCGAGCATGGCAACGGTACGAGTGGAAGGTAAGAGACAATGGACATCCGGCCTCGAAGAAGAAGAACAAGCAGCTGTGAAGATCCAAGCTGCATTTCGTGGTCATCAAACAAGAAAAGGCTTTCCTACTGCAGCGTTAGTGGAATGTTATGCGATAGATGTAGAAGACTTTGACAAAAGAGAGGGTATCGAGCTTGGAAGTTTTAAAATAAGTCTGGAAGAAGGGGCTGCAGGAAAGCAACCGACTGCTCTGTACGAGCAGCTATTAGCACTAGACAGTAACGACGCTGCAGCGCATTTAACAGAAAGTGCCGAAACGGAAGCTCTCGAGGCGACAATTTTGGAAGAAGAAGCAGCAGCAACGATGATACAAGCTGCCTTCCGTGCCTATCAAGCAAGAAGAGATCTATGGGTGGTAGCCACGGATGGTACCGTCCATGCACATAATCCAGGAGAAGAAGTTATCAGTATGGCAAAAAAAGGTGAAGAAGATGATCCATCACCCAAAGAACATTTTTTTTTGGAAGTTTGTGCTGGCGACTTGAAATCTGATGGTGAACAGATAGATTTTGGTAGCCTAGAAACCCAAGAAGAAGCAGCGGCTGTGAAGATCCAGACTGCATTTCGAGGTCACCAGGCACGGAAGAATTTGGGCCAGCTCAAGGCGGAATATGTTGACCCTACTCTAAGTGACGTCAAGGATAACCAGGCTAGAATAAAGATACGGACTACTGTGTGCAACCAGCTTTCGATAGTAGACAATGACGACCCTGCAGTGTGTTCAACCACAGGTATACAAACAAAAAATGACGAGGCGACAACTTCGGAAGAAGAAGCAGCAGCAACGATGATACAAGCTGCCTTCCGTGGCCATCAAGCAAGAAGAGATCTAAAAATGGTAACGACAGATGGCATCGTTCATAAACATAATCCAGGAGAAGATGTTATTGGTGTTACAAAAGAAGATGAACCATCATCCAGAGAAGGAGGTTCCTTGGAAGGCTACGCTGATGACTTGAAATCTGCTAGTAAACAGATGGATATCGATAATCTAGAAACTGAAGAAGAAGCAGCAGCTGTAAAGATTCAGTCGGCATTTCGTGTTCACCAGTCACGGAAGAATATGGGTCAGCTCAACACGGAGGATAACGACCTCATCCAAAGTGATGTCAAGGATAAATTCCTTCTCAAACCTAAAGACGATGTGGTCATTCTGGTAAACAGAGAGGACATCCTTGTTCCTGAAATTATGTTGCTTTCTTCCACACCAACTAACTTAACTGATGAGGTCAGCGACGATAAATCAAGCTTAACATCCTCCCTTTTACACAATACCCAGATCCCTGCCGGAGGTGGGGAAGAAGAAATCTGCGCCGCCGTTTCCTCAGATAGCACTGGTCTTGACTTCGTTGTTAGCAATCAAACAGCTGCTGTTGAAAGTTATGATGCTGTAAGCCAGCAGGCTTCAGCATGTCACAATATTGGCAATGATGCTGGTGAAAAGGTAACCGGTTTACAGCCAGATGAAGAAGAGTTGATTGACCCACAACTTGTTTCTTCGTGTGTGGTTGACTCATTGCCGTTAAACTTAGATGCTCTAGACAATTTTCAATTTGTCCTGGATGCTGAGTCAGAGAGCTTCATCCCCGATAGTTTAGAAGTTGTGGACCGAAGGACTGCCAACGGGACACCCATCGATAGCCTGGACGTCATCCCGACCTGTCACCCATCTGAGCTCCTTGCACCCCAAGACTCAACATCTTATTTGCTCGAGTTTGATCCAGATAGTTTGTGCGTCGACAGGATCCACACTGATTCTCTGGAAGTCCTCAAAGTTCCTCATGAGGAGCAAATGTTGGAAGAACAGAGTCTCCTTGTTGACTCTTTGGTTTCTGACCTTTCTGATTGTGAGCTCAGAGCCTCAGAAGTAAGCGATTTCCTAAATGATATAGATGCGGAAAGGTTCCCTATCCCCTTGCAAGTCCTGACAACTCATCAGAAGTCAGCTTCCGATTCTCCGAAAGCGCTAGAAGATTTGCAAGAAGACAAAGACAAAGTTGAGGACATTCCTGACGCTAGTCGTGAAAAAAGGTCTCTTGGTAAACCCATGGATGCGACATTATCAATGTTAGACGACACTGTATTTCAAATGGACGATCTTCAGGATTCCACCACCGCTCTTCAAGGTAAAAATAAGTCCACCGACAAAACTGACTTTTCTGAAGAGGGGTGCCGGTTTGAAATCGGCGTTCCAGTTCTTGAGGAAGTGATGCCTGCCAGCATAGTGACAGCGTGTCACGACCTTGACGAAGCGTCGGCAGGGCCTGGGATTGTATTTCGTACCGATGTTGAAGGTAAGAATTGTGTGTCTATGGAAAAATCAGACTTTGTTGAGGAGGAGTTCCCTTTGGAAACCACCGTCCAGACCTATGAAGAAGTACTACCTGTCAATATTATGACAGCATGTAACGACCTTGACGAAGCGTCGACAGGGCCTGAGACTGAAGCTGATCTCTGTAACATTGTCGAGACCAAGGCACCAGAGACCGTCACGAGCACTTTAGTAAATTTTGAAACACCTCCTGCTAACCAACAAACAACGGTCAGTGAACCTGTTAACCTAATTTCCTTGGAACCAGACCTCTCAGACGTCGTCGAAAAAGAGGCATCAGACATTATCCAGAACATTGCGAAGGCTCTCGAAGAAGTTGAATTCATTGCACACTCCCACGAATCTCCCGTTTATGAAAAACCAACTATTCCAAGCCGAGCGAAGCTGAGTGAACTAGAAGATTCTTTGATACAAGATTTCGATTCCGAGGATGGTACAGATAATAGTTCAGATTGGACGGATGGGGAGAAAGGTCATGATCTGGAAGATATTTCCATGGACATTCTAAACCACGCAGCGACGAAAATTCAGGCTCAGTACAGGGGATTCAGAACAAGGATGAGAATGAAGCGGCAGAAGTATTTGCAGAATCATCCACGAAGAGAAGAAGCGTGGTGAGTTGTCACAGATCTACTATTTGACAGGACCACTTATAGACCTTTACTCTATCATTGCTCACATAATCGTACCCTAACCTAGAAATAGCGAGCAGGTATTTCCTGCCTCGGCAGTTCTGAGTCGATTATAGCGGATTTCCGCATGGCTTTGGGCCTATGAAATCGGTACGACCTGTTGTCTGATGTGTTACAACAGATTAGGCACAATTCCTAGTGGAAACAGTTTTTATTCGAACATTTTTACACAGGTTACTCATTTCGAACTCAACTTGTTTTCTCAGTTACAAACCCGTCCCGGCTATTTTCAGCCTCACTCGGGCCCACTGTTTTTTTTAGAGAAACACAGAAAACTTGCATAACCGGTTTCTTACAAACGAGTTCCTTGGAAGCAATTAGTTAGAGCCTAATCCACCTCTAAAGAGCCAATCAAGGCAGATATAGAATCGCTTTAGAGCAAGGACGTAGAGCAACGTTGGCAATGAACAAACTTGTTTGAACATGAAAGTAAAGTGAAGGATAACGAGGGCAGCAGAGCTGTTCTTGCGTGAAAGCTAGCACACTAAGGTCCATAGAACTACGAGAAGACGCTACAAAGCGTCCTTGAAGTTTTAAGAGGAACATGGAAAGCCCATGATTTGATGGAAGGGAAACTTCTCCCTGTTCTCAGATACTGCACTTTTGTATTAGCGAAAAAGGGGTTGCTTTCATAGAGCAAAGTCCCAAATGTTCGTCTTATAACTCGATTTTACCAAGGCGGTAGCACAATCATCGGCCCTCTGGCTGAAGTAGCTGTAGCTCTGGAGAAGTAGCCATTACCTATATGCTGGCAGTTAAGTTGTAAAAGAAGGAACATTTTTGGGCTTGTATTAAAAGTCTTAAAGTTTCAGTTAAAGTCTATACCAAATCCCAGTCACATTGTAGTTTCTTATAGTCAGTATGAAGTTTGAGGGGGGGGGGGGGGTAAAAAGGAAGAAGCATCACAGACTTTTTAGAGGAATATGTACATAGATATGGAGAAAGACTTAGTGCAAATCCGAATTCTAGTAACGAACCGACGAGACAGGAAACACAAGGAGAAGCCCGAGTTCCAGACCTCCATGACTTTGGAAACTGTGATGAGCTAAATATCGCCGCCACGAAAATCCAGGCAGGAGTCAGAGGCTTCCTCGTCCGAAAGGCGATGAGAACTTGGAGAGAACAAAGAAGACCAAGTGCAGGTAGGTTTTTTGTTAAGTTTCCTTACGCCTGTCTGTTTGTACTTTATGTACCCTATACAGCTAGGCTAAAGATTTTGTGGCACCCACAGTACCGCCGAGGTAATCACTAGGGGTCACCGTTTTTTCCTACAAGTCGTTTTTGGTTTCACTGGTGGCTGCTCCCTAATATTACAATCATTTAGTGGAATGTTTGGATATACCGCACCAGCGCAGAATCACTCGAACCTGGTTGGGAGGCAGCTTCTCGTGAGCAGTAACTGGGCGAAGACAAGCCAGATATTAAAAAGTTTGTACTTCCAGGATTGCGACTGCTGGGTCTACATTTTTGAATATATTTTTCAGCGAAAGGCGCTTATGCCTGTTTACGACGAAGCAGCCGTCGATCCAGTGAAATCCCCCTTATCGAGCGACGAACAAGCGATCCACCACTCAAAGATTGGAGCCCCGTGGAATTTTCTAAGCAAATGAATTCCATGCATGAAGTAGTAGCTGCAACAGTCATTCAGGCCTATTATAGAGGTAGGTCTCTCCTGCCAGTTGCTGGTGCATGATTAAGAAGAAAGAGACATACTGGATTTACAACAATGTCCTCTACTCCTTTTTTCCGACCATTGAAATTTCACTGCCGCTTGGACCCCAGCGCTTCCGCGACACAGTTCAAGGCACCCTCAGCAAGAACCAGTTTACAAGTTTTTGGGATCCCAAAACGTAAGTGGAGGGATAGGGAAACGACTTCGTAAAAGTTGTCTGCCCGTCTGTTAGCACGATAACTCTCGTAGGGGTTGAGATATTTTTATTACCAAACTTGGCATGAGTACTCTTTGGGTCAAAGTATAGGTCAGGTTCGAAGATGGGCTCTCTCTAGCCCTATATTTAGGGGTGGGGAAGGGGTTTGGAATTAAGGGAAACATTAATTAAGGGAAATAGTCGATTTGGGGGTAAGAAGACATGCTGAATCCGTATCTGAAAATTATTTTCTCGCCGGACAGTACTTCAACCTTTATCCGGCAAAAAACGGAAAATTTGTGAAAAGTAAAAGTTTAGTCTGAAGTTGATTAGAGGTTCGATTTAGAGGTATGGTGGGGGAGGTATGTATGGAGAGGTATTAGGTGACATGCTGAATTCTTTTTTGAGCTTTAGTTTTTGCCAGACAAGTAGTTTATCCGGAATTCGGCCGAGAGCAGAAATTTGGCAGAAGTAACGAAGGAAGTTTTGATCAATATCGTCAAAGGATATACAACGTAGGCTATGCGGTAAAGACACGTGCTGAATCCATATCTGAACTTGGTCTTCTCAGATGATTACCGTTGCCGTTAGTCTTTTTCTAAATTTTAATAATAAAAATGTTTAAGAAGTCCGTCGAAGACCGAATATCTACAAGTATAAGACCCAATTGTCTGGATCAAAAGTTAAATTTTTGGGATCCGATCGATACCTTTGGTCTTATTGCGGGAGGTTATCTTTTATTGCCTGGGATCTTCACGTTTCTGCTCTTGGCCATCTTTCTACTTTCCATCTAAAGACAAGATATTTTGCGCCCGATGACTAGCCCTTTATACCGACCACTTTTCGGTCCGTCGGTCCACTGTTCTCGAGTTAGGGTACTTCCAGAAGTACTAGGACGATGAAATTTGGCAGGCGTATCAGGGACCCGACCAAACTAACTTGGAAATAGTCACTTCCCCGATCTGACCACTGTGGGGGGGAGTGAAGGGGAATGTGAAATCTTGAGGTATGTATAACTTTCAAACGGGTCGTCGAATCTTAATGAAAGTGTATATTTGGAAAGATCTCGTGTCTCAGATGATTCATTTCAGGTCTGGACCGGATCCGATGAATATGGGGGGGGGGCGGAGGGGGAAACTGGAAATCTTGTGACACGCTTGGAGTGGAGCGATTGGGATGAAACTTGATTGGAAGAACAAGCCCAAGCTTGATAAATCAGTGACAGAACTGGATGGAATTCGGGCACTTGGGAAGAGTTAGTGGGGGGGGGGGGAGGGTCCGAAATTCCGGTGATCGCGTTTTAAGGTACTTCTAGATGAGCTAGGAAGTTTGGAACTGGCTTGAACATTAGCGACTTGACAAGATAGGTTTCCAAATAGTCAGTTCCCCGATCCGACCATCGTGGGGGGAGTACATGTATGGGGAGTCCGGAATATTGAGTCATGTAGACTATAACTTTCGAACGGATTGGATCTTAATGAAACTTGATATTTGGAAAGACCTCGTTTCACAAATGTTCCAGATCAAATCCAGACCGGATCCGATGAATGCGTGGGGGGGGGGGGGCGGAAATCTTGTGACAAGCTTAGAGAGGAGCGATTGGGATGATACTTGGACGGAAGAACAAGCAAAGCCGCAGATACATCACTGACAGAACTGGACCGGATTCGGGCACTGTAGGGGATGTTGTAGGAGGGGGGGGGGGGGGGGTCCGGAATTCCGATGATCGCGAGTTAAGGTACTTCCAGATGTGCTAGGACGATGAAACTTGACTTTAACATTAGAGACTTGATAAGATTAGCTTAGGAATTGTCACTTCCCATATCCCACCATCCCTTAAAGTACTCATCTGTATCGCAAAGTACAAAAATTACTTTTAATCAAAATATACATTTTCATGGTCCCCATGAGCCCGTGATCACTTTTGCCTCAAGGGTTTTGACTAGAAATAAATTTCTAGCTCCCACAAAGTGCGCATCTTAAACGCAAAGTGAAAAACAAAAATTTTTGACCAGACGATACATTTCATGATCCCCGAGGGCCCATGGTCTTTGTGCCACAAGGGTTTTGTCTTAAAAACGAGTTTCTAGCATCCTTAAAGTGCGCACCTTAACCGACAAATAAAAGAATACTTTTGACCAAACGATATATATTCATGATCCTAAAAGGCCCATGATCATTTTTGCCTTGAAGGTTTTGATTACTAGCGCCCCTAAAGTGCACATCATTACAACGAAGTTCAAAAATAAAATATTTTTTACCAAAAGGTGCACTCGTGATTTCCAAGGGTATATGACCATTCTTCTCTCAAAGGTTTTGCTTATAAATGATGAGAACAAACCCACAAGAAGGCAATTTCATCCCCTGAACCAGCCTTGCAAGTTCCATATCAGCTTCTAGCTCTTGTTTCTTCTTTCACCGCGTTTTCGGAAGTGTTCTTTCTCTTCGTAGCACTGTTTCTTTTCCTGTTTTTATGGCACTTGTTGCCTCCGGCTCAAGTGCCATCTACCGATCGCAAATCCGTCTGTCGGAATGTCGGTTCGGTGGGCGGTCAGTCCCACGATTGCGAGTTAGGGTACTACCATATGTGCTAGGGCGATGAAACTTAGCAGTCGTATCAAGGCCCGGATCAAACTAACTTGGAAATAATCAGTTTCACGATCCGACTATCTCGGGGGGGGGGGGGGGGAATCCGGATGAGTCATACAGAATTTTCGAACGGGTGATAAGATTCAAATCGGAATTTGATCGTAAAAATACGATCTTTAACAACTGTTTACATTCGCAAACGATTGGAAACAACTGTTTACAATCGTAAACTACTGTTTCCAGTCGTAAACAACTGTTTCCAATCTTAAAAAAACAATTGTTTACGATCGTTTCCAATTGTTTACGATTGGAAAAATGTCCCACAATACAATTGGGAATAAACGTTTGTTTACGACTTGAATTATCTCCATACGGGTTAGAGTGGAATGATCGGGATGGAGCTTGGTGGGAAGAACAAGCACAAGCCCTAGGTAGATCAGTGAGAGAAATGGACAGGATTCGGGCAGAATTGGGGGAATTGGAGGGGGGTCCGGAATTCCTCTGATCGCACAGTTAAGGTACTTCCAGATATGTTAGGACGATGAAACTTTTCTGGAAGATTAGAGCCTCTACAAGATTGGCTTAAAAATCGTCACTTCCCAGATTCGACCATCCAAAGGATCGACTAAAAACGGGAATGGAACGGAATGAGCCGCGCAGGAGGAACGCGTACTAAAAATGAGAAATCGCACTAAAATCTCGAATATTGCACCAGGAGGAACACTAATAAAAGGGGGAACGCTGCAAGTTTCTTTTTTGGTAGTTTGCCTGGATACGAGTTCCAGATCATTCCCGTGCACATCTGAAGTGCTAAAGAACAGGGGTCCTGTCATTCTCGTTTTAGTAATCATGGTTCTAATGTGCTAAAGAACAGGGGTCCTGCCGATTCCGTGTTTTGTACTTGTTACTCCTGCAGCAAGTACTAAAGAACAAGGGCCCTGCTTAAAACGCGGCTAAGCGAAGAAACACGACTACTCAAACAGGGGTCGTGCACCAAAATGAAAGGACAGGAGCCCTCCCTCGTGAGGATGTGCAGGGGAATGATCTAGAACTCGTACCCAAGGAAACTACTAAAAAAAGGAAGGACGGTGCAGCGTTCCTCCTGGTGAAGTGTTCCAGATTTTAGTACGATTTTCCCGTTTTTAGTACGCGTTACCGTTTTTAGTAGGCGTTCCCTTTTTCGTACTGACTGGGTGCAGAAGCACCCAGTCAGTCCGTTCCATTCCCGTTTCAGTCGATCCCCTACCGAAGAGGTTATTGGTCAGAAAAGACCGGTTACACGACTTTCTCTGTGACTAATTAACAAAACTAGGGGAGGCCGTCGCGGCGAAAACAGCCGAAATGGTTCTGTAATTTCTGAAAAACATAGCATAGTTTCAAAGGAGTCAGGTACGCTGGAATGTTGGAACAGGAATCGTACAAGCTGTGACTTGTGCTTTAAGTAGTTGAGCCTCGGCTGCACAAAGGGATATTTCTCACAAAGGCTCACGCCGCCAACGATGGATATGGGGTAAAAGCTTAGCATACTTAACAAGACCAAAGGTTTCGATGGTAGCCCAAAATTTTAATATTTGCTCCCATATGGTTTTGTAGATATTCGGTCTTCATCAGACTTCTTAAACATGTTTACTTTTAAAATTTACAAACAGGTTAAGGCCAATGGTAATAATCGGCGAAGACCAAGTTCGTATTTGACAGTGCAAACCGGATACGCCAGCTGAATTTCAACAAGTTCAGATATATTCAGAAATCCGTTTTGCGCTGTCAAATATTCAGATACGGATTCAGCATATGGTTTACCCTATAGCCTACGTCGTATCTCCTTCCTTTCTTAATTCTGCCTAACTTCCGGTTTTTGCCGGATTCCAGACAAACTACTTGTCTGGCAAAAAAGTACAGCTCAAAAACGAATTCAGCATGTCTCCTTACCCCTAGATCCAACCTCTAATCAAGTTCAGATTAAACTTTTACTTTTAACAAATTTTTCGGTTTCAGACAGATTCCAAGCGATCTATACGTCCGGTAAGAAAATGATTGTCATATGCGAATTCAGCATATTTTCTTACCCGCAAATCGAATATATTATCAAATTTAAATAAAACTTTTACTTTCAACAAATTCTCAAGTCTCGGCCAGATTCCGGCTAAACTAATTGTCTGGCGAGAAAATAAATTCCATATTCGCACTTAACACTTCTCCTTGCCCCTAAATGGAACCTCTAATCAACTTCATGTTAAACTTTTACTTTTCACAAATTTTCCGCTTTTCGCCGGATTTTGGGTGAACTATTTGTCCGGCGAGAAAATAAATTTTATATTCGAATTTAGTATGTCTCCTTACCCTTAAATAAACTATCTCAATAGCTTTCAAAAAATATTTTGTTCGCCCCTTAATTGGAAACCCGTCCCCCACCCTCAAATATAAGGCTACAGAGCCCATCTCAGAACTTGACTTGTACTTTCACCCAAATTGATCCTCCCACCAAGTTTCATCAAAATATCTTAATCCCCTCGAGAGTTATCGGGCGGACAGACGGACAACTTTTGCGATGTCATAGCTATCCCTCCACTTACGTTTGGGATCCCAAAAACTAGCTTGGCAAAGTTCTCTGATTAATTTCGGTATAGATAAATTATCTACTAACTTATACTGAATACTGAAAATCCAACATGCAACGTACAAATACTGACAAAACGTATATAATTTACCTACGATAAAACAAAAAGATTCGCTAATTACAGCTAAATTGTATTTGGAAATCTTCACGGACTTTTTTGCCAGAAAGAAGTACATTAGCGTGGGCGGTTGGTATTGCAGATCTGCTCAAGGTAACGCTGGGTAATGCGCAGAAATTGGCAGAGGCAGCGCGGCGCGTTTGAAGTGCAAAAAGAAATGTTAAATCGGACCTGTCTGATCCAGTCTGTTTGTTGCTCTATTACGTGAATTACTTTTGTGCCTGCGAGAAAAGCTGTGAAATAGGATTGCTCAATACTCAAAGATTTATTTAGTGGTAAAATCGCTGCTTAATAAAACAGTGGCCTGCCATCCTGCCTCAGAACAGGGATCCTTACTTAAGGAAGCAGTAACAAGAAGAAGAAAACCAAAGGAACTGCACGTTCCTTTGCACGGCTTTCAGGCAGGATGCGTCAGAGATCAAATATACTCAGAGATGCTGTACTAAGAGAGAACGAAACATGCGGAATTATCCATATCCCAGCTCAGAACCGCCCTGTGGTTTAGTTCCTATTAGTCCCCTAACAATCATTACCATCATCAAAATTTACCCAATACTGTGCTACGATGTGTGTCCTGTACTCATCAAAAAAAAAATGTGCGAACCTCCCTGATAATCATACTGACAACACTCTTCAATAAAAAAATAAGGCTTTTCTTTTCTGTTCCTTAACCTATGGATCCATCTTAATATCTCTGAGTGATGCATGCTACAGGCTACACTGTCAGAAGTCTCATAACAGCCTAACACAAGGATGCGCAGTTTCGACAGACAACACTTTGGATGTAATCTATTGTGATTTTGAAAACACTATGCATTAAATGATAGGCATAGCAACCATTGCAAGGAAGAAGAAGAAAAAACTGCCAAAAAATCATCTGCTGAATTTTCCCATGTCATGACGAAAAAAAAAATCTGGCATGGTTCGGCTCTTCGGCAATGCTTGTCATGCATAACATTTCATGCACAATGTTCAAATCTCAACAAATTACACCCCAAGTGTTGTCTGTTAAAACTGAGCATCCTTATGTTACCTGTTTGAAGCTTCTGACAGTGTAATAATGAGGCGAGGGAGGAAGCACAGAGAATAACCCGCTTGGAACTCAAACCTGGAACCACCTGGCAGGATGGTTGAAATTAAATAACGAGGTTTAGGAGTTTGTTTTCAGGGCCTCTTTATATGATTGTTTTTAAGTAATTCAGTTATTTATACTGACATATTCACTACGCCACTGGGCCTTCGACCTCGACAAGTTGAGGCGTGCGGGAGGGTAGGGGGTTAGGAGGGAATGAAAAATGCGTGGCTTTACATTGGTACAGTAATTCTTTAACTGTGTTACACGGATGTGTAGATTTTGCTTTATGTCAATATTGCATTTTGTCATAACTTCCAGTCTCTTTTGCATAGCTTCATAGGGAAGCACATCAGAACCAACGTATCGAACGAGTGTTTGCGAAAATATCCCTGGAGACCCCCCCCCCCCCCTCCTGGTAACATTCCCTCCCGGTGAAGAATTTTCAAGAAATAGTTATTTGAAATTTTAAGTTTCAATAGCATACAATAGTAACTATTGCCGCCGCATGCTACTATAGCAAGACGGGATGACTATTATGGCAAGACTGTATGATACTGTATACTACTGCTTAATATTAGCCCAGTCTGAGGGACAGTAATGATAGCATTCCGTACTGTGACATATCGATACATGCAACTTTTTTCCTACAACTACCATACAACTACAAAGGCTGCAAATTTTTAATCGGGCTAGCCCCCCCCCCCCCCCTCCTCCCGGCGACTCCCCTGGCTAAAAAAAAAAGGTATAAAAAACCCTGGCAAACATCCGAATGCATACAATTCGGGAATGAAGACATCTTATTAAAAACTGCAGTTTTAACTGCAGTTAGCACTCAAGGATTTTCCCTAAACACACGGTAACGCTGGTTAAATGTAAAGTCGTGACGCGGGCTCGCTAGCTGCTCGCCTCTATAAATACTGACTGTGTGTGGCGGATTGCAGGGGTATCGGGGGGGGGGGGGCTACCAGGCAGGGGCGGTTCGAAGGGGGGCGTGGGGGTGACTCCCCCCCCCCCCGTGCTTCAGAGAATTGTACTCTCAGTCGTATGTTTCGAGCTTGTCTGTATGACTGTCGTGTGTTTGAGCTTGCCAGAATGACATGAAGGCAGTTACCGAACCTGAATTTTGCCTGCAAATGGCATTTTCCAGTCACATGGGTTCGAAGACTTTATGCTTTGAGCTTATCAGATTCACAGTTGTATGTTCTGAGTTTGTCTGAACGACAGTCGTATGTTTGAGTGTCCAGAATGACACCAAATCATGAATATCCCTACAAATGACCCGTTTTTTCTCTTGTTTAGAAAGCGATTTTCTAGTCGTATCTTAGAGACAGCCGTAAGTTTCGAGATGGTTCGAATGACAGTCGTATGTTTCGAGCTTGTCACAATGACATAAATGCAGTTACAAAGCGGTTATTTTCAATCTGTTCCGCAAAATTTGAACGCAACTGGTTTTGCCTCTGAATTTTAGCAGAAAATGTATTCTAATTTTCAAAAATTTTGCCTACGGCGCAAGGTTTCAACACCAGCCTATCCGGTTTTTCGCTTAGTTTTTAACATAAATTCGGCCTTGCAAGCACTGTAATTACGGGCCTGATCATTGGACCATCTATATAGTTGAAGCGTGCGTCGTTTAAGTGGGTTTTAAGCTTGAGATTGTGTGGTCTGGGCAACATAAAGCTAGAATTTGTATGTGAAGTAGCTTACTTTGCCAGTTAAAAATCAGATTTAAAACATTTCGCCTGCGGTGCTCGGTTTAACTTTGTCTTGAGTACATACCTTAGAAGCTGCTGCTTGGGGATCTAAGCCACCTCAAAAGCAAAATTTGTGTGAGAACTGGTTGAATTTTACTAGAAAAAAAAATGGATTTGATAAATTTCGCCTGCGGCTCCATTTGTCTACCTAACCTATTATCTATTTAGTTGGAGGGTGCACCGTTTAGGCGATGTTTTAAACTTAAGATTTTGGGTTTAAACCACATTAAAAGCAAGAACTTGTATGAAAAGTAGGTAAATTTTGCTTTTATTTAAACAATTTCGCCTGCGGCGCTCAGTTTAAGTTTCTCTTGAGCATATATGTCAGATGCTGCTATGATACCGAGGTTTAAACCACATTAAAAGCAAGAACTTGTATGAAAAGTGGATAAATTTTGCTTCTATTTAAACAATTTCGCCTGCGGCGCTCAGTTCAAGTTTCTCTTGAGCACATATGTCAGATGCTGCTATGATACCGAAAAATATATGTTACTATTTTTTGAACCTCTGCTGCTGTTTTTTGTCTATTGTTTTTATTCAGTATAATTTCGGAGTCCAGTCGTATGTTTTGAGGTCTTCACCCCCCCCCCCCATGCACAAACACTGGGGGTTTTCTGGGGGGATGGCCGGAGCCCCTACTGAACACCGCTGAGGCGTGAGAGTGCAGAAGTTTCAGGAACAGTGCGTATATCTCATTCGGTTCGAGAGTTGCGTAGTCGGAGCAATGATCCATTGAAAGAAGGGAGAGACGGATGCTCTACGCAATCTTATTTCTTACTGGCTTTAAGTAAGATGGATATCTTTTATCTTAATAAATTTAACTATTTATGATTTTTTGCTTCGATGCGGCGCCAACAGATTCGCGGTAACTAGATAATTCAGCGTTGGGTGTGGAGGCCCTCGACGGTGATATTGCTGAAGAAGTAGTTAAAAATCGGATTTCTTCGCTAAGGTTGTCAGGTTTTCAGTTTCAGTTAAAAATGTTTATCTGTTGTTCCAGGCTATAAGGCACGGAGACATTTAAGACCCAGTCGAAAAGTGAAGTCGGCTGACTGTGCGATGGAAGATCAGGCAGCAACCAAAATTCAGGCAGCTTTTCGAGGTGAGAAGTTTTTTTGTTTGCAGTGAGAGGTCTTGAATGGTCTGACGCGAAGCACAAATACTAAGAAGTAAGAACGTAAGCTAGTTCTTGCAATCCACGTCCGAGTGTTTTAAGGTGATCGGCTTGACAACGCGTTAGCTGGATATTGATATTACATTCTTGTCTAAGTAATAAGGTTGGAGAGGTGTTACAGGAGACCCGGGTGTAAGGTGGTAATAGGTTTGGGTATTAGAATAGGCCCAATTTTCCCTGGCCAATGAGACTGGCCTTTGTCTACACTCTCAAATTAATTGCGAACATACGGAATGGGATTTAGATATTAAAAGCGGCAAATTTTGTCAAAGTAAACTGGACATCTGTAGGGCCCCAGCCTCGCAACGGGTACCGGCATCTTTTAAGTATATGCGGATGTAATAATTACATTATGTAAAAAAATATTATTTGATTTCTCCTTAAGTTATTAGTCAAAGAATTAAAAAGAAAAGTAGCCAGCCGCCGCCAAGTCCAAAGTCGGAGCCAAGTTGGTTGAGGGACTTTCGACTCCCTTTGGAGATGCCAGTCAACGAACCCGACTCCTATACTCTGGACTTTAGTTAAATTTTCACCAATGAACCCGGCTCCCACTCCGAATTTTCGACTTCGACTTCGACAATATGAGCTTTGTCTAGGAGCCCTGGGTCTCCCTATCCGGGCCTGGAGATTAACCCAAGGCTAAATGGACATCTCTTTTTCTTTACTGTTGTTAGTAAAAACTGGATTTGTTTATTCCGTAGAATATCACGAAAAGGGGTTGATTCTCTTTATCTTCAACACTTGGGTGTTATATAAAGTCTTTGCCACTTCCACTTTATTAAAAATGTCCTCTCCTGACGATTTGCTTAAATAAGGATATTACATAACTGCCTAGCCTATTAAGTCTGTCAAGGTTGGCTGAATTTGAAGTTGTGAGTGAGGATAGGAATGCAGAGAATATGACCTTTATTGAACCTGTCACATAGCGACGCTATGCTTATAGCCATGAGCTATCACGTAAATTGCCTAGATGGCGACTCCTGACCCACACGGCGCTCTTGACCGAGACCGTCTATAGAACCTTAGCACTCCCGACTACGAAGAAGTCAGTAGTGCTAGAAACTGTGTTATATTTATCGACTTCAAAATAAACTTGTACGTCTACCAAAAATTTCCATTTTTACCCAACTACTTATCCGGTGAGAAAAAAGTTCATATCTGGGTTTGGCATGTCTCTTTACACGTAAATTAACTGTCATCTTAGCTTAAATATTTTTTTCCTCGCTGCCCCACCCTCAAATATAGGGGGTTACCAGGCCCATGTAAGAACTTGGCCTGCACTTTGACCCGCCGGATCGCCACACCAAGTCTGAAGAAAATATCTCAGTCCCTTCGATAGCTATCGTGCTAACAGACGGACAGACACACTGACGGACAGACGTATACACGGATGGACGGACGGACGAACAGACGGACGGATTGAAAAAGCTTTACGAGGGCATAGATATCCCGTCGCTAACGTTTTCGGATCCCAGAAGAACAAAGGGTATACAAGCAGAAAAAAAGGGACTAGAAAAAAAATAAAAAATAATTACAGTATACACTCAAACTGAGAGTGTTACCCTATAGGTTCACACAGAGCAAATCGCGTTGATGAACGAGATTTTTCAATCGCAGCGACAGCAGATTTTTTGTCGCCAGGATGTTCACACTGAATTTTCGTCGGCAACAGAATTTAACGCGAAATCTTGCTGTTGCGTGCATAAAATCGTACTGTCGCCCGATTAAAGTTGAATTTTACCAACCTTGAAAATCGCCTGACGAAGCAACAGAAATCGCCGATTTTGGCGACGAAAATCTCGGCGATGGCCGATATCGCCTCAGTATGAACGTCTGTCTGAACCTAGGGTTAAACGCATATGCGGTCCATAATAACACAGCCGACGGGTTTGACAATTCGAGCCTCTGAAAATAAAGAGCAGGAAAGGTAATTTCTGAGACTTTTGGGCTTAGTTAAGCGCCGGTTGTAGCCAAGACTCATCTGTAGTATTTTCCAGGTTATAAGACCCGAAAAGACCTTGGAGTTCCCGCAAGACCGACTAGGACGAAGAAGACCCAGCACTCCACTGAGGACGCTGATCTCCAAAGGGCTGCCACGAAAATTCAAGTAAGTTTTTCTAAGGCATCTGCAGAATTATGTTGAATGTCCAAACGATTTTTGAGCCAGTTATTTCCCGATGTTATCTTAAAGTAGCCTACACGACAAGTGTTTCACGTCAACACATTGGTCGTAATTACTGTTCTTCCCACCAATGTCTCCAAACTATGAAACCTGCAAACGTCTCCACTTCTCTTGGATTTTAATAATCTTGATGACTAACTCTTCCTGCCGATGAAGAATCGCCGGGTGCCCAGCGAAGAGCCAGAAACGTCACCATGTCAACCGTTATCGATCAGTTGTGAGGATTCGTTCTGGTGACGTTTCTTGTTCTTTGGTAGGATAACTAGCGTATTTCGCACGTAGCAATCGTTATCAATCAGTTGTGAGGATTCGTTCTGGTTCGTCCTTTGGTAGGATAACTAGCGTATTTCGCACGTAGCAATCGTTATCGATGAGTTGTGAGGATTCGTTCTGGTGACGTTTCTTGTTCTTTGGTAGGATAACTAGCGTATTTCGCACGTAGTATCAGGGTGGGGAATGTGGTCCACCAGTCTCTTTCGCGGAACACACCAGTCTCACTGTTTTGAACCATCAGTCTCAGAAAAATGGCGCCGGGAACCACCAGTCTCGGAAACGAGACCAACAGTCTCAAATTCAGACCAACAGTCTCATCTAATTTCCAATTTTTTTAGAGTAAAAAAGTGTTTTCTTTGTTTTTCTCTGTCAGTCCCTTGAATTACGCGCTTGTGTCAGCATGACAGGTAGAGTGAAGCTTGAGCTTTCCATACATGTATTTATCTTTGCTATTGACTTGGTACTTCTCAGTGAGTAGGGCTCTGAAAAAGCAAACAAATTTATTTTTTTTGTTTTCTGTGTTGTTTAATAGAATTCTGCTACTCTGCCAACTACTGCAGGTAAAGTGAAGCTCTGGGCTTTCAAATGATATATTATTCACTGTTACTGGATTACCAAGTGTCAGTCGACTGGATAAATAGAACCTATCAGTCAACTGAGAATAGGAAATAAAATTGATAAATGATGATTTAAGTTAACTGGAAACGAGAATCAAATGCAGCTCTAGTGAGAGATAAAATGTTCCATTGAGCGATACTTGACCGCTTACTTTAACCGGTTATCCATGGAACAATTGACGGTTTGTTCTCTGTTGTCAAAAGTCACCTTTAGTCGTCAGTGTCAAAAGTCAAAAGTCACCTTGTCAGTCGACTGGATAAATTGAACGCTATCAGTCAACTGAGAATAGCAAATGAAACAGCGAAATGATGATTTCAGCCGACAGGAAATGCGGACCGAACCCAGCTCTGGTGAGCAATGATAGGTACATTGAGCGTTACTTGACCGCTTACTGTAGCTTAACCGCTTAACCATGGAACGAATGACCATTTCTTCTCGGTCGTCAAAAGTCAAATTTTAGTCCAAAATCTCAGTCGACTGGATAAATCGAACGCTATCAGTCAATGCAAATCAAACGCAGCTCTGGTGAGCGATAATAGGTTCCATTGAGCGATACTTGACCGCTTGCTGTAGTTGTGTAGAGACAGCCTCAGAATAGTATTTTAAGCATGGAAAATGCATGGAAAAAGAATGGAACAAACTAATACCGGACCAGTCAGTCAGGTGAACTGAACAGTGAGGCGACAAAACATTCAACAGTATCAAGCAGGGCAGTTAAAAAAAAATAGCTAATGAGTTTACCATAGGAACCCAGCAACAAACTGACTAAGCCAGTATCAGAGAGACATGGATCTGTGGAAAACTCATGCTTAAATCTACCAAAACTGGTCGCAAAGTTGGAAAATTCCAAGAAATCGCATAGACAGACTAGAAATTACATTTGTTTACCAAAACAGTTTTTTCAAAGCCACCCAAGGTGACACTTGGTAATCCAGTAACAGTGAATCATATATAGTTTGAAAGCCCAGGCTTCACTTTACCTGTTGTAGTTGGCAGAGTAGCAGAATTCTATTAAACAACGCAGAAAACAAAAAAATAAATTTGTTTGCTTTTTGAGAGCCCTACTCACTGAGAAGTACCAAGCCAATAGCAGAGATGAATACATGTGTTGAAAGCCCAAGCTTCACTCTACCTGTAGTGCTGACACGAGTGCGTAATTCAAGGGACTGACAGAGAAAAACAAAGAAAACACTTTTTTACTTTAAAAAAATTGGGAATTAGATGAGACTGTTGGTCTGAATTTGAGACTGTTGGTCTCGTTTCCGAGACTGCTGGTTCCCGGCGCCATTTTTATGAGACTGGTGGTCCGAAACAGTGAGACTGGTGTGTTCGATTTTCAAAACGGCCGTGAGACTGGTGGACCACATTCCCCACCCTGAGTATTGTCAAACTGTGATTCGGAAACGCTACTCGCAATTGACGCCTGAAGGTAGTGCGTCCACTTCTACTGTATTTCAAGGATAGTAGTATTGGAGCATTCTAATTAACATTTTTTGTTCTCATATAGCCTTCTACTTTTTTTTTTTACTGGATTAACAAGGTGAAAGAGTTTAATGTTCAGTAATTTTGCATGCGGCACACAGTCTGACCATAATCTGCTTTTCCCCCAAATCCCTCTGCGTTGTCAGAAAAGAGGCTAGTTTAAGAAATTTGTGCCTGTGCTGCACGGTCTGAACACAATATTTTGCAACAAACTCTCCGTCTTTTAGTTAACGGATGGTTTTCTAAATTCTTCCCTTCAAAGCAGGGTTTTAACATGATTCGGCTTTGTAAAAAATGAGAAAAGTTCCATGATGACCATTTATGTTTTATGTTTCCAAACAAAACTTATTGTTGCGGCCCTTATGAATTTTGCGAGATATAATATTCAAAACGGCCATTGTCTCGTAACGTTGAATACAAGACTGCGCAAACGTGTTACCTGTTATCAGACTTCTGATAGTAGAGTTACAATGGGATCGACTAAAAAGAGGCACGGTACCGCACGACACACTGTAACCCTAGGTTCACACTGCTGCTTCGTATGCGACACGATTTTTCTTTGATTTTCCGACATCGACAGAATCGCATGAATGTTCCCACCACCACGCATACGCAAAAGGAAAACGAAATTTTGTTCGAAAATATTCTGCGAAAGGACAAAGAAGCCCTTGAGGAAATGACCTTTGAAGATGCTGGGAGATTACCCATCTGAATACCCACCCACTTATTAGGAAACTTTCAGTCAAACCCTATATGTCATCTTGCTCAAAACAGGTTAACAAAAGTCTATTCAGAAGATGTTTTGCTTTCAGCCATCCTAGGATTACAGTCAGACAAGGCAGAGCAATTTTAGTCTTGAACATTATTAACCTTTGTTTTTTCTTTTCTTTCACTCAAAAAAATCGTATGCGTTATCTCGGATCAGTTGAAATATTTCAACGCATCCGACACTGCAACAAAACGCAAAGTTCTGTTTTGCTTGTCGCATGATTTGCATCGTATGTCGCATGACGCAGAATTTTGCGTGAAACCGCAGCAGTGTGAACCAGGGTTAAAAGGCACGAATACTAAAAGAACCCTTTCAGGCTTCAGAGTGAAGGGTACGAACAGTGTTATAACTCGCTTTCTTTTAGACTCCTGTGTTACCAACTCTCACTTACTTGTCTACTTCTACTCCTTACTAATTCCTTTTTAGGATCCCAAAACGTAAGTGGAGAGATACCTATGACATCGCGAAAGTTGTCCGTCAGTCCGTCTGCACTGTAAAACAAAAATCTTGCAATATTTGCTACTGGGATTAATCTTGTCTCTACTAAGGTGAGATTATCCCTAACTCGGATTAATCTTATCTCAGTAGAGATAAGATTAATCCTAGTAGCAAATACTGCAGTTAACTTTGATTCTTACTCGCAGAAACTTTTTACAGTGTGTCTGTCCGTCTGTAAGCACGATTACTCTCGAAGGGAATGAGATATGTTGATGAAACTTGGTGTGAGGATTCTTTAAGTCAAGGGGAAAGGTCGAGTTCGTAGATGGGATTTGTAGCAACTTTGTAGCCCTACATTTAGGGGTGCCGGAGGGGGTTCAAATTAAGGGGCTAGCAAAATGTTTTTAAACAGCAAATAAGATAGTCGATTAAGGGCTAAGAAGACAAGCTGATCACGAATATGAAAATATTTTTTTCCTAGACAAGTAGTTCGCCCGGAATCTGGCCCAAACCGGAAAGTTTCTGAAAAGTAAAAGTTTTATTTGAAGTTGATTTGATGTTCGATTTAGGGGTAAGAAGGCATGCTGAAAATCATTTTCTACCCGGACAAGTAGTTCGCCAAGAATCCGGCCAAAACCGGAAAATTTGTTAAAAACAAATGTTTTATTTGTAGTTGATTAGATGTCCGATTTCGGGGTAAGAAGAGATGCTGGATCTGTATATGACAATTGTTTTTGCCTGCACATATAGTTCGCCCGGAATCCGGCTGAAACCGGAAATTTGTTAGAAGTCAGATTAGTATTCGAACTTGATTAGATGCTCGCTACGGCGGCAAGGAGATACGCTGAATTCCATTTTGAGCTTTATTTTTTTGCCGGACTGGTAGTTCCGGAATTCGGCCGAAACCGGAAATTTGGCAGAAGTAAGGCAGTAAGTGTCGATGAGTTTCGTCAGATAGATTTGACTCACAAGGGTAAACACACATGCTTAATCCATATCTGAACTTGGTTTTCTCAGATGGTCAGCCATTGGGGCTTAATCTGTTTCTAAATTTCAATAGTAAAAATGCTCAAGGAGTCTGGAGAAGACTGGAACTGGCGAATACAAGATCAAATTATCTGGATCAAAAATTAAAGTTTCTGGGATTCCATCGAAACCTCTGGTCTTTGTTGTTACTCGTACCGCCTGCGCCATGCCGTACCGTGCGGTGCCTCTTTTTAACTGATCCCATACAAGGATACAAGGTTGTCGTGCCCGTTACGTCGCCAGTTCTTAAACTCTAGAAATTGACACTGGGTCCATGTTGTTGGTTTTTCAGGTCACGTCCTTTTTTGTAGAAAACGGTTTTTCGACAACAGCAAAAAACATTCAGGACTTCAAAACAAAGTACTTTAAGAAGGAAAGACGGGAGCCGATCTGGGACACCTTCTTAGGCTAGGCATCCATAACTTTTGCCATCACTGTCTCCTCGCTAAGGAGTTTCACACGGGAGAATGCGGTTAGAGAAGGAGCTGCATCGCCCTGTTTCTTGCTACTGGAAGATCACTTTAGCTTCTAGGAGTGACCTCGCATTCTACCGGAAGTGTTTTATCCGTAGACCTTGTTGGTGAGCAACGTGTGGGCAAACATCAAACCTCCTTGGTTTTGCCGTCTCTAAAACACTATCTCTTACAGGCTGGCTACAGAGGCTACAAGGTCAGGCGAGGACTGCGACATCGAGGATCAACTCAGGACAGTTCTTAAGAGAAAGTATGCAATGCGTCCCCAGTTTAGCTCGGCCTTACCCGCAATAAATTTAAATACACGCGGTGTTTTTTTTCCACTGATGCATAGTGAGCCTGTTCCCCTCTACTAACCGTAAATACTACTCATGGACGTCACGGACCCTTCTTGGCGTCAAGGCTGGAACACATTTTTTTTGTTTCAAGCAAAATATCGTTCAGCGGGTTGACTGGACCAGTCAGGTAACAGAAACCATAGTGACCACGCTAACTCCGCTCCCGAGTGTGGTAAGCAAGTAGTTACTACTGTAGCTACGATTTCGAGAAGTTTGGGACGGTCTGCGCAGTAACTTTTCACGGGGTTACGGAGATAGTCGCGGAACATGCTCAGTGTGCTTGAGGGATCTCAGTTTTCGGAGTTTTTCTAGGAATGGTTTCTTTAGCTTGAAATTCGGTTTTTGACGAGAAAAATGGCAAACTGTCTACGGTTTCACAATTTGAACAGATATGACATAACACACTATAGCGCCGATCTAATGTTACTTTCAGGCCTTAGCGAACAAATAACACTTTTAAGGCCATAATGGAATTATTCTGCAATGTCAACAGTAGTGTGCCATCTTCGATCGGTTGCAAATGCGCACACTTGCGTATTTGTTATAAGACTACAGTCTAGTGCCGTGCATTCACTAAGTTAACGAATAGTAGTTTTTAGTTCACTATTCCATACTCAAGCCTAAGCATTTCACTAAGCATTTACAAAACCTTTCGATGCTATCAAATTGTGGAGTTTTACGAACGGGGCTGTTCAAAATATCTACTGTTCCTTTCGCCCATCAGACAAGTATCCCCATGCTTCAAAGGAATACACATCTGGTTATTGTGTAGATCACTACTGTGAAGTTCAGCTTTAAAGCACTTGTTGGCTGTCGTAGTCTACATTTACTTTATGTTACCAGATGGTCAAAAGGTGCGGGATGAAGGCGTTTGGCGTTGCTAGACAGATCGATCAGCTGAAGTTAGTTTTGGCGGCATTAAAGAGTCCACTGCAGGCAATCTCCAAAATTTCTCATTGCATGAAAGTACCCTTGCAAAGAGTTCGAATCACCGAGTAACAAATTCAAGCTGCCTATCCTGTCAGCAACATCAAACGTCAGATGCAGTAAGGTTGGCCAGAAAGAGTTCACGTATGATCGAATTGCTAGGTTCTATCGTTCTTTTCACTGTTTCCAGTTTAATTTATTCCCTTCGCTGTATGAGTGATCATATGATCTTGTGAAATATATGAAAAATGTCCTATACGTGTTCTTGCATGGAAATTCTTTGACACGAAGTTGGATTTCTGTACACGATTGATTCATGATGGTGACGTAACGCTACCGTGGCTCGTAGCCGGGACACTTAAGGTATGGCGATGAATTGCTGGAGCACGAAGATGACAGCAGACACGGCGATGAAAGCTAGGACTTGGTAGGACGTTGTTATCGCTAGGCAAAGCCTCGCTAAGCTAAGCCTTGCCAAGCTAAGTAAGCCTTGATGAGCTAAACTAATTCTTGCTAAACTAAGCTAAGCCTTGCTAGGCTCAACCAAGCGTCGCACGGCGAAGCTAAGTCATGCTATCCTAAGCCAAGACTTCATGGACAAGTCAAGACTTGATAGGCCAAGAAAAGCTTTGTCTCACTAATGCGGCGTTTACAAGTACAGGAAAACTTGAACGGAATCCGATCTTGGTGACAAGATTATGTTTACACGCAGAGGGAAAAAAATTAAGTCTTCAAACCAGAAAATTTGACATAAATAAATTCACTATCCAATAAAAAAAAAGGTTTTGAGACACATTTATGACATCAGTACTGATGATTGCTGCTCTCAAAAGCTAGCTAGCCTTTTTTTTGTACTTTTTACCAACGCCGCCGTCAAGATTCCTTTCAAGTGGACCGGAATTCCTTTCATCATGAAAGGATTCCCGTCCCGCTAGACTTTTTTTCTACTCGTCTTCACGAACGGAATCCTTTCGAGTCGACCAGAATTCCTTTCTACTCGACGGGATTTCTTGTCCGTGTAAACGCTACATTTACCTTGCTAGAATATGCCAAGCTGTGATAGGCTAATGTAGCGTTGACACGGACAAGGAATCCCGCCGAGTAGAAAGGAATTACGGTCGACTCGAAAGGATTCCGTTCGTGAAGACGAGTAGAAAAAAAGGCTAGCGAGACGGGAATCCTTTCATGACGAAAGGAATTCCGGTCTATACTTGAAAGGAATCTTGTCGGCGGCGCTGGTAAAAAGTACTAAAAAAAAAGTCTAGCTAGCTTTTGAGAGCAGCAATCATCAGTACTGATGTCATAAATGCTCTCAAGACATTTTTTATTGGCTAATGAATTTATCTATGTCAGATTTTCTGGTTTGAAGAATTATTTTTTTTTTCCCTCTGCGTGTAAACATAATTTTGTCCAAGATCGGATACCGTTCAAGTTTTCCTGTACTTGTAAACGCTGCATAAGTCAAAACACGCTAGGTTAAACCAAGTCAGGCCGAATCTTGCTAGACTAAAAAGGCCAATCCAAGTCAAGCCGAGTCTTGCTAGACTAAACAGGCCAAATCCAACAAGCAAAGCTTTTTTATGGAACTTGGCTTCCGGCCAATATCACATTTCCGTCGGTCTGTTTAGCCGGAATTTAGTGACTTGCATAACTTTCGAACGGGTGATCGGATCTCAATGAAATTTGACATTTGGAAATACGTCATGTCTCAGATGTCCGTGTCAAGTCCGGACCGAATCTGATGAATGTGGGGGGGGGGGCGGAGGGGGGAACTGGAAATCCTGTGACACGCTTAGAGTGGAGTGATTGGGATGAAACTTGGTGGGAGGAACAAGCACAAGCCCTAGGTACAACATTGACAGAACCGGATCGGATTCGTGCACTGTGGGGGGAGCTTGAGAGGGGTTCCGGAATTCTGGTGACTCGGAGTGGGTTAGGACAGTGAAACTTGGCAGGCAAGTCAGGGACCCGACAAATTGACCTGGAAATCGTCCACTTCCCCATCCGACCACCGTGAGGGAGTGGAGGGAGGGGAATCCGGAATCTTGAAGAATGTATAACATTGGAACGGGTGATCGGATCTAAACGAAACTTGATATTTGGAAAGACCTCGTGTTTCGGATGACCCATTTAAAGTCCGGACCGGATCCGATGAATGTGGGGGGGGGGGGGGGAAATCTTGTGACACGCTTAGACTGGAGCGATTTGGATGAATCTTGGTGGACAAGGACAAGAACTAGATACATCAGTGATATAACCGGATCGAATTTGGGCACTGTGGGGGGAGTTAGATGGAGAGGGGGGGGGGGGGAGTCCGGAATATCGGCTATCGCGAGTTAAGGTATTTCAAGATGTGCTAGGACGATGAAACTTGGCTTGAACATTAGAAACTTGACATGATTGGCTTAGGAATAGTCAGTTCTCCGGGACTGGAGGGGGGGGGGGGGGATTTGGAGTCTTTGAACGAGTGGTCGGATCTTAACGAAACTTGATATTTGGAAAGATCTCGCGTCTCGGATGATCCGATGAATGTGGGGGGGGGGAAATCTTGTGACACGCTTAGAGTGGAGCAATTGGGATGAAACTTGGTGGGAAGAACAAGGACTAGAACTAGATAGCCTACATCAGTGAGAAAACCGGCACGGGTTCGGGCACTGTGTCGGGAGCTGGTGGGGGGGGGGGGGTTTGGTGAACGCGAATTAAGGTACTTCCAGATGTGCCAGGGCGATGAAACTTGGCTTGAACATTATAAACCTGACGAGATTGGCATAGAAATTGTCACTTCTCAGATTCGACCATCCCTTAAAGTACTAATCCTAACCTTAAAGTAATAATCCTAACCACAAAGTACAAAAATACTTTTGAGCAAAGTATACATTATAACTCAAGGGTGTTCTATTTGACGGTGCGAAACGGATAAGCCAGCTACATTTTATTCGAGCTATATTTCGGCCCTTCTTGGCAAGGGTCCGAAGAGACATCTATCAAGGGTGTTGCTGAAAAACTAATTTTGAGTACCCTTAAAGTGCGTTTCTTAAACGACACCTGAATGATGATTACCAAGTATCATCCCTATCCGGCTATCTGTATGACTTCCATTAATATTGCCAGAAGAAAACCCAATCCAAATACAAACTAGTGTTTCCAAGCTATGATTTTTGCTCCATTTTGCATCTGTCCTTATTTCAGTACCGGACAATTTTAGAAATGAACAAATGTCTCCAATCATCCTTTCTTCTGGAATATTTGTTAACCAGTTAAGCCCAAACGAATATCTAGAAGAAATTCCAATACGATCCGACCAGCGATGTACAGGATTTGAATGAATTGCGCTTTTTCTCTTGGAGCCTGCATGTGCAAACCTCCGTAAACGAACATCCCTATTTTGAAAACGTCACGCTCAGGAGAAGAATGCTCTCCGTGGCCATGTCTGGAAATTCATTCTCCATGGTGTGTTCAAGTATGGTTTCACTGTTCAGGTGTCCTTTAACCGAAAAGTAAAAAAAAAAATACTTTAATCAAACGATACATATTCGTGATCCCCAAGGGCCCATGATCATTTTTGCCTCAAGGTTCTGCTTACAACTGAATTTCTTAAAATACAAACAGTAATTTCTAGCAAAATAAACATTTTAATGATCCAATGAGCTTATCATCATTTGTGCTTCAAGAGTGTTCATTACAGATGAATCTCTAGCGCCCTTAAAGTGCGCATCATATCACGGCCAAATGCACAAACAAAATAGTTTTTACGAAGAATACATTCTCGTGATTTCCAAGGACCTATGACCATTCTTATCTCAAGGGTTTTGCTTACAAATGATCACAACAAACCCACGAATTGACAAATTCCTACTTTAATCCTCTGACTCAGCCTTGCAAGTGCCATATGAGCTTACATCTCTTGTTTAGATTATTATAAACCAAGCCATGTCAGACTAATTTAACCATTGGTACAAGTGTTGTAACTGAAAATGGAGCGTATACTGTAGTCTTAGGGTAGAGAGGGCGGTAGTAGCCTACGGCTTGAGGTAGCGTAACCGTAGCGTGTAAGGCGGCGGGTAAGTAAGGGCGGTAGTAGACAAGGTTTACGTTAACATATAGTGGTTTTATTTCTGACTTACTCTTTATAAAGGCAATCCCAATCCGGGTAAATCATATCACGATCGATAACGATAATAGACTAAGTCATGTGTGACTTACAAACAAAACATGACGAATCACCCAGCGCTAAGACTGGAAAGAGCTTATATACTCCTAACTGCACAAGTGAAGGTCCTGACGTAACATACAATTTTGCTTCCTGACCGGAAACTATCTGATGTCGACGTAGTATGGAATTTAGCAATATCCAACTGACGTGGACTTCAGTTTAACAGGATGTTGTTTAGTTCTGAGTCTTCATTAGTGCAGTTAGATTCTACGAAGTACCAAAGGATTATGTTCACTTCGGTATGTACATATAGTTAGTTAAGCACTTGACATAGAGACCGACATAACACAAGCCTTCACTAGGCTAAGCAAAACCATTCTAGGCTAAGAAAAGCTATGAGGCTAAACAAAGCCTTGGTAGGTCAAGGAAAGCCAAACTAGGCTGATCCTAGCTTAATTCAAGCCTCGAGCCTAGGCACAGCCGAACCTTCCAATACCATGCTTGATTTGCCTAGTAAGGCTTGCCTTGTCTAGCAAGGCCAGGCTTAGCCTAGTGAGGTTTGGCTTGACTTCGGTCAGTGTTGGGAAATACTTAAGTAAAGTACTTAAGTAATTACTTAAGTACAAAATCCTAGTATTTGTACTTTACTTAAGTAAAACATTTCGGAAGTACTTAATACTTATACTTAAGTAGAAAATAGAAGTACTTGAGGATACTTAAGTACTTTCATAACGTGAAAAATTTGATTACCACGAGGTTCAGTTCCACATTTATGATCTTCGCTGAAACTGAGTGGACATCAGGGGTCTAGTGATTCTTAGTGTGAGCTCAAAGGGGTTGTTTGAAGGATAGCTAACTATGTAGCTTTTCTTCACCAGCTATGTAGCCTCCAGCTGACAACATCCTAAATAATTTAACATGTTAAAGCTGAAAATATTCGTTCCGTAAATTCGTGGGAAGTCCCAACCCACTAATGGGAAGAGGCTTGGGGCAATCCTGAACGTTGGAGGATGTTTCTTCAGATGTTGGAGATCGGTAGAGAATGCAGGAAAGAAAACTGAATAAGTAGCTGGGTTTGTTTTTGTCCTAATAAATGGAACTCCTTCAACTCGAGACAGATTTCGTCTGGCCAAAAGGCAACCAATAATCGCCTTTTTTCTTTGATTGAAACATTTTCTAGAAAATTGTTTTTAAGCAGCATGCAAGCATGGTATAACATAAATTTTCCATTAAGAACAAGAGGAAAGGTTTCGTTGAGATCACAAAGAGATAAGATCACATCCAAAAATTGGGTAATATGGACTTCCGGTCTTCGCCATATCGCGTAAATGTTATTTATCCCCACTTAACCAGATCCCTTACGCAATCGTTTTCTGTCGCAATTGATTGATTCAAACATAGGCACGATTTTTACTTCGGAATAGACTATCTAATAAGTTCGATAACAGGATGTTGGTCTTTCCAAATTTTTTGGTTTACATCATGTGCCGGTCATCACCATTTTTCCAGTAGGTAAAATTCCCTACCGCGTAATTTCCATAAGTACAAGCTGACAGACGGATCAGTCGTTTTGTTATCCCTATACCGAAGCAAATAACTGGACAAAAACATTATTAGAACTTACGAAAAATCTCGTTTTCGCCGGATTCCGGCCGAACTATCAACTTGACGGGAAAGCGACGCTAAAGGATGGATTTCCTATGTCTCCTTATCCTTAGTTTGAAACTTGTTCTGTTTGTGACCGGACTTTGTTCATAGTATCGGCCAAAGCACAACACATCAAATAGATGGGTTCAGCGAGTAGGCTTGCCCCGATTTCTTGATTCAAGAATTCTATATACTTGATTAGGAAACTATAAAATATAAAACATCACCTGAAAAAAACAAAAAACTGTGAAACATCACCGATTTTTGTGTCGGATTCCGTGCGAACTGATTGTCCGGGACCAAAACAAATTTAAGGCGTGGAACCAGCAAGTCTCTCCTGTGAATCAAATCTTAGCTTGAAACCCCTTCCCCACCCCTAAATAAAGGGCTACATCGCCGTCTACGGACGACCTGTATTTAAGGTGCAAACACTGTAAATAAAATCTTGCAGTATTTCCTACTGGGATTAATATTGTCTCTACTGAGATAAGATTATTTCTAATTCAGAGAAATCTTATCCCAGACGAGATAAGATTAATCCCAGTAGCAAATACTGCAGTTAAATTTAATCCTTACTCGGAGAAACTTTTTACAGTCAAGGACCCGCACACGGAGTTTGAACAATATAGCCTAACCTACTTCGAGAGTTCTCAAGCTAACAGTTTTGGGATACCAAAAAACTTGATTTGATGTATCCCCTCACATAGAGCTATTTGTTTTTCGGTCGTTAGTCTTTTGGTCGGCGATGTTTTACAAACCCACCACAATAAGCCTACCTAAATACTTGAGTACTTTTTGAAAAGTACTTATTCCTTAAGCAGGTTTCACGAAAAGTACTTAGTACGAAAGAGTACTTGGTACTTGTACTTAAGTAAAAATTAGAAGTACTTGGCACAACACTGCTTCGGTGGTACTAGATAGGTGGTACGAGAAAATGCTTCGACGTTCCATTTAGGAGTCGAACCAGATTCTGCCGCGTGCCGGGAGTTGGAGGGTTCAAGGTTATCTTTGTTTACACAAAAAAATCTATCATTGCCACTGTTGGCTGCAGAGAGCAGAGCTTGAGCGCACACGAAAAAAATCAAAACCAAATTAACTTAAACATGACGAATCATATCCCAATAATATACATCCGCTAAATAATCATACAGCTAACCGAAAGCAAGGCCAAGACACAATCACAATTAAACAAAAATGAACATATAAAAGTAGAAGTAGACAAGGATGGCAATATCGATAGACTTTATATAAATAAAAAAATAAGAGAAAACCGGAAAGTGACACTCATTTACGTAACTTCTGTAATGCTCTATGAGCATTCTTCTAAGCCGTGATTTTAAAGCAGCTATTCCTACCGTTAAATCCACAATTATAGCTTCACACTCTCCCAGTGAAGAGGAACGAGATACCGAAGACAGAACCTGGACCTTTCGGTAACGACTCGAGGCATTCGCGATTTATGTTTGGATCTGGTTTTGAGTCTGAGAGGAATCAGAAAGACACAGAAGATTCACTGACGAAAAGTATTCGGGTAGCAAAGATCGATCAAGCTTACTTTCGAAAAGTTACTAAATATTGTACTGCACTTATTACTGGAAGAATATTACGTAGTGTAAACAGAGTCTCCGTTGAAGTTTTATTGGGGATCTTGGACGGTGCAGGAAGAAACAAAAACGCGCAAAGCTTTATTCTGTATGATTTGAATGGGTTTGATACGACTTATAAACATATTAAAACACATTATTGACGCATAGTCATAATGGCCATGGACTAGAGAAAAATAAAGGGATTTCAGAGCTGAATACGGGAGAAGATGCTTAAAGGACACCTGAATGACGAGTACCAAGTATCATCCCTATCTGTATGACTTCCGTTCACATTGCCTGCAGAAAACCCATTCCAGATACGAAATAGTGTTTCCAAGCTATGATTTGTGCTCCATTTTGCATCTGTCCTTATTTCAGTACCGAACAATTTCAGAAAAGAACAAATGTCTCCAATCAACCCTTCTTCTGGAATATTTCTTAACCAGTTAAGCCCAAACGTATATCTAGAAGAAATTCCGATACGATCCGGACAGCGCTGCACAATATTTGAATGAACATTTGATTTTTTTCATGAAAACAGTCGGTTTTTCTGAAAATCAGCAGATTTTTCTGAAAATTAGTAGATTTAAAAAAAAAATTAATTTTTGTTGTTGAAAACAGTCGTTTTTTCTGCAGAAAAAGTCGGTAAAAAAAATACCAGCCAGTCAGTCAATGCCCCCCCCCCCCCCCCAAACATTTTGGCTCGTAACGCCTCTGCACCTGATTCTATTTCTACATTCCTCACGCTGTCAAGCTTAGATCCAGTTCTACTATATATAGAAAATTTGTCTTTTTCTTGTTTAAAGCTGATTTATTATATGACAACCATTCGATTAATCAGCAAAATGTAGTCTTCAGATTTAATACCAGAGCATGCTCGTCTGTAGCCGATAGTGTTGCCTCGGTGCCATCGGCAAACTGAGTATTCAATGAAGATTCACCCGTACAAAAACTCAAATCATTGATATATATAAAGAATAATAGTGGTCCAAGTACCGACCCATGTGGATCTCCTACTGTTTCTTGATTGCGATAAATCGTCAGACGAGTCATTCTCTAGAATAACCACTTGTTTTCTATCCGAAAAATAAGATTTATTGGACCCAGTGCATTTCCCCGAATACCCCCGTTATTAAGTTTACAATAATGCACGTATTGCACGATAATAGTCATGGGATGAACCGCACTTTGATTTTTACGGAATCCGAACTGAAGTGTTGAAAACTATTTGAATCTGTCAAGAAATCCATAAATTCTATTATAAAGGGCTCTTTCTAGTATCTTCGAAAATGCAGAGAGCAACAATACTGGTAATTCGTGCAAAGCCGCAAATCTTCCCCCTTGTGCAGGGGAATTATTCTAGCCGATTTAGAAGAATCCGGAAAAACTCCTGTTTGAATAGTTAAATTTGAGATTGCCTTCTAAATAAGTTGAAGATCCATCCAGAGCTTCAGAAAACACATCTATCATTTTAGCTATGCTATTTTTCAATTCAAGCATAGAAACTGGAGTAAGAAATAAAGATGTATTCATTGGGGGAGGCACGTGCCGCTTAAATGACCCGTTCGAAGGGGGTGGGCACCCTGCAGCTGTCTTCTCTCCAGTACTAGCAAAATGGGCATTGCGAAGATTCGCAATTCCTTGATGATCGGTAACGGCATTACTTTCACTATCGATTAGCTAATTCAGTGTCCAAGACGATTTATTTTTTCCCATAAGATAATTAATTATTCGCCAAATAGCCTACTCTTTGGTTACCTTGTGAAAAACAAAAGCGTTTTCATGATACTACGTTTTAGCTTTTGACACTAGGCTACCCACGACAGAGTATTTTCATACGTTTTAAAAGTTACCTTATTCTCTTCGTTTGGTTTTTTACCAGAATAGACCGTAATATTCCTTGAGAAATCCAAGGATTTTTGGGGACTTTTTTCGTGACATGTTGTTCTACTAATGTCATCTAAATATTTACGGAAAGTTTTCAAAAACACGGCAGTGGCAACATCCGGGCAAAAACATTAAAATAGAGGTGACCAATCATGCGAAGACAACTTAGTTCTCAGTTTTGTAATATTATCATTACTCAGTTCTTAGCCGATACGACTACCTCGGATGAATGACCTGGCACGACTGAGGAGTGACAGGGCACGACTTGGGGGTATCGGAATTGGTGTGGCAGTTCTAGGGACCAAACGAGTGGATCTCTAGTGACCAAACGAGTGGATCTATGGGGTTGAAACATGGAAGGTAGAAAAGTCAATTGACCTAGATGATCCGAGGCGATGCCAGAAATTTTCAGACTTGACTGAAACTAGATGTCGTATTTCTAGGTCCAAACCGCATTTTTGGATGGTGGAGTATTTAGTGACGTTCTCATCATTACCACCGACTCGTAATAAGTGCTATATAAGCCCGTAGCTTTTGTTTTCAAACTAATTTTTCAGCATTCACAGCCATAAAAGGGTACTGAAAGCACATCGCTATTGAAGAGGCACAACTTCAGTCGCTTCGAATATTTGCTGCGTCTACAAATAGGCTTAAATCTGCTGAAGGCACCTGTTGCTTGCCTAATTGTACGTTTGATCTTGGTTGAGATCTCTCCTGGACTTGTTTTATAGTCTTTTTTTTGCAATCGGGAACAAGTGGCGAGCTTGTGATGGCCATGCTCTTCGATTTGTCGACGTTCATCTTTAGCCTGACGTTCTCTGCATTTCCTGCGACAGTGTTAAGTAGCTGCTGCAACCGTTCTTTAGACTCTTCGAGAAAGACAACGTCGTCCAGGTCGAACAGTTGTGGGTTGCTTACTTTTACAACGTAACTCGATGCGAATCTCATGGCAAAATCCATTATCAGTTTTGATGTCAACTTTCGCATGACGTAGAACAAGACTGATGATTTTTTCTATCACCCACTTTCTCCGAGAACTCCACCCCTCCACATTCTAAAACGTTACGGATAGTACGGTCCTTGTTTTTATTTTTATTTACAAAAAATACAAACTTTCCCAAAGCCTATTTAGATTTCGAGCCTTCCTTCCTTGCAGCGTCTTGCAGTAGCTGAGTGTCTACTTCGTCAGCTGGAAGCTGGACATACCTCACAACAGAACCTCGAATGAAACAGTTCTTCACTGAGAGCTAAACGGAATAAAAAAAAGAGCTTTAGCCTATAGCTTTGTATTAAAGTCTCGAGCCTAGTGTTGTCATCGAATTCAGGATCGGAAACAGTAAAACAGCCGCAACACACACAGTTACTGAACCTTCAGCAGTTGGACAACGGAGATTCAACATTAATATTTGTGTTTTTGCAGATACGATGGTATCTGATACCACGTTAACTGGACATGCATTTTGTCGGTTTTGCAGTTACCACTGTATCTAATGCCACGGTGGCTTTGCAAAAACGCCAATTCCCGAATTTGCGCTTTTAGAAGTCATTCCAAAAGAAATACTGATATTCCCTCAAGTCACAAGTGGCAAACTACTTTCCCACCAGTTTGACAAAAGCCTAGGCTCTTATGTTGGTGATGACGAAAGTGAAATCAATTTTTCAGATACCACTGTCAGTTAAAGCGGTCGGGACCGTAGTATCTTAATATCAGATACCGCGGTAGCTGGCCAGATACCACGGTAACTGCAAAAATACCTTTTGACCGTGGTATCAGATACCACGGTCACTGTGAAGACGACATGGGCCATAGTATATGCAAAAACAAAATGAAACTCAATCATGAATGGAAGAGCATTCATTTACAGTAGGGTAGTTATGTAGATAGGTACGGTAGTGTTGTTGTGGGGTCCTTGTTTCTTTCCATGATTCTATTGTTTTCCTCTCCTGTTCTTTCTTTTTCTTTTACTTCATTAATGCCTTATGCTTTCTGATGGGTAGCCTAACATAGATAAAACAAATTATTACTATTAAAATAGGAGGTCTACGCATCTAAACGACTGCATTCTTGTCACGCATTGATTATTTAGCCTATAGGCTATCAAACACCGGTTACCATGTGGCAACTACTGGGCATCTTAACCCCGCCTTAACCACTAAAAATGAATTTTGTATTGTTTTTGTACAATTTCGCTGAAATCATCATGACCAAATTGTTTTGGAATCACAATGTCCATTAGTGACTTGTTCTAGACTGCTATATAGCGCCCAGCCTCACTTGAGCACGCGGGCAAGAACCTATTCATTTTATTTTACTTTGATAACAGAAAAGTCCATATTACGTTATTTGTAATAAGTATAACATACCTGTAACCAATATTGTATTTTTTTTTTTTGCAACCAGCAAGCGCAAGTTTCCCACTTTTGTTTGTCTTACTAAGTAAATAAATCTCTTAAATATTCAGTGATCCTTCCGCTGCATATCCTTCGATGCACCGATCTCCTTACCCTTTATTTATGGTTTCGTCTACTATATCAACATGTCGCAAAAGAGCACCACATTTCGTCAGATCGAACAAAGTAATCCATTCTGTTCTGTGTCAGGACGATCAAATCCATTTTTTCCGTTGAAAGCAGAAAGACACATCTATGTCTCTATTCCGCTTTTTGCCAAATCCTGCGCATTCTTCTAGTCAGTTGTGTCCTAATGAATTCGTTGTTGTCTGTATTAATGTCAACTGCAATATTTCGTATGACTTTCTTTTCTAGATGTAATGCCTTGGACTCAGGGTATTGAGGGTTGGGCTGACAGGGACTGGAATTCCTGCCGGGGTTTTTCACAAAATCATGACCTCCATATGGAAAAGATGACATTCATCTTGATACTAGAAGTGCACGGCATTGAAATCCCCATCGTGTGTTCGCACTATAAACTTTTTGGCTGAATAAACTGATGAATTGACTGTTGTTTAGCTTGGCATCATGGTAACGAGGGAAGCTACAAGCGTGGGAGTGTACCGTTAAGAGTTAGCACAGCCTCGCAAGCCCCGCTTTTGTTGTGCTATTGAAAACAAAATAGTACGACTACTACTAATACTACTAAGAAATCATGCTAGCGGAAGGCCCTCATGAATAGCACGTCACGGGCTTATGCAAGTTCTAGGCTTCAAGGGCCTTGCAATGCCTGCTCAGGGGGTGGATGGCGTGAAACGGAAATGTCTCGTCCGGGAATATTCACCAATTCTGTGCCAGCAGTCTTTACTGTCGATACTTTACTTATCTTTTATTGCCCAGGACCTTCTGGTTTCTGCCATTGGCCATTTCTCCGCATTCCATCTAGGGATTTTTTCTAAAAGGGAGTGCGGAGAACTTCAAGAGTTACGTTTGGATTTTGCATATTCCTGATCAGTATCGAGCAAAATTTAATTTATTGATAGCATGGCATAGACTACTAGTATAGCATAGCCCTTATTTTCTTTCTTTTTTTACTGCGGAGGTTACTTGCTAGGTGTCCCCTTTCTTGGGACCGGACTGTAGCTGTTATATTATACAGTTGTGCATGACCATGATTAAGTTGTATTTTTTAATTTATCTTCTGGACATGGAGCCTGCTCTCTGCCATGAATTTATGTAAAAGTACTTGTTTTCATTATTTGAAATTAAATGAGACTGAACCTGAACATGACAAAGAATGGCCCTGCCAATAGGTATACCCTCATAATCTATTTCCCATACCCTTTGTCTTACTTGGACGACTGCAGTACCAGCAACTTTAAGGAGATAATAGAAGTAGCCGATATATTTTTGCCCTTTGACCCTTGTGCAAAGTTATCTTTTATTGCCCAGGACCTTCTGGTTTCTGCCCTTGGCCATTTCTCCGCATTCCATCTAGTAGGACGATTTTTAGACCCGATTAGTTTTAGACCCGATTTAGATTAGTTTTTTGATCGTGTGCACTTACTCCGTTACTGAAAGATCAGTGCAATATCTTCCTTTCTTTCTCTGTACTGCAGTATTTCATTCTTCTTGTCTAGTGCGTAAATAAAATTTCATCATCGCCATCATCATGGGTTTGTTGCAGTTTGCTGCACTCGTTTAGGGTGAAACCGAGCATTCTCACCCGACAAGACAATTTTGCTGCAAAACTACAAAGCACTTACCATATGCGGGTGTTTATCAGGGTCAGTCACAGCAATATCAGTCAACTTCAGATTCAAATACTGATCCACTGAATGCAAAGTTCCGCATATGCTAGGAAGAGAAGAAGTGTAAGTGCAAGAAGTCACCACATTAATCATGACCATGGCTTTGCTTCCAATGCATCTAACACGTCATCCATGTGAAGCTGGTGGAGCACATTACTCCAATTCAAGACTTCTATTCCGGCCGGAAGTCATAAACAAAAACTACAACACACAAACAAACAAATATAAAGAATGAACCACCACCATATCGTGGAGGCTTGGAACCAAATTTCGTCCCATGTCGTTGCCAGCCATTTAGTCGACACTTTCAAAAATGAGCTGGACGAACACCAGCAAGTATTGTGTTGATAATTTTCGTAGAGTTTTGTAGAGGCTTGCGGCTTTCTTTTTCCTATTAATAATACATCAATATACTTCAATAATTTGAAGGGATGATTGTCAGTTAACTTGAGTGGCGCATATTAGAGAGGGAAAATATGAACACGGCAAGGTGTCGCAAATGAAAATGACCAATTCAAAGTGAGTTTTGGCCAAAAATTCAGAAAATAAAATAAAAACTCACCTAAAAGTTGGGAAATGATAGAAAAAAAGTCTACCAACGGCAGAGGAAGAATTTCTAGAAAAGCCTACTCCAGAACAATTTGAATTATATTTTTTTAGCCTACTAGCCGGATACACAAACAAATAAGCATAGATATAACAGATTAAAGAAGAAAATTATCTACTCAGACAAACATACTTACCACAGATCATTCTTCAATTCGATAACTACATCTTTGCCAACAAGAGACTTGAAAAATGAGAAGAAAAGCTGAAAATAAAATAAAAGAGAATGCAACTTATCTCTTACCAAACCATACAGGGAACACCGAGCAAACAGTATAATAAAGTCCCAAGCCTAGTCCAGGCTAGTATTTACCAGTGATAATCCACAACGTTTCCTTCAGTTACATTCATTAGTTTTGTTTTAGTCCACCAAAAGTCATCATCATTCTTCAAAATTTCTGTACCAATCTATGTATTAGTTTATGATAGCCTATGGACAATTTTTATTGATTCAAGTAGGCTACTCTCCTTTAAGCCCATTATTAGTTCTCTGCATAACCCAAATATCCAAGACCAATATATCCAAGGCAGATTCACACTTCACCCTTTTTCCTTATTTCAACTTCTATAAAGAAGTAGCTAATGGTCTGTCCAAATGGTGAGTGAGCTGCCAATACAAGACAGCTTTAGTTTCAACTGCTCCAGCTGGCATATGCTAGCTTTAGCAGTACATAGAACTGTACTAGAGCATATACTATTTCCTTTTTTCTAATTCTATATTATTTCTAAATTATTGGGTATGAATCATCATGTTGAAGTTAATTTCGGTTTTACTTTTTTTCATGTGCGCTCGAGCTCTGCTGTCAGTAGCAGAAAGTGTTAACGGTACATTTGTTTGTAAATAAAGATAACCTTGAACCTGTATTCTCCCAACAAACCCAGTTTTCTTGATTCGGTATGTCTCAGATGTGCCCCATCCAGTCTAAAGCGTTGTTACAGCAAAAGAGAGTTGATGTCAATACCTAAAAATCAAACAAAAAAGTAACTTCTCCTTTAAAAATAATAAAGTTTTTCTTAAATGAGCTCATATATTTTTTGTTTAATTACACAATGCCTTTTCCTTTTAAATACACGTGAAGGTGATACAGAAACAAAATTCGAGTGACCACCTATGGCCGATGACCAAAAAATGGGTTGACCAAAAATACTGAGGTCCTTGCATAATTTCATTATTATGTGATTTAGCTTGACAGTAGTGTCTCAGAAGAAACCATAAGACAATAAAAAAATGTTGGAGGTGAAAAGTTGAGGTTGAGGTGAGATAAGACAATCAACGTTGGAGAAAGAATCTGCAAGTTACAACCTTACTGAAACGATTCTTTCAGAAAAAGATTTCTGGAGTATTAGACAGTCCAAGACTCTAGGTTGGACTGGTCCTAGACACTAGGCTCGGGTACGAATGAAAAGCTCCATCAGCAGTAGCAGGCATTTCGATTTGTTTAATGCTAAAAGACAAATTGACGCAAAATTTTTCTAATCTGTTTTCTGTTTCTTACCATCAAAACTGCTTCAAAATATTTAAAATGTACTGTTGCATTCAGAACTAAATTACAGCAGAACTCTTGCCAAGAAGGGCATTGTACTGGAGCCTATACTATTTCCGTCAGAAATTAACCTGTCTATTCCAGTGGTCAGCTTTGGTTGTCTTTTTCTCACCACAGAAATTTCCAAAAAAGGTCAACAATATATCAAAAGAAAGCCATCCTCTTCTTCTTCATCCTAGGTTTTCTTAAGAGATAATAGCGTGCAAGCTGCATTGCCAGTACATGATTTTCTGTGATGACCCAACAATTTTCTGGGGACTTTGTTACCGTTACGGCTGGTCATCCGAATTTTGTTTCCGTCACTTAATCATTGTGTAACCTAGGTACGGTACTTGGAAAAATATGAAAGCAAACTGTATGATTGTTAGAAACAAACATGAATTCAATATCTGAAAACATTTAGTGTTTTAAACAGAGAAGATCTTTGTCTCTTTGGCCTGTTTTTGACTTACAGAAATTGACGTCGACTCTCTTGTACTGTAACGATGCGGGATGCCGTGATTCTATTTCCGTCACAACAGTGCCTAAATATCTGAATTAAGAAAGATTTATCAGTGAATATGATTTTAAACACACATCTTTCAACAGGTTTAACTATTTTAGACAGGTTGTGGTGCATCTAAGGTACATCTAAGCTAGAAAACTAATTCCGTCAGGTGCTGACAGAAACAGAAACCGAATGAAATAGTATAGGCTCCAGTACACTCCAGTACCTGATGTATCTGTTTTAAGCCATTGTTTGAATATAGGTTTCCCATTACTTTTGACGTCTCCCCCATGAATTAATATATGCAGATAATTCTCGTCATTTCTTTCCAGCCTCTACACTTACCAAATGTGTGAAATTGGGCATAGATGGAAAGCTCTAATTATTCAATACAATGTAATATTTTTTCCATTTTCATTAAATGAAGTCCCAGCATTCCAGCATTGCCTAATGTCTTTCCTGAGATTTCCTGGCTATGGCCAAATTCTTTTTGCATCACCTTCCATTTCAATTTTCTTTAACACCTTCTGCAGATTTAGTTTTGCTACCAGGTTAACCCAGAAAGCTTGAGCATGACTATTTGCATCAGCCTTTGTGTTAGCATAGGTAGCAATGCCACACAACTATCTGTAAACTGTACTAATAAAATAATTTACTATCAGTGTTGTCTTAAACTCAAAATTTGTTCTTAGAACTCGGTTTCCTTTACAACCAAATTATACATAATAAACAAAACAAATACCTACCATTCTGGACACCAACGTTTCTTTCGATTCAAAAGTTCTGCCAAAGGAAGTGTTTTCCTTCTGTTCGATAAGATACTCTCTGCATCGAGTGCTACGAAGCGAAAATCAAAGTTGTGTTTTCAATCATTAGCGAAAATTACTGAACAAAACAAAGCAGTATCATTGTCCACTTCAGGTCTCTGGAACTTTCAATCCACCAGAGGAATTGGACTATCCAAACATACGGCACACAGCACATAAGTTCTCGGGTACAAGAGACGGAGGTTCATAGTTTTATCCGTACTTGATAACAGCCTACACAGAGTTCGGGAGAGAGGGTAAGACAACAACAGACCACAATTCCTGCTGCCTGATGGCGATTGGTTCAAGCGACATTTAAGCTCTTCTTGGCAATGGTTTTCTTCAGACCCAATCGAGCCACGGATAACAGCTATGTCGAAACAAAATCTCAGCACTAGCCTTCGTCTCCAGCAAGATATTTATAGTTGCTAGAACCTTCAATTTTCATTGCAGGTTCTTTTATTGTAGTTATAGCCTGAACAGGACCATTGCCTAGTGGGCCAAAGTATTGCTGGAAGCTGGCTGGAAGACATCTCAGCTGCCCTAATCAGCTTGGGTTGAAGGAGTAGGCTATTTATTAATTTCTGATACCTAAAAGCAGTCTCTCTGAACCGATCCAAATAGCATTTTAACAGTTCCAGTTAGGCTACCGCATAACCAGATGGCAAACTAACTCGTAGGGAACTGGATTTTTCCCTTCTTCTCTTGCTTCTTTGATACCCAGATTTCTTTGGACTGAATTTCATTTCCTTTCTATTTTCTCGTGACTTAAATTTCTTCGCTATATTTCTAGTAATTTTTATACTCAAGATGAAATGTGACAACTACGACTGGTGTTCGCACGAAGGAAAAATAGTTTGGCAATCCTTGCACTCAACCTTTAACTAGCCGTAAAACCAGAATTCAAACGCGAGTTTTAATTAAAACAAAAGTCCGACTAGAACCCGACTAAATACAAAACTAATGTCTAGCTAACGTTAAGCAACCGATAATGCAAAGATTCAAATGTGAGATAAAGAGTAAAGTGGACAATCTTGGGAGGTTCATGTTTACTCGACAACGGCGCTAGTAACCATGGTGTTGATGCCACAAGTTCCGTCTCCACGGTAGATTCGGTAGTAGCCCTTGAAAAAAAAGAATAAATTAATTATCATGGAGGATCAGCAACTACGTCTACACATCACAATTTTTCCGACACAACCAGACGCAGAGAAGGACGAAGAAATTGGGAGTAAGTATCTGCCGCTGGCCGAATATTAACTCTTAATAGTAATACTATAATACCCATTAGACAGTAGATCGCTCTGTAAATGCTTGACTTTTAAAGGTAAACAAGTTTTATTTTATGTTTTATTAGATTTAAATGTAGAATTTTATGAGTAGTCTTGGTTAATGGTAAAGAAGAAAATGTCTGTTTTAGTTTCAAAGATTTAGAGTAAACAGCTTTAAAGTTAAATACGGTTAGAATTTTTTTTTGTTTTATACAAGAATAATGCATATAACAGATACTTCAGCTACTATGCTTTGGCAGCAATATCTCGGCCCATCTTGGCAACGGTCCTCGTCAGGCTGTCGTACGCCGCGACACCGTTAGGAAAGGAACGAACTTGCAAGGTTCGTTCGATTGCAGGTTCATTCCTTCCCCAACGTTGTACCTGACGTACGACAGCCCGACGAGAAACCATAGCAAAAAAGGACGAAATATCGCTGCCACAGCAACGTAACTGACGTATCCGTTTTATGTATTGTTTGAATGTATGTTTCCCTGTCAGCTTGGGCTCAAGGAGTATCTATCCGTTGTACACATTGTTTAAGTTTGTGTTTCCCCCTCAGCTTGGGCTCAAGGAGTATTTAAAAATAGATATTCCTTCCGCCCAAGCTGACTGCGAATCATGTTTGACGATGCAAAACGGATAAATCAGCTAAATTTTATTAGAGCAACATTTCGGCCCTTCTTGGCAAGGGTCCTCTTCAGGCTCAAGTATTTGACGGTGCAAAACGGATAAGTCAGCTACATTTTATTAGAGCTATATTTTGGCCCTTCTTGGCAAGGGTGCTCTTCAGGCTCAAGCCACTCTAGCTGGAAAAAGAACTTGTGGAAAAACAATTAAAGAATAAATATTCCTCCAGCTCAAGCCTCGGCTCAAGCTGACTGCGAATCATATTTGACGGTGGAAAACGGATCTGAAGTTCATTTTCCAGCTTGAGCGGCTTCAGCCTGAAGAGGACCCTTGCCAAGAAGGGCCGAAATATAGCTCTAATAAAATGTAGCTGACTTATCCGTTTTGCACCGTCAAATATAATTAAAGATTCGTCCTTAAAATATCTGATTTTGTAAACTTCTTCTCTGAAAATTGGTTGGAGTTAAAGCCGGTGCTGTGATTTTATTCTGGAAACGGCTGCTGTTCGAAAGGCGCCGCCGACAAGAATCCATCTTAGCTGGAAAGAAGAAGAAGAGACAGGGACTCCAAAATCAAATGCAGAAGAATCTCTAACCTTTCGATGACCCAATCGAACAGCAAAAATAGCAGCCGTGTCCAGAATGAAATCACAGCACCAGCTGTAACTCCAACAATTTTCAGAGAAGAAGTTTATAAAATCAGATATTTCAGGAAGAATCTCTAATTGTATTTCCGCAAGTTCATTTTCCAGCCTGAGCGACTTGAGCCTCAAAAGGACCATTGCCAAGAAGGGCGGAAACATAGCTCTAATAAAATGTAGCTGACTTATCCGTTTTGCACCGTCAAATATAGTATTTAAAATATGCGTATTAAGTTTAATAAATAAGATTTTTTTAATATTATAGTGGAGTTAATAAGGAAAGATTAAGGGAAACTAGACCTACGTTGCCTGGGGAACGTGAAGTGTTGCGAGAGCAACACTTTAGTCGGTTTTGTTCGTTCGCTAACGGTTAAATGCTGCATTTGTCAACCCACAGAGGTTTTCAAAATGATATGTTCCAATCCACGAAGAATATTTTTCTGAACTGATGGCACAATCTGTAATCACATGGTTATCCCTCAGCGTTGAAAAAAAAAAAAAAGAATATGGGAAGTAAGGACTAAATTGACTTTGCAGCCAGTTGAACTTTATCCTTTTCAATCGTAGATATCGTGACTTGTGGAAACTTGGAACATTATCTTATATAACCTAGTTGGCATTATAAAGCTATCCATAGCTTTTCAGTTCAAAATACCAAAATACCTCTACTAATTATTGCGTAGCATATATCGTTGTTTTACATTATCATTTGTATCCGTTGCCTTAAACACTTAATTTTAGGTTACAGTGAAAGACCATCACCATAGGCCATTCAAGCATCTCATGAAAATGACAATGCTTAGAAACCGATTCTTGACGACGACATGAACCAAACTTTTCTTATCATCAAATACACCGGAAACAAAATAGGTACACATACTAGAAAAGTGATTATGGTGCAATCGCCGATTGTTAGTTACAAGTCCCCAACTTGTATCACAGTTGGGTTCCGCCTCTTCTTTGTTTGAGTGTTTACCCTACCACTAAAGTCGTCAACCCCTCGAAGACTTAATTCTAAGTTACAGTGATAGACCATGGAGACTAATTTTCTTACCTTCAGATTTATAGCGATCAAATAAAATGTGCACCAATTTGCACTAGTTTCTAGCCCCTTATGAACCCCTCTGGTCCATCTCCCCGTGATAGACATAGTATCAAATTGTTTTCAATCAAATACACCAAAAACAAAGAATAGGATTTATAGGTACACCAACTAGCAAAAGTTACAAGCCTCATCGCCAAAAATGATCATGGTCTAACTGTCGATTTTTGCTTACAAGTAAAAAAAAACAACAGAATATCGGAAGTAGGGACTAAATTGATTTTGCAGCCAGTTGAACTTTATCCTTTTCAATCGCCAACATCGTGACAACATCGCTTGGAACATTATCTTACATAATCTAGTTGGTATTATAAAGCTATCCGTAACTTTTCAGGATCAAAATACCATACATGCCACTCTGCTAATTATTTCGAAACTATGTCGTTGTTTTACATATCATTTGTATCCGTTGCGATGACACGGTCGGAAACCTCTTACCGCCAAAAATGATTATGGTATAACTGCCAATTATTACTTACAAGAGTTACAAGTCCCTGACATGTCTCACAATTGGGTTCCGCCTATTCTTTGTTGGAGTTTGTACCCTACCACTAAAGTTGTCAAACCCTCAAAGACTTAGACTTAACTACATGTTACAGTAATAGCCCAAGGAGTCTAATTTTCTTACCGTCTGATTTATAGAGATGAAAAAAATGTGCACCAATTTTCACAAGTTTCTAGCCCCTCATGAACCCCTTCTAGCAACAGATTCATTCTCACAAGTCCATCTCCCCTTGATAAACATGGTACCAAATTGTTCTCGCGATCAAATACACAGGAAAGAAATAATAGGATTAATAGGTACACCAACTACCAACATTGCTAATCCCTCATCGCCGAAGATGATGATGGTCTAACAGCCGACTGTTGCTTACAAGTACCCTACATGTCTCACGATTGGGATCAACCTATTTTTGGATTCAGTGTGTACCTCACTATTGAAGTTGTCAACCCCTTCAAACTTTCAAACTGTTGTACCTGATGAAGGAATTTTGTACCAAAAAACAGATGGCATATGCTTTGATCAGCTCATCGAGGTCTACCGACTGTTGTTGAAAAAAAAAAAGTCTATCTGTATTAGTTAAAAAGTTTACTTTTTTGACGTAGGCCAATTTTCTAATTTCACCATTTAGAAAGGAGCAAAGGGTAAGCTCTAATTTCTTCAGCAGAAAGAACTTTCAAAGTTTAAGAGGCCCATCTGATTTCATTTATCTTCCTCACTCTTAAGTGTAAGAAATGGAATGATAAACTCAGCTGAAATCACAAACAGAAACGGATTGAAACAATAGATGGCAGCACTTTCGGACCCGTTGGAAAATGACACTTTTTGATGCTGTAAATTTTACTATTTATCACTCAAAGAAGATGTATGGGATGTGGGGCCAGGGAACTGCCGCACATATTTCGCACTTATAGATTTTAGTCAACCTTCAGTTTAAAACGGAGCTTTCCACTCGAAAGCAGAAACACGGTTTGATGAAATGAAAGCTTGGCTGCACAACTTCAGAGAGTCCTCTCCGACATAGGCTATACAACTCCACTTTAGTACGCACACTGTAGGCTGTGGCTCAATTAAAAGCCAAAACCATCCATTTTGTCCCCAGGTAAGAGTTCTACGGAGCTTTCCAAAATGTAACGTCATATTCGTGAATCCGGCCTAAGGTCCACACTTTCGGTAAAAACCGCACAGGCTAGACCCTTACCGCTTTCTGAGAATAAGCGCAAACCAGGGTACTAGGAAAAAAAAAGAAAAAAAAATTACGACAAAACCAAAGTGTCACTCTCGCAACACAACATTAAAAACAAGACCAAATGTGTCGATCGGATCCCAAAAATATAAGATTTGATCCAGACAATTTTTCGCTAGGCTAATCATCGGAGAAAACCGAGTTCAGATTTTCTATCTATCTATACCTTTGTAAGCCATATCTATTTTGACGACACTGACTGCTTTACTTCTGCCAAATTTGCGGTTTCGCCCGAATTCCGAGCGAACTACTAGTCCAGCAAAAAAAGAAAATTCAGAAACGAATCCAGCGTATTGTCTTATACCTATATGAATGAATGATGAATGAATGATTTATTTGCACATTAAAGCCATCCGGCCATCATGCAACAAAACGAAATAAAGAACATCTAATCAACTTTAAATAAAACTTTGACTTAAAAAAAAATGCAGGTACAACCGGATTCCGGACTAATTATATTTCCGGGTAAAAATGACAGACTCAGCGTCTCTTCTTACCCCCAAATCAAACATTTAATCAACTTCAAATGAAACTTTTTCTTTTAACCAACTTTCCGTTTTTTCCTGGATTCCGGACGAACTACATGTCCAGCAAGAAAAACGGTTTTGACCATCGTGTTCAGCATGTCTTCTTACCCCTAAATCAAACATCTAATCAACTTTAAATGAAACTTTTACTTATAACAAACTTTCCGGTTTTTGCCGGATTCGGACGAACTACTTGTCCGACAAGAAAATGGTTTTCACGATCGCGCTCAGTATGTCTTCTTACCCCATAATCGACTATCTCAATAGCTTTCAAAAAATATTTTTTTTGTCCCTTAATTTGAAACCCCTCCCCCAGCCTCAAATATAGGGCTACAGAGCTCATCTTCGAACTTGACCTTTCTTTGACCCAAAGGATCCTCCCACCAAGTTTCATCAAAATATCTCAATCTCTTCGAGAGTTATCGTGCGGACAGACGGACAACTTTTGCGATGTCATTGGGATCCCAAAAAGTTGTCCAAAACAACGGTCTTGAAAAACTTCTTTCATCGTAAAAGTTCTCCACTCAATCCTCCGGGTAACCTCTGACTATTCTGTTACTTTCTGTGATACTATAACAATTCACAAGCCTTGGCACAACAATACTTAAAGTCCTTGGGCAACTGACAGACTCTTAACTAAAAGTCAGGCCCACTATTGGAGCGTCAACCCCCTCAGCAGGTAGCGACGTTCGAGGGTAGTTACTGATTAGGAAGTACATTCTTTATTCCGTTTTTTCAGTAGTATCTGAATAAACTTGGAAGAAGTTAGACCGCTCGGAATTACGCTACAACACCCACGCGTGTCATTTAGTAGAAGATTCTCAGGCAGGACGCTATTATAGAATTAACATTTTACAGGCTATAAGTCAAATCAGGTGTTCAGGAAGAAGGCGGCATGAATGGGTTGGTAAAAGTCAGGCACCCCAAAATGTTTCTTCTCGATTCTTCTGGATCCCCAACAAGGTAGCTTCAGGGGGTCTTGTTTCTTGCCTTATATTTACGTTATGTAGTTTGTGTAGTATGAATAATTGAATGGATTATTCCAGATATTTCGTCGAGGTGGATCCGGAAGTGGAAGCCACACCAAAAGCGTCTGGAAGTAAGGGGGGGAGGGAGGCAGGATTTGTCAGGATGTTAGGAGACAAAATAAATGCTCAATTTGATTTGGTTTCCGGATTCTAGATATTTCCTCGAGGATGATCCGGGAGCTGAAACCAGATAAAAACGTCTGGAAGTACGGGGTGTAAGACAACCCAGATTCCAGAATCTGAAAGGACGTTAGAAGAAAAAATTAGTGCTCAAATGGATTTCGTAGGAGAAAAAGAGAGCGATTGACCGTTCTGATCAGGATGCAATTAATAAGTGAAAGGGACATTTACGAAATTGTAATAATAGCGAAATTAACTGTAATCATTTCCGGAAAAGACGGCTTGGCTGCGTGGAAGATCCAGATGCTGTTAATCTGGAAGGTGTAGCCTGCCTTTACATCAAAAGCATTTGAACGTAATTTTGGCTCGCACGTTAAATTGCGAAACTTCGAAAAACAGCGCGGTACTTGTCCATGGCGTCAATACAGTTATCAAACAGAAAAAAACGACTCGTGTTGTCTTGTTATTTTGTTCTGGTTAGTGTTTTCATTCGTGTTTTTACTTTTATTTTATATTACTGCGCTACAACTGAAAAACGGGACACAAACAAATAAATTAATAAATAAAAATACAAACTCGCTAATGAGAAAAAGAGTCGCTTACGAGGAGGGACTTAGTTGATTTCATGCTACAGACAAAGAAAGGAACGCTATTTACCTCTTCACCCCAGCGGGTTCCCCAGCTGTTCTTGACGATCCAGTAAGGCACGACCTTCTTCTTGGCTGGAGACACTAAACAAAAATCCAAACTAAAAATAGCGCAGTGGTGGCATTTTTTCGGACGATAGTCCTCAATGCAAAAAAGAATTACGACGAGCTTTTAATGCTTGCGAAAGTGCAGGTGAAGAACATCACTGTACACAAACTGAGAATGCAGTACGTAGCTTGGAGCTCGTTTTCGAACACTTCTTCTGCGGCCCAGCATTGGAGACGGGTCGAGAAAAATGCTTTTTCTCATCTATCACACGAAAAAGGACGAGTCACTTTTACAGAGTGCTGGGCATCGGGGCTCGCCGAGTATGTGAACAATGCTTATTCTCACGTATTACACGAAAAAAAAAAAAAAACGCTTACTGCAAATTCTTACTTCACAGTTGAGACAGTCTTTTACAGATCAACGCTATTGCCTCCGGTTCTAACGACGAACCATAGCGCTAAGAATGAGATATCACTGACTCGTAACTACGGATGAAACATAAAAATCTCTTTTTCAAAGAAGGAAATACACCAGTAACCTCCCAAATCGACTCCCGAAGTCCTTTTTGATGATTGTAGTGATAATCGGAGCGTTCCCGGTCCGTAATCCCTGGTTTCCACATCCCTTGGACGAACAAAATGCGGGACTCCGCTGTGAGAGTCCCCCGGAAACGGCGAGAGTAGAACATTGTTCAAACGGATACAATAAGGTGCAGAAGATTTATACGCGTCAGCTTAGAGCAAGACGTGACGGGCGTGATTAAGAACATCAATCCTACTAAATCGGCTAATTAAATCTCCGCCTGTTTGGGTTGCTCTATCTGGTCAAGAACCGATGACGCGGAAAATGCAGCTTATACAGCTTATGTAGCTTATACACCGGTTTGAAACGTTTGTAAGCTAAATCCTGGTCGCGTCCTACCTTCTGTGCCGTAGCCGACAATAAGAACACCGTGATCCAAACTTTTCGGATTGCAGAGGACCTTCATTGGGTGGGAGACGCCACGGCGGTAAAACTGCATGGCGTTAGCGTTGATTCCCACGCTGACTGGCCCATTCTTTACAAGCCACTGAGCAATTTCTTGTTCATCTTTGGAAATTTCCAGGAAATCTGTGACCTTTACAACCTGTTCCGAGGAGTCAATCGCACACTGTTGTCCACGACCCTGAAAAACAGAAATACTGAAGGACCAAGTGATTCAGCGATGTTCCAAAAGCGAACCTCTAAACCAGCGAACGGCTTACAAGGACGCTGATAAGCCAGTTCGACTGAGAGGTCAGGTAATGAACATGATTAGGATTACCTAGACATGCAAAAATGTTGCCAGTCTAAGAGCGTGTTCCACCTCTCTAACAATAGTAACTATTAGCTACTATTTTCGTTTCTTGAAATGGGAACTAGTTGCTTACCACGCTACGCTCAGGAGCCTAGTAAGCGTGGTAACTATGACTTTCTGTAACATAATTCGCTGGATTATCCCGCGGCATAACATTTTGCGGAAAATAGAGAAATGCGTTCCAGCTTTGACGCCAAGAAGACAGAATTCGTGACGTCTGCGCAGTAGCTACGGTAAATAGGGCGGAACACGCGCTAAGCATGGGTACGTCGTAACAAACTGAAAAGTAAATAAAATTCTTTTTTTGCTGCGTTGTTGATTTGCAAAAAGTTGTCGATGATGAAGGAACACACGTCATGTGATCCTTAAAACATAGTCAGCCACTGTCACTACACAAGACACCTCACTAGCAGACACGACGTTCTGCCATTTCTAGTTTGTTTTGGCACAGGAGGCAATTTCTTTGTTTATTTACCTGTTTGTATGCTGGTGTTGTCTGCCAAATGTTCCAGGTAACACACAGCTATCACAACTACGGAAAGAGCGCAACCACAGAGAGATAATCGATTATTTGGGAATACCATCGGGTTTTAAAGATTATTTAAGTAAATAAGTGATGGGTAACAAGATTGCAGTATCCTAGCCCTTTTCCGTTTAACTTTAAAAGGGCATCCAAAAGCACAAGGACATACTACTACAATGCCTTCAAAAGAGCTACTCTTCCCCTTTATTTAACGTCACTTTTATCCGCCGCGAATAGATTGATTGGTTGACTGAACTTTAGTCCCTGTACAATTGCAAAAAACACAAAGTACGGAGTAACAAAAACAAAATATACAAGAGCTACGAGCTCATATGGCACTTTTATTCAAACAATGTTTGCAACGGATACGTCAGCTATGATTTTTCATCAGCGATATTTCGGCCCTTCTTGGCAAGGGTCCTCGTCAGGCTGTCAATCTTCTGGTTCAACTTCGGGGAAGGAAACAAACCTGTAACAAATAACTGAAGCTTCTACCGACTATAAATATCTTATTCAAGTAAATTATCTTCAAATACCACTATAATGAAAAAACTAGTCCTCAGATTTAATTTTTGACAACGACGCTGTTTTTGCTGCACGATTGGGGCGATGTCAGGAAAGGGTTTTTTCTGCATTTTGATCAACTTCGGTTTTTCATTAATAAGGGGCTGAAAACTTAAATATTATTTTATTAATGACCTCGTTCTACGTTTCTATTATGATTACTTGCCTGAATCTATTACTTTGAATAATCACTGCACGGAAAAACTAGTGCTGAGATTTAATTTTTGACACGGCTGCTGTTTTTGCTGCACGATTGGGGCGACGGCAGGAAATATTTTTTTCTGCATTTTGATCGACTTCGGTTTTGTTGTTAATAAGGGACTGAGGCTTAAATTTTCTTCCCTTAATAACCCCGTTCCATGTTTCCGGTAAAGAGTACTCGCCTGTATCTCGGTTAATGCCTGTTCGGTTTTTCTTTATCTCAACGGCTTCTCGAATGGTTTGATGGAGTCCGGTGCACGTTGCAAGAATTTGGGCTTTCTCAAAATATACTGAATGGGATGGGTTTTCGAAAATATGTTCTGCAAGTGCAGATTTGAAAGTATAGTTATGACGGTGTCCGTTGGAGAGGGCGTGGTCAATTTCTTGCTCATGCTCTGCAAGTCGTTTTCCGAAAGTTCTCTCTGTCCTTCCTACGTAACTTGCTTTTTTTGAAAAAGCAAGAGTAGATGCAACCCACTTGCTACAGTCCCGAATCAACATCCCTCCAGAACCGAACCTTCCGAAAGAAGAATTGCAAGCCCTGAAGAGCCTAAGGAAAGACGGATCTCTCATCACCACAAAAGCTGACAAAGGTAACGCCATTGTAGTCCTTGACCAGAACGAGTACGACACGAAAATTCGAAACCTCCTAGCAGACAAAGATGTCTACACCCCAATACCAACTGATCCAACCCCATCCATTGACAAAAAAGTAAGAAACCTCGTAGAAAGTCTCCCTATTTCCAAATCCCAGAAACAGTTCCTAAAAGTAACCGGGCCGGTGGCACCGCATTTCTATGGAGTAGTTAAAGTGCACAAAACAGGTAGACCCCTTCGCCCAATAGTAGCAAACGTTCGAGCCCCAACTAAAAAATTAGACAGATTTCTAGCTTCGTTAATAAGGCCACTCCTAGATTCAGGGCCGCATTACATCAAAAATTCCACTGATTTTGTCCAAGAGTTAAGAAAATACCCTGTCACCAAAGAAACGCAAAAAGCAAGCATTGATGCTGTATCTTTGTTCACCAGTCTCAGGAAAGATTTCACCCTGGATGCCCTAAAAGAAGCACTAGAGAACTATCCCGAACTGTCAGACAAAACCCCCCTAACTGTAAGCCAAATACTAGATTGTTTTAAACTTGTTTGGGAATCAACATATTTCATCTATATGGGGCAATTCTACTGGCAGCATGAAGGAGCAGCGACGGGGAGCTCTATTTCGCAGGGACTCGCCGAATTAACGCTAAGGAAAATTGAAGAAATCGCTTTCAGTATCGCGCCGATGGTTCCAAGTTTCTACAAACGTTATGTTGATGATGGTTTCACAGCATGGGAAGGCCAAAAAACAGACATTGTGAGTTTCGTTGACACTTTAAACTCAATTCAACCGGCTATCCAGTTCACGATTGAATTTGAAAATGATGCACAGAAGCTGCCCTACCTAGATGTTTTGATTGCTAACAGTGAAGGAAGTTTTGTCTGCTCAGTCTACAGAAAACCCACCCACAACGATCGATACCTTCCATATGATTCTTACCAGCCAGAATATGTGAAACGCGGAGTAGTTATCTCACTAGTCGACCGAGCCATCAAAATTTGCGACAAAAATCTCCTAGATGACGAACTCTGCCACATTCGGGACGTCCTGTTTGGAAACAAATACCCCATTCAACTGGTTGAACAAATCATCAGAAGACGACTGAAGCTGCATTCATCCCCCAACGATCCTGTAAGTTCTACTAGTAATGGTAAGGCAGAAGAAAAAAATGCCCGCGTTTACCTTCCGTACGTCCGCGGAGTAACCGAAAAATTGTCCAAAAGTTTGAAAAAATACAACATCCAAGTCTTTCACAGAACCCAAAATATTTTGCTGTCCTACCTAAACTCCGGAAAAGATAAAGTCCCAAATCAGTACCAAAGAGGCATTTATTCAATACCTTGTGATTGCGGAAAGCGTTACGTAGGAAGGACAGAGAGAACTTTCGGAAAACGACTTGCAGAGCATGAGCAAGAAATTGACCACGCCCTCTCCAACGGACACCGTCATAACTATACTTTCAAATCTGCACTTGCAGAACATATTTTCGAAAACCCATCCCATTCAGTATATTTTGAGAAAGCCCAAATTCTTGCAACGTGCACCGGACTCCATCAAACCATTCGAGAAGCCGTTGAGATAAAGAAAAACCGAACAGGCATTAACCGAGATACAGGCGAGTACTCTTTACCGGAAACATGGAACGGGGTTATTAAGGGAAGAAAATTTAAGCCTCAGTCCCTTATTAACAACAAAACCGAAGTCGATCAAAATGCAGAAAAAAATATTTCCTGCCGTCGCCCCAATCGTGCAGCAAAAACAGCAGCCGTGTCAAAAATTAAATCTCAGCACTAGTTTTTCCGTGCAGTGATTATTCAAAGTAATAGATTCAGGCAAGTAATCATAACAGAAACGTAGAACGAGGTCATTAATAAAATAATATTTAAGTTTTCAGCCCCTTATTAATGAAAAACCGAAGTTGATCAAAATGCAGAAAAAACCCTTTCCTGTCATCGCCCCAATCGTGCAGCAAAAACAGCGTCGTTGTCAAAAATTAAATCTGAGGACTAGTTTTTTCATTATAGTGGTATTTGAAGATAATTTACTTTAATAAGATATTTATAGTCGGTAGAAGCTTCAGTTATTTATTACAGGTTTGTTTCCTTCCCCGAAGTTGAACCAGAAGATTGACAGCCTGACGAGGACCCTTGCCAAGAAGGGCCGAAATATCGCTGATGAAAAATCATAGCTGACGTATCCGTTGCAAACATTGTTTGAATAAATGTTTCAAAGTCAGCTTGGGCTCAAAGAATATTTATCATATGGCACTTGTTACGAGTAGGCACGGCTCGATTATGTCAATGATATATCTAGTGTTTGCTAGGTGTCTTCCCACCATGTTTCATCTAGATCCCTCCACTCATAGCGTTTTCCAATATTTCCGGTTCTCCCCTCCAGCTCCCCCCAAAAGTCACCGGATCCGGTCCGGATTTTAAGTGGGTTGTCTGAGGCATGAGGTCTTTCCACATATCAAGTTTCATCGAGATCCGGTCACCCGTTCAAAAGTTATAAATACCTCAAGATTCCGGATTCCCCCTCCCTCCACTCCCCCAACAGTGCCCGAATCGGCTCGGTCATGTCAATGATGTATCTAGTGTTTGCTAGGTGTCTTCCCACCAAGTTTCATCTCAATCCCTCCACTCATAGCGTTTCCCAAGATTTCCGGTTAACCCCTCCAGCTCCCCCAAAAGTCACCGGATCCGGTCCGGGTTTTAAGTGGGTCGTCTGAGGCATGAGGCCTTTCCAAATATCAAGTTCCATCGAGATCCGACCACCCGTTCAAAAGTTATAAATACCTCAAGATTCCGGATTCCCCCTCCCTCCACTCCCCCCACAGTGTCCGAATTGGCCCGGTTATGTCAATGATGTATCTTCACACCAAGTTTCATCTCGATCCCTCCACTCACAGCGTTTCCCAAGATTTCCGGTCGCCCCCTCCAGCTCCCCCCCAAAAATCACCGGATCCGGTCCGGATTTTAAGTGGGTCGTCTGAGGCATGAGGTCGTTCCAAATATCAAGTTTCATCGAGATCCGGTCACCCGTTAAAAAGTTATAAATACCTCAAGATTCCGGATTCCCCTCCCTCCACTCCCCCGACAGTGCCCGAATCGGCTCGGTCATGTCAATGATGTATCTAGTGTTTACTAAGTGTCTTCCCACCAAGTTTCATCTCGACCCCTCCACTCATAGCGTTTCCCAAGATTTCCGGTTGCCTCCTCCAGCTCCCTCCAAAAGTCACCGGATCCGGTCCGGATTTTAAGTGGGTCGTCTGAGGCATGAGGTCTTTCCAAATATCAAGTTCCATCGAGATCCGATCACCCGTTCAAAAGTTATAAATACCTCAAGATTCCGGATTCCCCCTCCCTCCACTCCCCCCCCCACAGTACCCGACTCGGCTCGGTTATGTCAATGATGTATCTAGTGTTCGCTAGGTGTCTTCCCACCAAGTTTCATCTCGATCCCTCCACTCATAGCGTTTCCCAAGATTTCCGGTTGCCCCCTCCAGCTCCCCCCAAAAGTCACCGGATCCGGTCCGGATTTCAAGTACGTCGTCTGAGGCATGAGGTCTTTCCAAATATCAAGTTCCATCGAGATCCGATCACCCGTTCAAAAGTTATAAATACCTCAAGGTTCCGGATTCCCCCTCCCTCCACTCCCCCCCACAGTGCCTGAATCGGCTCGGTTATGTCAATGATGTATCTAGTGTTTGCTAGGTGTCTTCCCACCAAGTTTCATCTCGATCCCTCCACTCATAGCGTTTCCCAAGATTTCCGGTTGCCCCCTCCAGCTCCCCCCAAAAGTCACCGGATCCGGTCCGGATTTTAAGTGGGTCGTCTGAGGCATGAGCTCGTTCCAAATATCAAGTTTCATCGAGATCCGATCACCCGTTCAAAAGTTATAAATATCTCAAGATTCCGGATTCCCCCTCCCTCCACTCCCCCCCCCCCACAGTACCCGAATCGGCTCGGTTATGTCAATGACGTATCTAGTGTTTGCTAGGTGTCTTCCCACCAAGTTTCATCTCGATCCCTCCACTCATAGCGTTTCCCAAGATTTCCGGTTGCCCCCTCCAGCTCCCCCCAAAAGTCACCGGATCCGGTCCGGATTTTAAGTACGTCGTCTGAGGCATGAGGTCTTTCCAAATATCAAGTTCCATCGAGATCCGATCACCCGTTCAAAAGTTATAAATACCTCAAGGTTCTGGATTCCCCCTCCCTTCACTCCCCCCCCCCACAGTGCCCGATTCGGCTCGGTTATGTCAATGATGTATCTAGTGTTTGCTAGGTGTCTTCCCACCAAGTTTCATCTCGATCCCTCCACTCATAGCGTTTCCCAAGATTTCCGGTTGCCCCCTCCAGCTCCCCCCAAAAGTCACCGGATCCGGTCCGGATTTTAAGTACGTCGTCTGAGGCATGAGGTCTTTCCAAATATCAAGTTCCATCGAGATCCGATCATCCGTTCAAAAGTTATAAATACCTCAAGGTTCCGGATTCCCCCTCCCTCCACTCCCCCCCCCCCCACATTGCCCGATTCGGCTCGGTTATGTCAGTGATGTATCTAGTGTTTGCTAGGTGTCTTCCCACCAAGTTTCATCTCGATCCCTCCACTCATAGCGTTTCCCAAGATTTCCGGTTGCCCCCTTCAGCTCCCCCCAAAAGTCACCGGATCCGGTCCGGATTTTAAGTGGGTCGTCTGAGGCATGAGGTCGTTCCAAATATCAAGTTTCATCGAGATCCGATCACCCGTTCAAAAGTTAAAAATACCTCAAGATTCCGGATTCCCCCTCCCTCCACACCCCCCACGGTGCTCGGATCGGGGAAGTGACTATTTCCAAGTTAATCATTTGGGGTCCCTGATACGCTTGCCAAGTTTTATCGTCCTAGGTTATTTGGAAGTGCCCGAACTAGCAAAACCTGGACAGACCGACCGACCGACAGACGGACAGAAATTGCGATCGCTATATGGCACTTGGCCGAAGGGCAAGTGCCATAAAAACCGGAAACGTGAAAATACCTAACGATATAAGACGACGTTAACTAGAAAGGGACGAAATGGGACAGTCTAATTACCCACCACTTATTCACTTAAAAAGGCTTGAAAGACCCGACGAAAATGCGTGACTTCGTGCTCCGCTATATTCACAAGTTTCACAAGTAATTGATTTCAAATAGTGGAATTACCCTGTCGGATTTGTGGTGCCTCTACGCGCTTGCACCTGTGTTGTATGCTTGACGAAAACGATTTGCAAAAATAAATGTTCACGCAGTGAGCTACCTTCCGCATGCTCATCACTGGCCACTAAAAAGCCTCGTTTGTATTGAGATTAAAATTTTCCGCGTCATAGTGGAATTTTACGTTGTGAGGGCGGCCGGAGATATTCTGAACGTCATAACAGAGCAAATAGTGAAACATAAAAAATCCCTTAAACAATCAAAATAATGAAGTGTATTCAGTTAAATTATACAAAATAAGTTGGCTTTTCAGCTAAACTTTAACCAACATCATTATGGAAAAAAAGGCCGCAGAGGGTCGTGAACACATATATAAAAAAAACTTTGGTTTTGTTCTTAATAAAGCAAAATCTCTTTTCTGTTTGCACTATGTAGCACTGAATGACATCTACTTTTGTCGCAGCCGCGAAATTTCACTGAGTGAAGAACGATCGCGAAGCGATGTTGTAGTGCTACAGTGGTCATTAGGATACTAGTATTTTAGCGGGCATGTAGTGGTTTGTAAAATTTGATCAGCTCTTAATTCTACTGGTTAGATCGTCCGTGTTTCAAGCCGAAGGTTGCGTGTTCAAATCCCAACCGAAGTCTTTATTTATTTTTGTATTTACTTATTTTATTTTTTTTATTTGCTTTTTTTTTTAGCATTTACACAAGGCTACACGTTTTTAGTAGGTGTTAGATAATATACCAGCAACTGACCTTATAAGAAAAAAAAAAAAAATAAACAGATCGATATTCTGTTAACAGATCGACTGACGGACGGACATATCTACGATGCATTCGATCATTGTCAACGTCGTTTCAAACCGGTGAAACCTGGTTTCCCATACTTCATCCCCCTTGCTCTTCATTGGTGGTCTTCACCCGTTCTCAGAAAGAAAGATATTAAGCGCATGCAAAGTTGTTTTGCACTTACTTTTATTTCCTTTTCCTCGCGCATCCATAATCTATGCCTCATGGCAAATTTCTGTTTTGGACAGAATTGCAAAAGATACGGTGTGTACTGTACTGGTGCCTAGTTATTAATTAAGCTGACTTTGATCATTCTTTCATACCTTGTAGGGATAGTCCTCTTCGGTTTCAATGCCGCCAAGTTCTTCGAGCGCTTTATACGCGTTTTCGGGCAAACCACCGTTGCAACCAGCATCTAATTTGTCGCAGTCAACGAGCTCTGGAGATATAAAAAAAAGTAAACAGCGCAGACTTACGTACATTAAGTTACGGTTCATTTGGTACTGGTGCTACATCGCAACTGAACCTATGTAGCCTATCCTTTTGACTGGCAATACTGTATTGACTGGCAATACTTTATTGTATTGACTGGCAATACTTTATTTTCTGTTTTAAACAGAAAATAAACTTCACTGCAAAAAAAACCATGCAGTATTTGCTACTGGGATTAATATTGTCTCTACTGTGATAAGATATTTCTAATTGGGATTAATCTTATCCCAGTAGAGATAAGTTTAATCCCAGTAGCAAATTCTGCAGTTAACTTTAATCCTTTCTCGGAGAAACTGTTTACAGTGTTTGGTCCGTTCACTGACTGAATGAGCTGGAAGCACTGAAGGTTGTATCATGCTGGCAAACAAGAACATAAATTAACGGGCACAATCGGAGCTAAAGATAAACGGTTTAAGCGGGAAACTTAAATGAACTTCATAAGCATGCGACTCGGTCGGAGCTGGAAACATTAGTTGCGTTTTTTTACATGAATTTTCAATTTTTGTTCTCATTTATCAATTCTAGTACAAATTACCGTTTTTGCTTTTCTCGCTATTAAATTCTCGCTTTTGACAAAACACCAGTTTAGCCACCAGTGAGTACCTGTTCATACGTACTAAACATCCACCTTCTATTGACCAATGAGGAAGGACTATGCGAAAATCTACTATGAACAATCAGACAATGGACTATGCAGAATCGCGAAGCTTTTCCCGTTCTTGTTTTTGATTGCAAGAAAATGAACATTGCTTTCATCTCAATAGTAAAAAAACGCGAACAGGAGAATTACGAGGAGAACCACGAGGAGAACTGAGTTAAAAAACGCAACGGATGGAAGTAAACAAAAAACGCTCGAGTTTATGATCAACCTAAAGGAAGTGAAAGGATGAGCAGTTGCGTCAGTGTTGACGCACACCTCGCAGGCTCTCACTATTAACTGTTTAGAATACTGTAAAACTAAGCTCTTCTTTAAGACAAAATTCCACGGCTTTAGCTCTTTTATGCCTTTTCCCAGGCCTATTGACTTCTAGCAAATGACTCGGCAAAACTCAGATAACCGTTTATACGCATCAATAGCATGTATGCAAACACTCGTCGGGAGCATATGCGCATGGAAAATAGTGAATCGTGACAAGTGCGAAGATTGGTGATGTATCGTTAGCCGGCTTACAATTTAACATGTGAAATTTGGGTATCTGGGCATAAGATTTAATGACTGTAAGTACGGAAGTAGGTTGCATTGGTATTACAGAAACGTCGGGTTCTTTAAGGATATTTTCTTGGAAGGAAAAGATTGTAAGAAAGGCCGTATCCAGGGGGGGGGGGGTTCAACCCCTCCCCCCCAAAAACCATAGACAAATAATCATTTTATAGGTTTTTCCCTATGATCTATGTCTTATTGTCCATCCCGCTGGCACCCCCCCCCCCCCCCGAAGTATATTCCTGGATACGGGCCTGATTGTAGGTACAACGAAATACAGAAGTTTTACGCAGAAATAGCCTACTTCGGGACCCTCTTTAACGCCTTTCAGAGGAGGCAGAATCGCTAGTCAAGAATGCAGATTACAAAGAAAAATAACACTCAGCTAAAGTTCCTGGATGACCTTCTGACACAATATAAGTTCGTGTCACATTTAGGATAATGTGGAATCAATTAATGTCCAAAGCGAGATCGTTGACAGAATCGCTAACAAGTAGAAGTCCCCGGAATACTCTTTATCATCGTATTTCGTACCTTGCTCTGAAAGTGATAGGAGTTCTCCGTGCTTGATTGCATACAGTCCTTCCAAATTTCCAGTAACAGAGAAGGCCCAGCAAGATCCACAACTTCCCTGGTACAGAAAAATCTGTATAGTACATAGTATGTACATTTAATCAACAGAAGCGCCCGAGATAAAGGGTCAAAATTGTTTGTTGTTTCGTCTCAATTAAGATCATAAAGGCCTGTTCACAACAGGTTTTAGCTAGTACTTGGTACAACCTAGTTCTGAAACGCCCCCGAGACCGAATTTTTGCCAGGTTTCTGCCGCTCGCAATGGATACAGGTGACAGTTTTGGGTACCAGCCAGTCTAGGACACACGCTGAAATCAGTTCAACTTTTCAGGTTATTAGCCAATCAGATTATTTTGGGGAATATTGAGGAATACTCTGATAGGCTAGTTTCGTTGTCTTGAAAACCGAAAGTGAATTTAGGTCATTGTTATTCGGTCTGGCGTGGTACAGCATCAGCCAATCAGAATATTGCTCAGTATTCCCCTAGGTAATCTGATTGGCTAGTACCCTCAAAGATCAACTGATTTCAATTTGGGTCCGAGACCAGCTGGCACCCGAAACTGGCACCAATACTCTTGATGACTATCTTTCCTTGCCGAATACCTAGCGGAAGAAAGGAAAAAGTGGTGTCACATCTGCTCCCAAAGACCGCCGTGATTGGTTGACACAAGATTGAGTCGTTACGGAGACGCTTAATCCTTCTTCCTGAGATTCACTGGCGTGTTTTGGACTCAGTCATATAGAGTATATCAATTGCAGACGGCAGAAACCTGGCAAAGCTTCGGTTTCGGGAGCGATTTTCAGAACTAGGTGGTACAGAGTATTAGCTAAAAACCCGTTCTGAATGGGCCTTAAAACCCATCGCTATGAACGTGAGCTGACTGCAGACGTGATTACTGTGGTGTGGTCGAGTCATTAGTCGTTTGCCAATTTTCTGATTTTATTTTTATTAATTTTGATCAAGGGTTTAATTTATTAATCTTTGTATAACACGAAATCATTTGGATTCTCGCAAGTTTCATATTTTGAAAGTACAATGGGCTGTATGTTGTATTTTTATGAATAGTTCAAAACCAAGAATTTCTGACTCTCTTGATCGCGATTTGCTCGGCTTGTCATTACCTCTTCGGCGTCTCGGCGGAAAGATTTCGAAGATAGAGTGCAGGAAACCCGACGAAAACGGATAGGAGTAGAAAAAATAGTATTTTAACACTGCGAAGTATGGGACTTCCAACTTTGAGACCGCATTATAAATGTCTTATAACTATTATAGGCCTGTAAATAACTGGAAACAATTTCGCTGGCTTTTTCTTGATTGTATAATGAATAATCACAGCTTTATTGAAAAGGCTCATCAGAAATGAGAGCTTAAAGGGTTCAAACTTTCTCTACAAAAACGAATCCTGCTTCCTGTTGGTTGGTTTCAATGACACGTCGTAGCCGACCAATAGGATTTGAAATTCCATTTTTGTGTTCAAGCTCTTACTTCCACGGAAACTCGTCTTCAAAAATGGAATTATACAATAAAGGAATAGACTCAGAATAATGGCCAAACGCCGATAATTTAGTTTCAAAGTCGAAAGTCCTATACCTCCTAATGTTAAATTATCTTGTTATGCTCTCCTGAATGATGTACAGTCGTGCAGAAATATCGGTTTTCGTCAGATAAGGTGCAATCTCTCTAACTGCGTTCGTTTCTTCCCTTAAAACACATTTTTTTTGTTCACCCGTGAGTTGATGAAAACTGGCTAACTCCTCGCTGAAGCCCGGCGCACGAGCAGGTTCTGGTTAGTCCGCACTGGTGAGATAAAACCGGACACTGGTTAGTTCAAAAACGGTTTATAAGACTGGTGAGAAGTCACCGGTGGATGCAAAAACGGCTTATAAGAACAAGAGCTACGAGCTCATATGGCACTTGTACGAGTAGGCTGTACGAGAAAGTAGATGAAAACGTCACAAAATACACCCGCCATCCAAAAAGGCGGTTCGGAAATAGAAATAGGATATTTAGTTTCACTCATTTCTGAGCAGTTCCGGCATCGTCTCGATTGCAAATGCACATGACTGTTCAAACTTTCATCCCAATAAATCCATTTGTTTGATCCCTAGACGTGCTACACGATTTCCGGTACTCACTCTATTTCCACCTACCGTGGCCGAATCTGGTTCGGAATAAAAAAAAATCGACCACCTAAAGCATCTTCGTTTATACCATCTACCAAGTTTCACTCGAATCTGAGCATTTTTGGAAAGTTCCGGTACCCCCCCCCCCCCTTCCCACCAACGTTGTCGGAGCCGGTTCGGGCCCAATCTCTTAATTCCCTCATCAAGTTTGACTGAAATTGGAGCATAGCCTATCTGCAAGTTTCCAGTACCCCCCCCCCCCCCCTACCTTGGCCGAATCCGGCCCAGACGCCAAATAACAAATCTAGGCCGCATAAACTCGGCACTATCGAATTGCATCTCATTCGGTCCATCCGTTTGGTTTTCGTGCATGTCAAAAGTCCCCCCACCCCCAATTCCCCTAATCGTGGTCGCATATGGTTCGAACGCATGTTTTACATGTCGAGGCCATCGATTCGTATCACCCATGAAGTTTCACTCGAATCAGACCACTCGTTCGCAATTTATAGAAGTCCATATTTCTCTTCTCTTGCTCCCCCAAAAATGCTCGGATCTAGGAACGGAAGTTTCCGGGGGTATGTTGTGTCAGGTTTTTAAGTCAAGATAATTCGGGTCGCTAATATGCCTGCAAAGTTTCGTTGTCGTTTTACATCTGGAACTATTCTAAATCACGACTACCGGAATTCCAGGAAACCCCCTCCAACTCCCCCCACAGAGCCCCGAAACCATCTGGCTCCGTCAATTTTATCTAGGCCTAATGCTTGTTCCATCCATTAAGTTTCGTCCCGATCCCTCTACTTTTAGAGTTTCTTGAGTTTTCCACCCCCCCCCCCCCATCCCCACAGGTATCGGACCCGACTCGGACGTGACACTGAACGTCCGAGGCGATAGCTCACCAGACAAGTTTCATTCAAATCCGATCACCCGTTCAAAAGTTATGCACGCCACTAGATTCCGGACTCCCCATCCACCCACCCACCCCACGATGGTCGGGTCGGGGAAACAGCTGTTTTCAAGTCAATCTGTTCGGATCCCTGACATACCTGCCAAGTTTCATCGCCCTAGGACATCAGGAAGTATGCCGAACTCGCGGGATCGCTAGAAATCCGGACCCCCACCCCAACTCCCCCACAGTGCCCTGATCCAGTCTGGTTATGTCAATGACGTGTCGAGGACCTGTGCTTGTTTTTCCCACCAAGTTTCATCCCGATCCCTCCACTTTAAGCGTTTCTCAAAATTTCCGGTTCCCTCCTCCAACTCCTCCCAGTGTCATCGGATCCGGTCCGGTTATGTCAATGACGTGTCTAGGACCTGTGCTTGTTTTTCCCACCAAGTTTCATCCCGATCCCTCCACTTTAAGCGTTTCTCAAAATTTCCGGTTACCTCCTCCAACTCCCCCCAGTGTCATCGGATCCGGCCCGGATTTAAAGTGAGGTGTCTGAGACACAAGGTCATCCTAAATATCAATTTTCATCAAGATCCGATCACCCGTTCAAAAGTTATGCACGCCACTAGATTACGGACTCCCCATCCACCCACTCCCCCCACGATGGTCGGGACGGGGAAACGGCTGTTCTCAAGTCAATCTGTTCGGATCCTTGACATACCTGCCAAGTTTCACTTTGAGCGTTTCTCAAAATTTCCGGTTCCCCACCCCAACTCCCCCACAGTGCCCTGATCCGGTCCGGTTATGTCAATGACGTTTCTAGGACCTGTGGTTGTTTTTCCCACCAAGTTTCATCCCGATCCCTCCACTTTAAGTGTTTCTCAAAATTTCCGGTTCCCTCCTCCAGCTCCCCCCAGTGTCATCGGATCCGGCCCGGATTTAAAGTGAGGTGTCTGAGACACGAGGTCATCCTAAATATCAATTTTCATCAAGATCCGATCACCCGTTCGCAAGCTAAAAATACCTCAAATTTTGGCTTCACCCTCCCTCCACTCCCCCCCCCAGATGTTCGAATCGGGGAATTGATGATTTCCTATTTAAGCTGGTCGGGTCCCAGACATGCCTGTCAATTTCCATCGTCCCAGCACATCAGGAAGCACGGAACTCGCGGGATCACTACAAATTCGGACTTCTCCCCCCCCCCAACTCCCCCAAAGTGAGCGGATCCGTTCCGGTTATATCAGTCACGTATCTAGGACTTTTGCTTGTACTTTCCACCAAGTTTCATTCGGATCCCTCCACTCTAAGTGTTTTCCAAGATTTCCGGTTTCCCCCTCTAACTCCCTCCAGTGTCACCGGATCCGGTCTGGATTTAAAATGGAGGGTCTGAGACACGAAGTCCTTCCATGTATTAAGTTTCATTAAGATCCGATCACCCGTTCGTAAGCTAAAAATATCTCATTTTTCCTATTTTTTCCGGATTCCCCCTCCCTCCACTCCCCTCCAGATGGTCGGATCGAGGAAGCGACAATTTCTAATTTAATCTGGTCCAGTTCCTGATATGCTTGCCAAGTTTCATCGTCCTAGCTTATCTGGAAGTGCCCGAACTAGCAAAACCGGGACCGACAGACCGACAGACCGACTGACGGACAGAAATAACAATCGCTATATGGCACTTGAGTAAGCTCAAGTGCCATAAAAACCGGAGACCACCGATGAGAACTCCCGTGAACAAAGAACGCAGCTTCTATTGCACTTGCTATGAGCAGCAATTTTAAAATTTCTCAGCCACGCACGAAACTGGATGATCAAATACAAACATCTTACAGAGCTGAGCGGAAAAGAGTGAAACGGCGGCAAACATAAACCGTCAAGCCTATCTATCTGGCAGATTGCTCAGATACTGCTCGAAACGAGATAGTTGCTGCCAGCTGCCACAATCACTAGAGACAGCGAAGATTTTTGGTCTAAATAAAGACACACGAAACTGAACCTGATGTAATAGTTTTTATGGCACTTGAGCTTACTCAAGTGCCATATAGCGATTGTAATTTCTGTCCGTCAGTCGGTCTGTCGGTCCCGGTTTTGCTAGTTCGGGCACTTCCAGATAAGCTAGGACGATGAAACTTGGCAGGCATATCAGGAACTGGACCAGATTAAATTAGAAATGGTCGATTCCCCGATCCGACCATCTGGAGGGGAGTGGAGGGAGGGGGAATCCGGAAAAAATAGGAAAAATGAGATATTTTTAGCTTATGAACGGGTGATCGGATCTTAATGAAACTTGATATGTGGAAGGACTTCGTGTCTCAGACCCTCCATTTTAAATCCAGACCGGTTCCGGTGACATTGGGGGGAGTTGGAGGGGGAAACCGGAAATCTTGGAAAACACTTAGAGTCGAGGGATCCGGATGAAACTTGGTGGAAAGTACAAGCAAAAGTCCTAGATACGTAACTGATATAACCGGAACGGATCCGCTCACTTTGGGGGAGTTGGGGGGGGGGGGGGGAGAAGTCCGAATTTCTAGTGATCCCGCGAGTTCCGTGCTTCCCGATGTGCTGGGATGATGAAAATTGACAGGCATGTCTGGGACCCGACCAGATTAAATAGGAACTTGTCAGTTCCTAGACACGTCATTGACATAACCGGACCGGATCAGGGCACCGTGGGGGAGTTGGGGTGGGGGTCCGGATTTCTAGCGATCCCGCGAGTTCGGCATACTTCCTGATGTCCTAGGGCGATGCAACTTGGCAGATATGTCAGGGATCCAAACAGATTGACTTGAGAACAGCCGTTTCCCCGACCCGACGATCGTGGGGGGAGTGGATGGATGGGGAGTCTGGAATCTAGTGGCGTGCATAACTTTTGAACGGTTGCTCGGATTTGAATGAAACTTGTCTGGTGAGCTATCACCTCGGACGTTCAGTGTCACGTCCGGGTCGGGTCCGATACCTGTGGGGATGGGGGGGGGGTAGAAAACTCAAGAAACTCTAAAAGCAGAGGGATTGGGACGAAACTTAATGGATGGAACAAGCATTAGGCCTAGATAAAATTGACGGAGCCAGATGGTTTCGGGGCTCTGTGGGGGGAGTTGGAGGGGGTTTCCTGGAATTCCGGTAGTCGTGAGTTAGAATAGTTCCAGATGTAAAACGACAACGAAACTTTGCAGGCATATTAGCGACCAGAATTATCTGGACTTAAGAACCTGACACAACATACCCCTGGAAACTTCCGTTCCTAGATCCGAGCATTTTTTGGGGAGCAAGAGAAGAGAAATATGGATATTGACTTCTATAAATTGCAAACGAGTGGTCTGATTCGAGTGAAACTTCATGGGTGATACGAATCGATGGCCTCGACATGTAAAACATGCGTTCGAACCATATGCGACCACGATTAGGGGAATTGGGGGTGGGGGGACTTTTGACATGCACAACAACCAAACGGATGGACCGAATGAGATGCAAATTCGACAGTGCCGAGTTTATGCGGCCTAGATTTGTTATTTGGCGTCCGGGCCAGGTTCGGCCAATGTAGGGGGGGGGGGGGGTACTGGAAACTTGCAGATAGGCTATGCTCCAATTTCAGTAAAACTTGATGGACAGGAACAGGGAATTCAGAGATTGGGCCCGAACCGGCTCCGACAACATTGGTGGGAGGGGGGGGGGGGTACCGGAACTTTCCAAAAATGCTCAGATTCGAGTGAAACTTGATAGATGGTATAAAAGAAGATGCTTTAGGTGGTCGATTTTTTTTTATTCCAAACCAGACTCGGCCACGGTAGGTGGAGATAGAGTGAGTACCGGAAATCGTGTATCACGTCTAGGGATCAAAGAAATAGATTTATTGGGATGAAAGTTTGAACAGTCATGTGCATTTGCTACAGACAATCGAGACGATGCCGGAACTGCTCAGAAATGAGTGAAACTAAATATCCAGATCCAGATAACCGGTTTTACGCATCTGTAGCATGAGACGCGAAAACTCTTTCGGAGCATAACCAACACGGAAAATAGTGAAGTATGGCAAATGCAAAGATTAGTGAGGTGTCGTTCTTGTACAGCCTACTCGTACAAGTGCCATATGAGCTCGTAGCTCTTGTCTGAAATTGCTTTTCAATAAATGCTTAGAAAAAATAACAAACGGTTTACCCTGTCATTTTTTCTTTCGATATCTATGAAACAAAAAAACCTAATGTGACCACAAGCAAGACGTACAGCATAAGGTAGGAATCCTAACAACACCCCAGTCATACACAAATCCTGAATTTTAGGGCATGGTGCTACAACGTCTTGACATGGCCCAAAGTATGAGCATGGTGCTCATACTTTGGGGCACCAGGCCTTGGAGCAAGGGCACATTACCCCTATTCTGTTCAAAAAGCAAATTCAATTCAACAGATTTGAATGGGTGTACTGTGCCCTTGCTGCAAGGCATGGTGCCCCAATGTATATACACCTGGTGCCCATTCGTTGGGGAATGCCCTGACTCTGGAGCACCATGCCCCAAAAATGAGAATTTGTGTACGACTGCACTATCGCTTCCCAAAAACTACACCGAAAATATAAAAAAGGGTTTGTTTAGCTTCGTAAAATTTAAGTTGTCCGTCCGTCTTTTCCGTACTGTAGTTTCGTACTAACCTGGTTCTTGACTGGTGTGACTGCACTATGATTCCTCCAATCGAACGCCTCCGGAATAACGTCACGCGGGATCTGTGCTGCGTTCAGCTTCACGTCAGCTCGTTTCAAGGACAAGTTCAAGCCTTTGTGGTTGACAAACTCCTCACCTAATATGAACTTAATTAGCACAAAAGACGTCGAGAAAGCGTAGAGATCGCACGTCATACGGCCCATCGTCCGCATGGTTTTGTCCACGAATTTTTAGTTCCAATTGAAATTTCTATCTACATGTGTTTCGTCTGTGTTTTGTTTTTGTAGTGCGTTCGGTAAGTTAAGAATAAAAACATTCGTTAGAAAAAAATTATGTAACGCTGATACGCTTCTAACTTAAAAAAAAAACTCATTTACAGGCAAATATTGGTCCCATAAATCACCTATTCTTAGAGGACGTCGGGATAGCACAATTAATAGCGCTTATCTGTACAATGAAACAAAAAGTAAGAAACTAAAAGTCGAAGTTGGACTAATGCCAAAAAAAATTGATGTTCTGCCATTGATGGAATGGTTTTAGTGCCAACTTGCCTAGTAAAGAGGCCCCAAAATTATAAATTATCGAGATGACACATAGTAGAAGTTAGAAATTTGATTTTAGCCAGTTATTTGATTTTATCCATGCCACTTGATTTTAAACATACCGGCAGAAATCACCTTTTAGCCCGTATTAACCGGCTGGTATTTTAGCCACCAGGAACCCTGCTGATTAGATATTCTGATTTGTTGAAGTTATTTTTACGTTCCATTCGTCTTTCTATTTGTTTTGCTTATTATCTTTCTACTCTACTATCTTTGCTGTAAAAACGTGAGCTAGGAAGACAGAGCTGCTTACTGGATTATATTATTGGAAATTTATTTTCGGGATTTATTTTGATTTTTTTTATTGGAAGTTATTTATTTTTGTATTAGCCATGACGCATTAGGGCTGTAGAAAGTCTATCTATCTATATATATATATATACTAGGTAAACCTTACTCGTCATATCAGCAAAAAAGGTGTCTCCATATTCGGCCGTCCCCTGTTCTCCTTTCTGCAGATGGCGAATGATCTTCTGGTTCTTCCTGAAAAAAACCAACAAAAAACACTTGATAACAGAAGGTCATCTTAATATAATAAGAGCAATGACCAACAGACGGGCCTCGAGCCTTTGCGTGTTGGAAGTCGTCCAAGGAAAAGGATAAAAAAAAAACAATTCGACGACTCAGCTCTTTCGTTCGTTGCAGGACTAGAGGTTCAAAGCTGGCCGCATTCTTGTTGGTCTTAACCTAAAACTCCGTTTTTATGGCACTAGCTCTTCGGCCAAGTGCTATATAGCGATCGCAATTTCTGTCCGTCCCTCGGTCTGTCGGTCCGCGTTTTGCTAGTTCGGGCACCTCCACATAATCTAGGACGATGAAACTTGGCAGGCATATCAGCGACCCCAAATGATTAAGCTGGAAATAGTTATTTTCCCGATCCGAACATCGTTGGGGAAGTGGAGGGAGGGGGAATCCAGAATCTTGAGGTATTTATAACTTTTGAACGGGAGATTGGATAGCAATGAAATTTGATATTTGGCGAGATCTCGTGCCTCAGAAGTTAAATCTGGACA